>JAQPZY010001367.1:1200000-1785000 GCA_029931535.1 Margaritifera margaritifera
GCCCATGCTATTCTGCAAGCAAATTTCAAGAAAGAACTCACAAAATACAGGCCACCCAAGTACATCATTAACTCAGCAGTGGGAATTACTTACGGAAAAGTACAGTTAGATTTATACAGAGGTACTCTCTGTCCCCCTCCCCCCCCTCTCTCTCTCTCTCTCTCTCTCTCTCTCTCTCTCTCTCTCTCTCTCTCTCTCTCACTCTCTCTCTCTCTCTCTCCAAAACCAATTGACAGATTATGTGTCCAGGCTCAACATATGAATTTCATTTAAAGCTGGACCGAGTTCAGGGGCACACAAATGGTGTTTGATGACCTGCTCGTAAGAGTTCATTGTGCACGTACACACACACAGACACACACACAATTTAACTGAAACCTTGCAAAACACTGAGCGAATAAATTTCTATGAAACATTATTTGGGGTAAGGTATACATTTTGAATGTTGATTTATTTAATACAAATTAGAATATAAAAGTATATTGCACTCTATAGAATATACCACTGCACAGGAGTTAAGGAAGTAATAAAAGAAGAATGTAGAATTGTGCTAATTAGCCATCTTATTACATCATTATCTCGATATAACGTAGGAAATTTGATGCAAATAGCTGGAAAGCAAAAACTATAGTATAACTCAAAGGAAATTGTATGTCTATCCAAAAAGATAAAAATGTTCAGTGGCCCTGTAAATTAGTACAGTCATTATATTCATAGTAATCATGTCAGTATTGAACGGCCAGATGGTATTATAATTAATTTATATACAAACACTTTCCCAAGAAATGTCAACAACAAAAATCATCATTGAGATAGCAACTCTATCACAATGAAAAAATCCCCCAAAACAAACTGATTAAGTTTAAAAAGAAGTAGTAAGCAAGTATTATGATTTTAAAAGAACATTCATTTCTGTGGGTTTTTTTTTTTACTCGGAAATAAACATAAGTTTTCAATTGAACGGCAACTGAATATATAAAAAGGTCTTGCAGGTTTTATGACACGTAATCGATGGGTTAGTTGTCACTACGATGAGGTCTATGAGATAGAAGAAAGCAAAGAACCCGGATAAACCATAAATCGTTGATGGATGACCACATTTGGGGACCGATAATTAAAGTAGAATCCATAACTACAGAAAATGGGTGCCTGCTTTCTTTACTATTTATCCTCATCGGTTTCGACTGTAAGGCTAAAATACACACCATTTATTTTTCATACAAAATGACATCAGATGGTAACAGAGTTACGACCAGCTACATACATGAATGCGACCCTGGAATTGATAACCCAATACTGGAGAACTTTATTTGTGAAGGCAACTTTAATTTATCTGATTGGGAACCCTTTAAACACCAAGACCGGTAAGACATTTTAACCTCAGTAGATGCTTCTGTAACTTTGGGAAAGGCTTTTAGTACAGTCACAAACGTATACTAGTATCTGCCGGATTTTCACTAAGATAGTCACAAGAAATTTATCTTAAACTGCGTAAGAAAGTGACATTGATACAATATACACATGAAAATATTGTTTAATAAATAAATAATTTGAGCAAAATGTATGATGTCCTGTGTGTCATACAAATTCTCATCACAAAGAACAAATGGCTACCGTAAGATGCCGTATAGCGGGTGATTGTATTGTGTATACATGTTTAAGATTTAGCGGTCTCAGTTTGAAATTACAACAAAAAGTCCTTCAAAATGCATCATTCACTGAAGCTAACGTTGCCATATTTGATATCATTTAGAAAAAATTGAAAATAAAAAAGCAATGGACAAATTATCTTCTTGTCTAACGACAAAACTTCATAATACAGTCAATAAAAGGTGATGGCTTCCGTGGTAACGTATACATGGCTATGAACAATAGACAGGACTGTTCACCCGGTGCGCTTCAAATTGCAATTATAAACAGACAGTAGCCAAACAATTTCACATTAGAAAGAGTAGGAAGTATTTTTGAATGTTTGATTCTAGCTTGATGCCACTGTATCGTTTCTTTTTTTAATGAAACAGACTGGCATGTCAATTAAAATAGATAATCTGATTGAATGTTTTTTTTTCTTCCTAACAATTCCTTCACTGAATGGTAAATTAGCCATTTTACCTATCCTTTGCAGTCTAGAGTAATTTGGCCTTTCGCTAGAAAGACAATTATTCTTAGGGGAGAAGATAATAATGGTTTTTCCCTTTGAAACATACGCCTCCCTATCGTAGTAATCGCAAAAATATAAGTCACCACCTTTTTGGGAAAATCGCGAATTTTAAGTCTGCGAGAATAACTGAGAACGCGGCATGTTCTGACAGAATATTCGTGTCTTGCATATGAACATCTTGAGCACTGAAACATGACTCAGTCTCAAAATTAAAGTGTTTCTCTTTTATTGATAAGTTTAGTAAGAAAAGAGGCAGCCTATCAAAACGTTCAGAATTAGGTCTATATTTACCCTCTACAAAATAAGAAATTGACTCTTCTCAAGCGACTGTACGAATGGCTTCTGATTTATTGCGTCCAGACTCAGCGCTCGAGTTTTGTGTTTAGACAGTCTCGTTACTATAGAGAATGGGATTAAGGACCTTTCGGAAATTTGCTATAAGCCCCGACCATTATCATTTACAGAAGATATTCTTTCCGTACGCATCAGTTCATACATTTACTCCATGAATTAGAAGAAAGACAAGTTCCAAATTTGAGTAAAATCAGAGCAAACATTTATGGGATATTTACGCGTAAAGTCAATATACATTTCCATTAGTTTAGTCCAGGTTGTGGGAACATTTCCCTCATGTTGACCCACAGTATGTAACAAGATAACATCAGGTTTATGTTGATACCTCCTTCATTGCCCATGGATAATTAGATAAGTAGGTGCTAACAATGTTAATTGACATGTCAGAAAGGTCTATTGATTCGAGACTGTCTGAGCTCAAAATCAAACTCATATCAAAAGGTAATTATTGGTATAACCGATGAAAACACATTTAACAATAAATAAAATTTAGCACGCATGTACAGAATAATGATTAGAAGAGTTTTAAACATTTCTCGATTATCGTTTCATTGTTAGGAAAGTAATTCAAGGGCAAACAATATAACTTTTAAACTGTGTCCATGCAATTTAATTATTACGGAGCCGATACAAAGATACGAATGGGAAAGATCTTATTTTATATTCAATAAAGTATAAAATGTCTGATCTTCATATTCTTTTCATCCATGGCTGAGACTTTAAAAAGCAGTTGTTTACTATTTCAACGATGCGACGATAATCCATCCTCAGAATAATTAGACATGCTAATTTGAATTGTACAAAGCGTTATAACCCTGTGTAATAAAAGCATTTTAACACTGTGTAATAATTGATTGACAATATAAACTCTCTTGAACCAAGTAAAGCAAACAAAACTAAGACAGTAATTCAAATCTTACAAATTCAAAGTTTGGAATTTACAACCACAACATAAAAGCAAATTTCACTACATATCAGTACTCGGAAAAAATAGCTTTCGAATCACAAAATAATTTATTGAAGTGTACTTATTTAATCAAATATAAAAAGTACTCCGAACGTCTATAAAATTTGGACAAAAACACTTCTAAATATCTGCGAGTTTGGAAATGGAAATTAACTTGTTTTTGAGGAGTATCTCTTTAAGGAGAGGTATTATGAAATGAAATTAAGTATTGATGTGCATAGTTTGTTATAAGGTCTCAGGACGATAGCTTATCGTAAATTACTTTCAGTGAAGCAAGCGTTTTATATTATATTATTTTGAATCATTGAGAATCTATTGCATCATATTTTTAAAGGGAAATAACATACACCAGTCGTTAAACAAGTATTAATTTTTATTTTCAGCATTCAGTTTAGAGCTGAAGTTACAAACGGTGGTCACGTATTATTCGTGAATTATGACAACTTCATGCAGGTTGAAAAATACAACTTGACAGGTGCTACAAAACAGAGCAGCTTTAACATTGTCTTTGACTATCAGGAGCCAATTCATTGCCGTGAACTTGTCAGTAATTGCTCTTGTGAGCCCATCATCGTGCCGGATGTTACTAATACTGTAAGTGATTTAGTTGTGTCACAATTGTAACTTGTCAAATATCATCAAGTAAAAAACTGATGTCTCAACGTCGAAAATAAAAAGAGTAAATAGCGAAGAGAGAGTGAGAGAGAGAAACAAAGAGAGATAGAGAGACAAAAATACAAAGATTACAAACAATTATTAATGATATAAAGCAAACGCGCTGGTTACAAGATATGTACACTTCCTTTTGTCAAGTTATATATTGCTGTAAGACCTAAAATTATAACATTTACAGCCAGCAATAATTTACGTCAAAAATGAATGTGGAACAATTTGTCGAGTTGGTTGAGTTTATGTTTTAAAGCATTAAATAACTTCAACATGCCTTGTATATAAATAAATTAAAATGCTGATTCAATAGTACACGTGGAATCACAAGACAGAAGTAGGTATAGACGTACTGACCAAAGTGTTCATAATTTCCATTTGTTAAGGTACGAGGTTAAAATCGTGTCTTTGTGAAAACGATCCAGCATATTTCAAGATTTATAGGTTACCGCATTTGTATGTGAAAATATGAACTAGTTTTTCTGAGCTATACTGCACGACGTTCGGAGTGCAGTATAGCTCATAAAAAAAGAGTTCATATTTTCCTTTACAATGTAGTAACCTTTCTATAATATACCCATCTTTACTACCTAAGGCTGAGTAATAAAATAACACACTACAAGAATCAAAACAGTTGAATTTCGGCTATATTCCAAAGCGAATCCACAAGCTTAGTTAAACAAATACACAATATCATTATTCATGTGCACATAGCACAGCACAGCGACCTATGAACTTGGTAGTGTATCGCGCGCTCAGTCATTCGTTTAAAAACGAAATCTCATTTTGTTCATGACTACTTAAAATTGAAATTCAGAGTAATGTTATGAATGACTGCGCCTTGAAACAACTTTTCCAATTGATCTGGAATGGTGGGATTTTGATTATCTGTTGATCCAAATGAATTCTGCTTCTCTAGTAGGGATGGATTGGAGATATTAATTCCGTACAATGTACACGTGGCTAGATGGACTGGCCTTGACCGCAAGCTGCACATGTGTTTCTGTTCTGCCGTTGATAGTTTGGAATCATAAGCTGAAAAATATGAAATTCTTTGAACTGGAATTCTCAAGGAGGTGCAGGATGAAATAGGTTCGGTTAAGAAAAATCAATTTCATTCCGTTTTGGTGAGCAGTAAATTCTCCTTTGGAATGTGATTTCTATTGGAAATGTAGTCTAGATGTTTCGTGTTGATAATTTAATTTTGAAACCTATGTAATGGCCACCTTCTACAGTTGCATTTTGTTCTAATTAAGAGCTTGGATACCAGATAGCCCTTGACCTTAAGATGCCTTTCTGTGCTATTTTTGTAGACTCATGAGAGCACGGCTGATAGTCGGAACTGTTCGATTTGCGAATGGTTATGAACATTTCTGCCAAATAAGTGCTTGAATGATCAGGAATTATATTTTCAATCAAACGTGTCTCACGTTTGTTGTCATAAAGCCATCGCTAGACATTGCGGATATCACGTTCAGGTGCTTGTTTATCTTTTGGGGGGACCCAGTAAACTCATCCACTCGTCAACTTTATCATCGCTACTTTCAGATGGCTCACACAGCTTGTTTAGTTCATCCACAGACAAATCTGATAAATCAAAGGCGTCGATGTCTGCTACACGGGCGTCCATTGTTTGCTTACAAGAAACAGTAGTTCCTAACACTCAATATTTAAGACACACGTCTTTTGCAGTGTAAAGCAGTGCAGTATAGAAAAAATACTGCACAATTCCGACAATGGAGAATAAACGAGTATATAATAATTAGGACGCTTACGTCAAAATCAGTATATTTGAAAGGCAATTGTTATATTATAGTGATCACCATTAAGTTTAGACTGGGTGAACATATCATTCCTTTCATAGAATATGGAACAAAGTAAGGTATATTAATCATGTTCATATTATCAAACAAGAAAATATAATTTTACAAACTTTAAGACAAAATCGGACAAAACACTTCTACATAATCACTTGAACGAAACATCCTTATTCTACAGTCTTCATTCGTTATTGACTGAAAAACACTGACCTACTAAAAAGCTTTCACCATTTCTCAGTCATTTTTTCAAGTCACGTGGGATGGATGGCATGATACGGATTCAGGGATAAGTACATATGAAATTGAAGTGTTCCAGCTGGTACCCAATGGTAAAGTCAGTGATATAACGAAATTAAGATATGGTGATAAAGTTTTTGGCACGCCTGGACCTCTTGATTCATCAGTATCTATGGTTTGTCCTGAGTAACTTAAACCGACAACTTATCCGCATACATACATACATACATACATACATACATACATACATAGATAGATAGATAGATAGATAGATACATACATACATACATACATACATACATACATACATACATACATACATACATACATACATACATACATACATACATACATACATACATACATACATACATACGTTGAATCTCATAACGTGTCGTAATTCATAGCACTGTATTTACTTGGGATTAATAATACTTCATTATAATCTGATGTTGCAAAGGCAAAACAGAAGAAGAAATGCAATCATAAATTTAGAAAAAGAAATCTTTATATAAAGGAATACAAATGTGTGTAGCTTCGGAAATCATCTTTTGGACAAGATTTTTTTAACATCATAACGAAAATAAAATTAACATTTACATAAATCTTTAAACCCGTCAGCTTAGCAGAGGAACTGTTTTGCCAATCGTGTTTTAGATGTTATTCTTTACTGTTATTTGTGTGAAAATACAATTTTTTTTTTCAATTCCAGGCAAATATCTCCCTCAGAACTGTGGGTGCATATTCTGTCTTGTTTACGACATTCGACAAAGCGGGCAACACAAAATCATCAAGACGTATTTTGATCTTCGATAACATTTCTATTGTTGAAAAAATGAATGACCCTTCAAAAGTGGCATCAGCCTCTTATGAGACTAATTATGAATGGATTACAAATCCGTGTAAAACCGTTCATGTAGAATGGAACAATCGTTTCACAAGTAAAGTATATGAACGGAACGGATGGCTGAATTCGGTGGAGAAAGTGCCCGAAGTTGATAGCGTCCTTGACGACAACGAAGGGGAAAGACAAATAAATAGAAAAGATAATATTCACGGTATATATCTTTCAAATTATATCATGATTTGCACGGTCTTGGCAAGGTAATTATAACGTGGGGTTTATATTGGACATGATTTCTAGATGGTGGGTAGGTATCACTTTGGCGATTTTTCGACTATATTTTTTATATAGATAATTATTTTTTTCATAGTTAATCAGACAAAAGATGCCTTGCTACACCGTTCAATTCAAACCAATATCCTACTGACTCGTCCTGCCTAGATGTTGCAGCAATTTGTTTCTCCGTACGAATAATTTGTATTTACGCGGTTCATCGCACTTTGGATTTTTGTTGATAAAAAATTGCTATTTTGATCCCAGAACTACAATATAGACATTTTTATACTGGTTTCTATCTGATTTTTGCATTATTCATTTATTTTGTTGTTGTTTTTTTTGCTGCTGCTGTTGTAAATTTCTCCTGTCATTCAAACTTATAATTAGTTCATGTTTTCTCTCAGCTTTTGTGTTACGTGTTTGTGTGGACTTTTGTGTTCTTTTTTTTTGTTTGTAAATTGTGTGTATATGTTTATGTGTGTGTTGGTTTAATTGGTATGAATCATATTCTACTGATTTCTTCATGTGCAGTGTCTTCTTTCTTATTTTTAGCACTTATAATTTTTAATGGAAATTTGTATCAGTTTGTAGAAACAAATTATAAAATAATAAATCTAAGAATAATTTAAAATGAATCAAACCGAAAACAACCTGCTCAGAAATATACCCGAGCCTATATAGGACACATGTTTGGCAAAAGAATTTCGACAACGCAGATATGTCCCTAAACACGTGATTGTAGTCTTGATTTTACCTTTATATTTATTTCGTTAGGAAAATTCAATTGTTGCATATATTTCACAAATTATTGTATAACATCACGTTTTCTTAAAGGTATTGTGCGCTTTGATGTTGGTTACGAGACAATCTATGACAGCAATATCACACACATCCCTTTCAAGAGCGTACCCGATATACATTCTGAAAGGGCGGACTTGAAAGAAGACATGGTGGATGAAAAGCGGATGGTGATTCACGTGCGAGCCTATGACATAATGGGTAAATTCTCCGAAGATACTGTAAATGTCACAATTGACACCAGTCCACCTGTTATTGAGACTCTCTGGTTGATACAAGGAGATTGTGTTAATAACAGCGTGTCCAGTTTGAGGGAATTCACCAACTTAACGTAAGTGATGAACCACATATACAAAAATACGTACTTGTTCTGAGAATCAGAGACTATAGCTTTGTTTGCTTTATTTTGTACGTAAGAAAAAAGACGGATATCTCTCTACATAACTATGTAACCGGCATATTTTAAATCAATGATGTTAATAATCACTCGTTTCTATTTGAAATACGTATTATCAGTTAGGACTATGAAGAGTCATTTTTAATGTTTACAATTATTTAACTAACGAAAGTCGTAACAGACGATATATATTATTTATGAAAAGGCGGGCTTCTTATTACCAGTGTTGTCAGTCTAAAACTGTAAAGATAAAGTCCTTGAAGTAAATTCTGTATACCATAGTAAATATGAATACAGTTTACTGGCACTGTTTCATTTCAACTTGTTGTATTAAAATTCTGAATTTACTTATTCTGGATATAGATAACAGCGTTGCAACACTTTTTGGAAGTATTTCTTTAATGCTATTACTCCTACAGTCACTCCTACAGTCACACGTATGCACAAAGATGTATCATTTTACGACGGACAATATAGACCCTCATGAGACAGTTAAAATCCAACCAATATTAGACAACATCACAAACCTAAAACATTGAGTTTTAATAATTCAAGGACACAACTTCGATCTACTTAAAATGACTACAACATTTTATCAAAATTAGTACTTTTGAAATGGATCTTATACATGTGCTTTCAAGGAAGCGCGTGAATATTGTGATACCGTCAATCAGTTTATTCGTATGTGCGTACTTTCGGTCTAATGTCCTTGAAATCCCCAAAGTCATTAAAGTTAGAATTATGAAGCCTGAATCAGTGTTTGTCCCCCTTGTGTAGATGATGCCACAACTTTTGGAATTTGAATCATATTCCTGTGGCCTGGGGTAGGGGGAATTGGGATGAATTTATTACAAATTCAAATAACTCGTCCGTTGTATGTGTTACATGCCTGAGATTTGACATATGTGCGCTGTGACTCAAATGTCAATATAGGGATAATCCTCCGTGGTCTTTCCGTCCCCACAAGAACTTGGCTATACTGAGATCCACATTCCATAATCGCATGTAAGTAGCATAGGATATCAGTTGGAGAGGGTTGGGGGTTGGGAGGGGGTCAAAGGGATAATCCTCTGTTACATAGTGTCTGTGGAGTAGGGCGTCAAACGGGAGTTTAACATGAACAAACATGTATATAGGTTTAACATACACTTTTTCTGACCAATACACTGTGACCTGCTATACATTATCCCCACTCATACTGTCCAGTACAACCTATACATACTAACCCACACTCCTTTTTGACTGACCAGTAGTCATAATTATTAATCAACACACATGCAAATGTCATTTGGGGGGTCTATGGAAAATTACCTTAATTACCCTGTAGTGTCCCTTTATGGGAATAGGGGACAAAGGAATATATAAAAGTATATAACGAGAAATGTAATAGTAAACATACACTTAAAAGTGACCATCACACACTCTATCTACTGACCACACAGGGTAGGATATAAAAGAAGGTGGTATAAAAATAAAATTCCTTATAAACAAAACTTAACTTCCCTATCCCCTTCGTTCCCATAGTATTCTCTTAAAAACAAAGTAAAACTCACAACTCCCCTCCCGCTACCATCCCCCTTATAGACAAAATTACTATCCTCTACCACCTTCATAAGCCCTATGATTTTGACTAGTGGAGTGAAAGAAGAGAGAAAAGTGTAGCTTGCTAGCGATATGTAACAGGGTGGAAAGAAGGGCAAATAAAGACATTTAAGGACAGGCATTGGCTAACAATTTACAAACACAAAGCTCTCCATTATAAATAATTTACTGTAGTAGAGCAGGGTGAGCGTTAGAATTTTGGCTATAGAAAATTTAAGATTGTCACTAAAAATGAACCTATGTTACCTATGTTACTGGCAGCAAATTGTATTTCAAACATATCCAGTGCCAGGTTAGGCAAATGTTCATTCATTCTTGTTTGTTTTCTTTGTTTGTTTGTTTGCTACAAAATTGTGAATTTTGCCAACACTACACTGACTGACATTTTATCCAAGGTCTCTTTACTGTTATAAATTATGTTTATTGTTTCTATGAAGGACGTAATGAATACGAAAAAAACATAGTTCACACTGTGGTCGTTGGGAAAGTAAACAGCTACAGAAGGAGTTCCTTGAGAGAGGGAGAGAGCGAGAGAGAGGGAGTAAGTAAAATAGGCAACAACTAGATTGAGAGCGTGTGTGTGTGTGTTTGAATATCGTATCCATACCTTAAAAACAAAAACAAATTAGGACATTGAGATACGTACATGTTTGTGTATATTCTCTTGAATAAGAATCACAATGAAATTTCAAAACTCATCACAAAAGTCCAATTGTTTGCTTCTTTTACTGTCTTTCTTGTTTCTAATTTCCTCACTGGCATGGGTTCTTCTGCTGTTTCTCCTGCTTGTCTTGCTTTGAATTTCTCTGTGGATCTTAGATCTTCACAGATTTAAACTGCCTTGGTGTATTTGCAAAGATAGAGGTGGTCTCTATGATGATAGAAGTTGTGGCATGGCAAGTCTTATAACGTATGAATTTGTCGCTAGGAGTGGATGTACTGCGAGTAATGGACCATGTAAACATTTTGATATAGCACTGCATGTATTTCCCTAGGCGTCGATGATGCAAAATTAAATAAATACATGGATACATTTATCCATTACAATCCTGAAAACAAAAGGTATTTCTTTTTTGTGACTAACTAAGAGAACACACTCATGCAGTTTGAATCTGTCAAGATGGAAGAGCCCTACAGAAATTCAAAGCATGACAAACAGGAGAAAAACGTGCCAATGAAGAAATTTGATACAAGAAAAACAGTAAAAGAAGAAAAAAAGTGGACTTTTGTGTTTTGAAATTTCACTGTGATTCTTATTCAAGAGAATATAAGCAAAAACTTAAGTGTCTCTATGTCTTAATTTGTTTTGCTTTTAAAGTATGGATAACATATTAAAACACACACATACACTCACTCTCAATCTAATTTTTGTTATTTTTTACTCTGTCTCTGTATGTCTGTCTGTCTGTCTCGTTCTCTCTCTCTCTATCCAGAAACCCTTTCTGTAGCTGTTTACTTTCCCAACGACCACACTGTGGAATATTTTATTTCGTATATATTACCTCCTCCATGGAAACGATACACATAGACCTTAAATAAAATTTCAGTCATTGTAGGGTTAGCAAAATTATAAAATTTGTAACATCAAAGAAACTAAAAAAAAACAAAAAATAAAAAAACAACAACGATCCATGCAAATTTGCCTGATATGACACTGAGTATGTTTGAAATACAACTTGATGCAAGTAGCATAGGTTGCATTTTTAGCGAGAATCTTAAATTTAGGATAGTCAAAATTTCAAAACCTCACCACTTTCTTGGACTACGATAAATGATTTATAACGGATAGGTTTGTGTTTGTAAAAAGTAAGCCAATGCCTGTCCTTAAAGGAGATATGGAAGTGGTAGTGGATAGCAATTTTGTCTATAAGTGGATGGTATCGGGAGGGCAGTTGTGGGTTTTACTTTGTTTTAAGGGCATACTAGGGAAGGAAGAGATAAGGAAGTTAATATTTGCTTATAAGGAATTTAAATTCTAGTTTATACCTCCTTCTTTTATATCCTACTCTGTATCGTTGTAGATGAGTGGGTGATAGTCACTCCTAGTAAGTGTAGTTTTACCGTTACATTTCCCGTTATACCCTATACTTTTCTATATTCCCTTGACCCCCTATTCCCATAAAGTGACACTATGGAGTCATAATGCTAATTTTCCATAAACCCCCAGGTGATATTTGCGTGTATGTTGATGAGTAATTCTGACTGCTGGTCAGTCACAAAAGGGGGTAGGTTAGTGGATGAAGAGGTAATGAATAGTATGGGTGGGGGTAATTGATGGCAGGTCACTCTGCATCGGCTAGTACAAGTCTATGTTAAACCTATAGACGTTTTTAACATTACCTTTCCAGTTATAGGCCAGAGAGCCCGACGATGCTAAACTCCCGTTAGAAGCCAGAATGCCCTTCCCATGTTAAATTACATTTAGAGGCCAGAGTGCCCCACGTATTTTCAACCTGCGATGTAATGTTAATTCCTGTTAGCGGGTAGAGGTCCCCACATATGTTAAATCTACGGCGTAATGTTAATTTCTGTTAGAGGCTAGAGATCCATCTCCATGTTAAATTCATGTTAATGTTCAGAGAACTCCCACCATATTAAATTCCCTTATACCTCATAGAGACACATACCTGTTAAACCCATGGACATTTTTAACATAGGATTTTCTTTTAGAGGCCAGATAGACCAATCATGTTACAATTGTACATTTCCACGCCAAACTGACCCATCATGTTCCAGTGTTATAATTTCACGCTAAACAGACCCATCATGTTAAATCTATATACATTTTTGTCAATGGAAAATTCCCGTTTGACTCCCAAATTCACAGACCCTATTTAACATAGGATTCACCTTTGACCTCCAAGTGACATCCTAATTATGTACGCTTATTGGCCATAAAAAGGCAAATTTACACATCAAACTGACATTGACCCCCGCGTCCAAAACTATGGCCAGGGACTTAGCACCAGAGTCATAATTTGGAAACTATTGAAATTCAAATATTATAACAATATATACCCTTACTGGACATGAACAGACAGATGTAATTATGCAGCTGACAAACTGATAGCGCCCTTGGGTCCACCCGTATCCCACCCCCTCAAAGGGTGTTGAACCTGGTTCTTAGCTTGAAAACTATTCAGATCCTCACCCAATAAAAATGTATATAGTTGCTGGGCATGAAAAGACAAATGCACACAACAAACTGGCATTTGCTCCCGTGTCAGTCCTTATGCTTTCAAAACGGGGAAGACGAGGAGACGCCTTGTACATACATCATAATCTGATTTGAATATGTATGTTAAATAGGTATGTTTTGCAATTAAATTGTATCGATATAGACAGTCGACGGGTTATTTAAATTCTTTTGTTTTATACGTTTCTCTCCGAGTATCTTTTCTTGTGAGTAACTATTGATGTTGCGCATTTCTTGTGATCTTTATTAGAATATATTAATATTAAATCATGAATTGATATATATCTTCTACTGTAGGATCGAGTGGCTGGCCTATGATATTCACAGTGGAATTGACAATGTCCGATGGAGACTGTATGATAATCATACGGGTCACACGATTGTTCGTGGACTGAATAATTTGTCTCTTCAAGTTGAATTATCAGTAAATTCATTTCTCTAGCTGTCCATCTTTGTCTCTTCCTCTCTTTCTCCCTTCTATTTAAACGCATCTCCCTAGACTGGTAGTGGTGATTTAAGTTGGCATTCCGGATCCGATTAATACAAAAACAAGTTTATTGTTGATACAGTCTAATTCAGTTCCTAATTATTTACATAATTCCTGAATGACTTAAAGACAGTAAGCATGCATCGCATGATTTCATATTACTAGATTAGTTTTATATACCTAGAGGATTGAGGGCTGAGGAAAAGTGTCAATCGTTCCGCCGTACATCTTATCAAGAGCTTCTATTGGGGTTGTTTTGCTCAGATGAATCTCTGCCGTTGGTCCTTAATCTACATTTGCTTGCTTTGTTTGCTGGGGTCAATCTAACGCTGTTTGAATGATGCCCAAGATCCAAGATATAAAAATCACACATAGTGGTTTAACCAATTAATCTTTACTCACCAGTATAACTTGTATAAAAAATCAATTGTTAATCCACAAGTTGACCACAAATGCAGTTTAATCAATCTTTCCAGGATAAGGAAGAATGCCAAGCAAAGTATATGAACTACAGCCGAGGGGCTCACTGTTACTGTACTCCTTTTGATGGGTGTTATCACAGGCATTTTGCACTGTACACTCGAGTGTCGGTGGTGGAAGACCAGTAATTGAGGCCAGACAATGATAATGGAGACCAGGATGGAAATTACGTTTTTGAAGTGGAGGTGGAAAACACGGCGAAACTTAAAACAACCATGACAATCAAAGTAAGTGTAACAGAAAAACCTGACTGTTGAAAACTTGCTGCAAATTTAGATATAAGAAGTCATTTTTACTTGGTATAAATGTGTTTTTGAAACCAAATGTACTGTAATTAAGTGCACTTAAGTGTATCTATTAATAACGACACACATCATACATTTTGAAAGACTCTTTGGATTGTGTGTACTTTGGAACAAATGCCAAGCACAAAATCTAGTATTATTTTAATCTTCCATATCAATAGTAAAAAGTAGGCTTCTTTTGTCTTATCGTAAGTCTGGGTTTGGTTTGGTATGGTACTTTATGGCACAGCAACACAAATAGGTTATTTAGTGCCGAAGCAATTGGAGTAAAATGCCTTGCCTAAGACCATACCTTGGTAGCTGACCAAGGCAGGTCCGATGGTAGGATTTCAACCCGCACCCTTTCGGTCATTAGTCCAGCACGCTAACCACCGAGCCACTGCGCCCTCCCCCCCCCCCCTCACGTACGTTTGGGGTTTGGGACAACCCTTAAACTATCCAGTCGTAGGTTTATTAATCACATTGATATTTTACAATCCGTACAATCTCGTGGACATATTTTAATATTTTATTTCAGATCTGTAGATCGTCTCGATTGACTTAAAGTTACTGCCTTAAGATATTTGCTTTATCTTTTTATGCCAAAAATCATCATTGAGATTTTCTCAATAACAGTTTTCTTGTAGAAAGGATGTTGTTGTTGGGGTTTTTTTTCTTTTTTTTCCTCAGTGTTAT
Organism: Margaritifera margaritifera; assembly: GCA_029931535.1. Taxonomy (NCBI): domain Eukaryota; kingdom Metazoa; phylum Mollusca; class Bivalvia; order Unionida; family Margaritiferidae; genus Margaritifera; species Margaritifera margaritifera. Next base: position 1,215,266 of record JAQPZY010001367.1, read on the forward strand.
CTGTATACACAGGTAACAATTGACACGATTCTCCCTCACAAATGTTCTGCAGTTTACTCGTTTTCAGTGATGAATGAACTATTCTTCTTACTTTAAAAAATCAAAGTAAGAATATATCTTACGTTCTAAATGGTGTTTACATTGCTACTGCAAACGTGATCCATATGATTAAAGATTCCGTCGAAACATCAGCATAACCGTAGGTTCAAGAAATATGGAGGACAGCAAGCAGAGGCTACAGTCCTTACTTATCTAGTCAAGATATGTTATTGGCACCTTTTTAGAAAGCTGTAAATATGTTATCAGTGATCTTGCTCTTATATAAATTGCATGAGCGAAGTCGTATGTTTCTTCAGAATAATTTTATGAAGTATTAGAAGTTGGAAATTCAGACACTTGGTATAAAGTTAGTTTTCAGAAAATCTACACGAATATTAAGTGATGTCAGAATTTAGACCAAAACATTATTAGAATAAGAATGGTTAGCCATTAGAACACCATCATACCACAATGAACGTATCATTGTGGAGAATAATTAACGATAGGAAAGCCCCTGTCTTAGTTTAGGTCAAAGGGTCATGCAACCAATAACGTCTGTTTAAGATGCACAGCATTGAGAGAAGCTCTTATTTACCTAACTTTTGTTAAATATGTTCTACAACAAGTGTCGTCCTAGTATCTGCTGAATTAAACATACTTTAATATAACTGACGGGACCAAAGATTCTTCATCTTTTAATGTTTTTTTCTTTACAATAAGTGCTGGAAAAAGATATTAACCAGTTACCAGCTTGAGATATCTGTAGAGTCACTGTATAGATTTGCAAGCTAATCCTGTTATATGCGGTATACGTCAATGTCTTACAATAGATTTAATTGCATGTACATAATAACTGAAAAAGAAGTACACAATGATCAAGACGTGTTCATCATTATACTAACTGATCAACCGACTGATGATAAAGTTTCGTATTTGTTAACTACGTACACAATTATGCATAGTAAATATGAAATACGCGTTTTATGTAGTAGAGATAATTTGCGCACTATATTCAAATAGCTGTATTAATCTTATGCATCTAATTTTTATTGTTGTTGCAGACAATGGGTCCATTCCTTGTGGACAGCACCAGTCCTGAGTTCAGCATAGAAATAAATGCCACTGCGGTAGATGATCACGGTATGACTTCAAATGCAATGTCAGGTAACTAATTTTACATGATCAATGCTGACATTCAGTGCAAGCAGCCCAAATGCTTTCGGAATCTAACCTTTCTTTTCCAAAGGATAATAAACTGCATATAACGAATGCACATTTGAAACAAGAGCAAGAGATAGAAACATAATTACTGTACAGAATGTACATGTTTTTTGTGTAGATATTTACAAAAATGATTTTTAAAAATGAACTAAAGGATGACTGTTTTACGGTGTTACATCTTACGACAAAGCTAACTTTAACGCTCACAAGACTGAAAGTAGTTGGACCAAAAGACTCTAATTACTAACTTAAGGAAGTTATTCAGTGCCACAGCTGCATGGTTGTCGAAAACTGTGCAAACGAAAATGTATGCTGGATATAGTATTTTCTTGAACTGGCAATTTCTTCAAAACTAGTAGAAGTTTTGTGCTAAATTAGTATTACAAAACTGTGTGACTAATTATAAAAATTAAAATTATCTCCGTATTTTACATCTAAATAAACTGTGTACATAACAATGGAAATTCTGGACATGGGTTAAAGAAAACTAATGAATGGCTGGAAACTGTAGCTTTGGCACAAACGGAAGAAGAGTCTACAAAGTCACAAGATGATGAAATCACACTACGTGAAATGACACAACACGAAAGAAATGCGACGAGCTCAAACAATACGATATATTTTTGATAGGTGTTGGAGTAGTAGTTTTGAGGAATCTTGTTTAATTGGTCAAAACGTAAAGTTGCTACTCAATACGCAGTGTCAATAGAAGTGTAAAACAAGGATGAACAGTCAGTCAGATTACAACAGCAAAACAGTGCAGGCGTAACAGTTCAACCCATTACCCCAGAAATGTCATATAAGAAATTTAAGTTTGTTCTCCAGTTGGCGAATTTTAGTTACACAAATAATGAATTACGAAAAACAATAAATTATCAACACAATTTAACACGCCGCACTTAAATATGTTATCGCAATTGCATACAGCACGCTTTTATAGAAGCTAGAGAAGTTGACAATTGGTTCACTTTTAATAGCGGACATTGAAGAGATTGCCATTTGTACCAAGCCAGTTCACAATTTACCATCTTTTAGTACATGGACTTTTACCTGACGCAAGTGTTAGCACCGTACGCTCAAGTTTTAAATTAAGCTTGCGTTGCTAGCAGACCTTTAAGTCTGTAACATGCCTTGCTAGCAAAACTTTAAGTCTGCAAGCCGTTGTTGCTACGTAACACGCCTTGTTATTGCATCTCCCCTGCAAGCCTTTGCCACAGGGCGGTAACGTCACTTAGGGATAACTATGTTGGCTAACTTTTTTGCCAGACAAATAACAATATGTGGAGCTAAACAAAAAACCTCTTCAACACAGTTTATCATGAGACCTAAAGTACTGTACTTACTGCTGCTTACGTAATGCTTTCTAGAAGGTATTAAAGTTTACAGTTTGTCCACCATTAGCAAGAGGTAAAAAAGATAAACTTTTAATCTGGTCATTCTCTTTATTTTGCAGAATTCACAATAAACTACCTCAAAGCAAACGTACTTTTATCTAAGGCAATTGTTTTAAGATAGATAGAGTAGTTTTTCGATAGGTAGATAGCTTATAAGATGAGAGAAAAGACAACACAACGTATTTGAGAAGTGACTGCGATAGCAAATAATTCTTTGGTAGATGAGATTGATACCAGAAATGGCAGACTATCCATTTTGTTGCAGAGAGTAGATTTGTATGTTGGGTATAGCAACATTTCGGATGAAATAGAAAATAATATACGTTACTATATCATTTATAAGAAGAAACGAACACTGTTTGAAGGACTTATTTTGTTTAAATATCATATATTTAAATGAATTACGGAAAGAAAGTTTCAAAATTAACAGACTTAGAGGAACCAGAATTACTTATCTCAAATACCGAGTTGGTATAGACGGTGTCCGGAATTAATTCTGTATCCGAAGCTAGTAAAAACTGAACACAAATGACGATATAGGTCATGGATATGTCTTGACAACTTAAAAGGTAGATTCTCCCTCAGAACCAACTTCCTAGAATTTCAAAGCAAACTAACCGTTATAAAATCTTACAATTTTTTTAAATAATTTTTTTTAACTTCAATTGTAATTGTAATTTGCAACAATCTTTAATACACTTTTTGACACTCATCATCATTAAAAATGAAATAGGCTGTAAAAGTTTGTATCTAAAAATAATTGAAAATGACGAAAACCCAACTTATATAAGAATATGGAATGCTCACTTCAGTAACATGGGATAAAAAGTTTGGCCCCAATTTGTTATACTTCGTATATAACCGCAAAGTCCAGAAACCTTAAATAGATGCAACTGAAGATTTTACATAGGATCTTGGGTACAAATACTTTACTTAAAACAGTAAAAATTTTCACAAATGATCTTTGTTCTCTATTTACGTCACATAGTGAAACAATATCCGACCTGTTCTGAGATTGTCACATATCACAGACATATCTATATCATATGCTGCAATGGATCAAGAGTAAGTGCAGTCACACCAATAACTTAGTTTTCTCCAAGAAAAACGCAATATTTTGTAATCAAAGAGAGGATGATGATGTAATAAATTTACTTATGCTCTTAGCAGAACAACTTATTTGTAAATGTGGGTATTATAAAGAAAGGCCTAAGTTATCATATTTTAACAAGCTACCTAAATTTCATTTCAATGTCGAAAAATACAATGCATACAGAAACTGTGAAAGCGAATTTTTTTATAGTAGATGGTTGTTATACAAACAATTGATTGAATGATCTTATGTTCCCAGCATATTTCATCTTCATTTTACATAATGATTTATTCCATAGCTTGTACATTATACGACACAAAATACTTTTGCACGTATTTTTGTGTAACTGTTACACTGGTGAGGTTCAAACAAACTGGTATACATCTGAATCAACATGAATAAGAAGCTTGCGGAATAAATTTGCCTACGTATGCTTGCACTGATATTTGTTCTGTAGAAAAGCCTACATTCTCCATATATACGTGTATGTTTTTCATGTATAAACGTGTATGTATGCATGTGTATATATGTATATGGATGCAGATGTGGATTTGTGTATATGTAGGTACATGTTTGTGTATGCATATGTGCGTGCATGTATGTATGTATACATGTATAATTGTCAAGTACAGCCCACATTTCTTAACTTACTGAAAAGTCGCTGACACATGCTTATACTATTTAAAGTACATGTATGCGCCACCTGTCTTTATGTCAATAACACTTTAAAAAGTGACAATACAATCGCAAACATATAATCTAAGAAAATAATTATCATAATCATTACACATTCATAAAGTATCGACACATTTTGTCATTGAAAGCATTTGAAGTAATACCTATTACTGTTGTGCTAAATCCGGTGAAGGTCAGTGAAACAATTTATTTAAGATTAAATAAGGAATGCACTAAAATGAGTGAGTAAAGATGTAAATCTAGGCAAAGAACGCATGGTACTTTCTTCCTTTACATAAACCGCCCCCCCCCCCCCCGGCCCCCACCTTCCGAATATTTCTATATTTTCTAATTGATTTGTTTAATTTATGCAGGAATAGATCTTCAGCAGGCACGTCTGGATCATGATGAGTTTCACACAAAGAGAGAATATGGAATTCTGATAATTATTTTTTGAAATAGCGTTTTCAATACATTTGACATTAATAATAATGAAAGAATTACAAGAATGGTAATCAAATGCTGATAAAGTGAATAAAAAAACCATTCTCACTAAACCTTTGATTATCAAATCTGGGTGTTTTTGCATTTTTTAATTGGGGAGGGGGGCTTACAATATTCAATCTGATTTAAATATAGTTATTTGTATTCATGTTGGAATCAATGTCGTTATAAAGGTACGTATATAGAATAGTCAGAAAAAAATTAAACAGAGTATATTCTTTATTCTATTTTGAAGACTTGGAAACACTAAAGCGGATTATGTTTAAATAATGATAAGAATAACGCCTTTATATTATCCACCGTCTATCACTCCCTACCTGAGTCTACCCATTTCGGGGATTGTTATAGTCTTCATCGAAAAGGCCCTCGGTATATATGAAAGACTAATTATTCAGGGTAACTTAATGAGGACCTGTTCGATGATCGCTTACACTGTTAAGTCAACGTTATGGATATTAAGAACATGACAAATAGTATTATATTGTAACCACTTGATCCTAGTTTTCTTACTAATATACCAAATATTCTTACTCCTGGAGTCATTAAGGTTGATTCCACAATAATTGATAATGAAACCTAATATATAGTTAAGAAGTTGCACTTCAAATCTAAAGCTTCCTACTTAAGAGAAGTTTGTTTAAAAAGGTATGTTGATTTATGCACAATTTTTTAACATAACATATGGACTGGAAAAAATCGTTATTAGTCAGAGACGTTGAATCTGCAACTCTACATATTTCATCTCATTTATTATAAAAGGCGAGTGAATATATTTCTAATAAGTTGATCGAATAACGCCTGATGACAAACCATGGTATATCGTTATATACATAAGCTATGTAGATTGCCCGATAGAGCTAGGATAAAATATATTAGGGCTGACAATTTAAATCATTCGAATAAATTTATTAAACTTAGAAATCTTGTCATCAATCTTATAAAAAGGGCAACAAGAAAAGAAAAAATATATTTATGTAGTTATAACAAATTTGATTAATATACAAACCCAAAGGATTATTGGAAATTATGAGGCATCCAGCCAAAAATATCTTCTCCTCTTCAAGTATCCCTCCTTTTCTGTCAATCTGTTGATGGCATGGAAACGCATGTTTTGATACATCTCTACAAGAATATTGCTTTACAACAATTTGGAAAGCCTTTTGTCCCAGTATAAAAAGTGCGATAAGAATGATCCCTTAGATTATAGACTAATATCGCTTTTAAATTGTGTTAGTACATTTATGGACTTGATTATTTTCAAATATCTATACCAATATGTCATGAGAATATCTGAAACTATAGTATTAATCTGGGACTATACCCTGTAAACAAGTGCTTTCAACTCAGTGATATTTGCCACCTTGTACCGAAAGTCTTACAATATATTGACTATATGTGTATGGTCTTTAGCATTGTTTCAAATGCCTTTGACTGAGTCCGACATCGAGGTTTACTGTATAAAATTAGCAATTATGAAATTAAGTGTAGCTTTTAGATTGGTTTGAAAATTCCAAATCTGATAGACAACAATGTGCATTTCTAAATTCAGCATTATTTAATCCATATGTGCATGTCGTTCAGCTGATACATGCAGCGATATATTGCTGACAAAATGCTCAGGCTTGCACGACTCTTCTCTGATGATAGTATTTATGCTAATCGTCAAGAAATAGTACTGATATCGAATATGTATTGAAAACTAATTTTGCAAGTTTTCAACACTGGCCAAGTGAGTAACGTCGTCCCCAGACCTCATATTTAATTTTCGCGAGTATGGTATTGGATCAGCATTATGTCCTGACGTCCCGTTCTCGTACTTTTCTTGTTGCACAATGGGCTCATCAGGGCCCAACGCAGGTCTAGGGAACAAAAACAACAACAACAAAAAATCGAGGGTCCCGATATAAGCCAAAAAAGTTTTGTTTTAAGATCGGGCAAATATGCATTGCTAGCCGTCTCTTTTTTGTTTTCTTTATCAGCATTACTGGCGATGACTAGCATTACTTACGCATTCATGGTGCTTTACGCCATCAGCCGCTCTCTCATTTTTCCAGATGCTGTAGCGGTTACATACCATCTTATTTTGGGCTTCTCTTAGTATTTATTTTCAAAACTGTTGCCCCTTCGAATAGAAGTATGTTGAAGTTGTTTTGCTTTGCTACAGAATCATCATCTGCTAGTATGTCCTTGATTCTTTGTACCTCTGTTTCGTCGTCCCCCTCAAACTCATGGTGCAATTCCTCTGATGTTCCACACATAGCCCTGCATCAGTGTATTGACTTTTATACAGAATTCCAGTCTACCTGGTTACAATTTACAAAAAAAATTATATTTGGCAGTATCTATTGCCCGCGTGGGTTACCTTTGAGAGATTATAGACCGGATATAATTGCTTCCAGTGTGATGCTTTGTTTAGTAAATAGCAAGCAAGTAATCTTAAATAGATTTAGTTAATTCGTTATGACGTAAGCTCATTGTATAGCCATGTAAGAGTTCGGTGTATCTGTTTAAATTGTCAAAGTGTATGGTATGAACAAGTTTGTATATATATATATATAAACAAAATAATTTCTTTTCATGCTTTAATACTATAATTACATTGAACCAGCAACCCATGATTCTAAAGTACCAAGTATGAATGAGGTGTATGTTACCTGTCGCCTTTTGTTAGGCCTTTGTTATTTATTGAATATGAATGAGGCGTGATTATCGCGCATTGTTACCTGGCGCCTTTGTTGTTCAAGAAATTTGTCTCAGACCCAGGGCTGGTGACTTACAACAAATAACATCATGGACCACACTTGATCCGTTTATTACTTAGAACGCATCAAAAAACATGCCACATTCGGCATAAACTCTCCCGATTACAACAATAAGATAATCAATTAACAACTTGGTTTGTATACGTGTTAGCCTTAATCCCGTTACTAAGCATGCATCATTGCACCGATTGCAACGACTGCTGGAACAATTCCGGTACCCAGTAGACTTGTTCTGGCTGGTTTCTGTAATGTGTAATGCGTTGATTGAAGGCGTAAAAAATCTGTTAATTTTCAAAACCGGTAGATTTCAACTATAAAACGGTATGTCCGGTTGACGGCCTTAAGAACGGTTTTTTTTTGTCCTATCGCCGGTAGAACCACATATATGTTAATGTCAAGTGAGCACCAATTATAGGTAACTCAGGCAATATGTTGCCCATTCATAGGTTAGATGATTCGCTTTGTACACAAAGTTGACAGCTCTCCATAGAAGTATGGTAAGTAAACGAACTTCGTAAGGGTAAGGGGCATACATGGGAGTACATATTAATAATTTACTAGTTTTTCAATATATATATATATATATATATATATATATATATATATATATATATATATATATATATATATATATACCGTCATTGAAGTTTTGTATAAACAACCTCATGACAAATGTTTGGACTGATTTAAGGTATATGCAAACTGTCTTTCGTAGATGATGATGTCAAGTAGTGCATCACATCCGGTAACATAACTTTGAATATTAAAGTCATTAGGTTTGATTTTTTCATAGAGTGGTTTAATTTCTGTCATACACCGGTTTACTATCTTACATGTGCAACTTTTGTCTTCGGCGTGGTACCTGGTTGCTTTGATCATGTGCATATTCATCTTTACAAATGCGTATCCTTTGGTTCCACTATAAGGTCTGGCTCACTTAGCTCTGCATATGAATATATATATATATATATATATATATATATATATATATATATATATATATATATATATATATATATATATATACATATATATATATAAATATATATATATATATATATATATATATATATATATATATATATATATATATATATATATATATAATGACACAAAATTGGTTGCCAAGAATAATGTGCTTTCCTTTGTACTTTTGAATAAAGTCAAAGATCCACTCAAGCTGCGACACGGTGTAGAAGAAGACCTCCTCAAAAATAATAGGGCTGAAAAGACTTACACTGTGGTGAGTAAGGGTGGCAACGTGCTCTGCACCTTCGGGTATGCGGCTAATTATGTTGTGTTGAGTGATGGCCTCCATCCCTTATTCCTTAACGAATATGTCGCAACACGAGTTGGTGGGACAGACAACAAGCACTTTCGCACCTGGGCGACGCTCAATGTAGTTTTGTATCCGCAGCTAAATTTTTAGCGTGCTTTTCCAGTTTCGGGGCAGCGTCCAACAACCAGGAAAGGACTGGTCTTTGGTGGAAGCGTGTCAGTTTGCAGCTTTTTACTAGAAAGTTCGTCTATAAGTGCCTCTATTCCATCATCTAGCAGTTCTGCCAGGTAGTCGTTTATTTCATATGGGGCCCACTTACGCGTTGCATCTTTTTCTACCAGCCTTGCAGTCTCCTTTTTTGTCCCATTCGTTAACCATAGTAATGTTCTGCTCGTTCTCGAGGCAGATTTAGGTGGAAATACAACCACTCCCAGGTTCTCCATCTCGCAAGCAGGTAGTTGTTTAGACAAATGGGAGCTGGCATTGATACAAAGGATCCCCACATCTTGCCTCCAGTAGAGGTCTATTTATGTAAACTGAAAGTCGGCCTCATGTAAACGCTGGCGCAAGAGGTATGTGGAGCAGATTGCGCATGCCGTTGAGAATGAGGTGCGAAATCGGCCAGTAAGCACCTGCAATCTCTCTCTCTCTACCTGGTCAACAACTTGGTGAAGGTCTGTGTCAAGCTCTATGCGCAGGCGACCGTTGCTGTATGCTAAGGCCTCGCTCTAGTCTAGGTAGAGCTGACCCTATGCGGCCTTGGGATAGCGTCTGCAGGCAAGCCTGTAGACAATGTTTGCTTCACGCTTTTTGTCGCAGTTACTGACTCCAGTGCTAGCACTGCCGTACAGCTGGCACAATAACTTGGTTGCATAGTGAGTTATAATTTTGTGCGGTACCAGCTCTAAAAGAATTGTAAAGTCTTTTCCCCGGTGTTCTGCATACACTAGGACCGACAAAGTCATGCCTCCAGGGAAATAGAATGGGGTAGATGTTTGTAACCTCTTCCAGGCAAAAGCTAGAGGCCAAAATGTACTACCTCTGGATTTATGCACGTAGTCAAATTTGGTTAGCACAGGCAAAGATGACAGCTGGGCCATGATAGTAGAATAGGCGCTGACAACATCGATATCAGTTACCTTGGTGCTCCCTGTTAGCAAATGAGACCGCAACACTGACCTCGACAGTAACAACCAAATAGTGCAAGTGCTTCTTTGCTTTAGTGTGAAAACGCAGCCCATGGGGTCACTTCAATGGAGAGCTCTTCGATCCTCCCATAACCTGCTGGTAGCGCTTTTCTGTCGTAAAATCATCTGGTTTGTCATCCACAATATCGACAAATAGAGCGCGCCGACTCTGGCTATCGCTTCCCCACCTGAACGGAAAAGTCATCGACCAAGCCGTTGCGGCACACCAGACCGCCAGGCTCGATGTTGTGACCATGGTACAGCTCGCAAATAATGTCCTCTGTCTCCTCTCCTCTAATGCAGATCACTATTGTGTCGTCAACAGCAAGGCGGGGGCTTCCATGATATCGTTTGCGTTTACTGGGTGTCACAAGGATGAAGCCGGGTTGGGACTGGATTAGTGAAGACACCGAAAGCAACTGCGTTAATAAGATGTTTATTTATAAACGCAATTTAAAGATGAACAAATCTGACACCATTATAACAAAAAGATAAGGAAAATTATAAAGTTCCTAACATGGAACTATCAACAACAAGTAACTCAACGAGAAAAATCAAAGATGGATTTAACAAATGGAATTTTAAACAAACGTGAATAGCATCCTATCACCAATCGACAAATAAGAGTATATGATTTACACCCCAATATAAACAAGGTCTTATTAAGTACCAAGGGTGACCAAAGCATGTGATTTATGCACTTATCAATAGGTATACTCATTTATCCATCAATCTGTTAACTCGTCAATTTATCAATTTAACAAGCGATGTTGGAATATGAATTTATGAATCTGTCGTTCATATAACGATATTGAAATGGGGATGTATGAAATTATGAATATGTCGTTTATATAACGATATTGAAATGGGGATGTATGAAATTATGAATCTATCACACATATAGCGATATTGAAATGGGAATGAATGTAATTTTGCACAGATAGCAATATTGAGATAACAATCAAATGGAACACGCAATAAATATAACTATCGTGGCGTCCGTTTGACTACCAAGATGTATCTACGGTTCCACCCGCTCTAGTCCATGGTCAAGGAGCCACCACGCATGGTCCACCCCTCCCAGCCTGTTGAAGGGTCCCTCGAGAGCCTTCACATTAACACAGACCCGTTGATCGAGAAGCCTTGGTCCCTCGCATCGAGAAAACCAGTACACTCTTCCGAAACAACGTCACCAGACACAGCGTACACGTCACACGAAACCACACAGAGTTCTGTGACTTCACACACCACCAAACCATACATATGGAACAGCTAAAAGTATAACAACTAAACCGTGTAGTACATATGACACGGTTAGTACTTTTGTATTGATATATGTTGCGCATGCGCGCACATGAATTACGTCTCGTTACACATTACATTAATCATTCAATGCATGCCGCGTATAATTAAATAATACCCGTCTGTTCAGTTACAACAAATAGCTAACTTGAACCAGCCTATAGGATTTCTAATATCATGGCGTTGTATGACCTAGGTAGTGACTCTCTGTAGGATTTAGAATAAATTCTAAAACATCTAATATATGAAACAATTATGTCATATAAAACGAATAGTGATAAAGAATACAATCTTAAATTTCACATACCTCTACAGCTGAAGTTTTGCTCCCGCTCTATATGTACTCTAGCTGTGACAGATATGCGCAGCAGCTAGGTACGTGAGTTTTCACTGCAGGCAATTTGCACGTGCAGCATGGGGTGAATCGCGCTCAGTATTTCAAAATAACTAGAGCCGAAAAAATAAACAACCCCCGAGTAACGCTCTAGTCGGAAACGAAACCCGAATACGTTTTTGATCACATATACATATTGATATAAACCATACAATTCCGTGACACTGGGATAAAAGTACACTTTGTAGTTATTGGGGCGAGGCCATTTGTCACTAATCTGGTCGTTTGTATTTAGCGTTGGAGACTATCCTGACTGGCTTTTTGGTGTATAGCTGCTCGTGTGCCTTGACATCATTGTTTACAAACCGAGAGTTATTGTTGAATACGAGGAGCGCAAAGGGAGTCTTGACGTGTATGTTACTTTCCTCTGGCTCGAACAGGCAGACCACGTGGTTTTGAATATCAATATAAGTATTAAATAAATAACAGGAAAACGACTCTTGCGGCGAAAAACCTTGGTGTTAGTCCAACACATCTCTTAAAGTTCGTCACTAGTTGGAAGAGGCTGAATAGGACGTACATGTTTCCACAACCCCTCATATTTATACCTTTGTTGGTCTTTAGACGGCATTTCTCAAGTGCACGCTTGTATTGACCTAGAAATGCGCTGAGCAAAGAACGACTAGGTCGAAAGTCCAGGTTATCCCAAAGAGACTGTGAATTTTCTACCCAATAGCAAAAGCTAGATGGTTAGTCCCCACCACCCTCGCTATGATCCTGTTTTGGCCAGTCGAGAGGGGACTCCTTTTTGCCTGCTTATTCAGAAAGACAATATCAACCTCAATCTCGAGAGAGTCACTGTTTTCCAGATAGTTTAGCTCGCCCATTGCAACAAAGAGATCGGTAAAAAATTTGATCACTTGCTATACAGTAATTCAGGGCTTTGCGAAAGCGCTTAAATTCCTTCCGTGCGAGCATCACTCCCCTTTTCGGATAGTCTCTTTCCAAGTCGTCTCATTTTTCTCTTTGTCCCTTAGGGAAACCTCAACTTCTATGGCATATGCATTTCTTAGTATGGGGCCAGAAGGTTCCTCACGCTTGGGCTGTATGTGTGGTGTAATGTCTATGTTCCGCTGGCTTTTCTCTTATTTTTTTTTTTTTTTGCTGTCTTTCCGATGGTTCTTGACGTGTTGTTTTCGCTGCAGTATGGTACAGGCAAACCACTTCAATTTTGCTGTCTCTGGAGGTGTACTTTACAATACCCACTCAGACACGATTTGTTACTCCGAACAGACTTACCAAACATCAATCACTGGCAAAGATCACTGCCTTTCATTTCTCTGTTAACATAAGTATACTTATGTAGACACACTTCTTTATACAAGGCCCGTATTTCTTTTTGTTCCCTACACCTTCGCAGGGTCCTGGCAAGCCAATAGCTCGTGCCAGTTTTTATTGTGCAACGAGAAACGTACGAGGAAAGGACATCAAGACATAAAGCTGACCCCAAAGGACATCAAGACATAAAGCTGACCCCAAAGGACATCAAGACATAAAGCTGACCCCATGTTATAGTCGCGAAACTTTGATCTGAGGTCTGGGAAAGAGGAACTGGCGAATCAAATTTAATCATGAAAAACCGAGGCGATAATATTCGCTATAAAAAAATATCTGACCATCTTCCTACACTACGATGATAATAATTCATGACTGGCTCACTAAAGGCAGTCTATAAAATAAAGATGTTACTTGGGACGGGTGTCTTAGAAAGGATTCTAGTATGCTTGAAAAAAAAAGTTTGAGGCCACCAGAATAATCCTTAGTGTCACAAGAAATGTAAAAATTGAAGGAAATCGTCTTTAAGAAAAAAAGGGTGCTAAAAACTTTCTGAATTTTTTATTTTTATTTTTTATTTTGCTCTTGGTTCTGTTTTCTTGTTATCTACTTTCTTCTCGTTTTTTTATTTATTTTTTTTATTTGTTTTTATTTTGATTTGTGATCTTACATTTTAATTAAACATCTTAAAGTATTTTGAGGTCTTTCTTCTTTGTTCCTCTGCTGTTTTGTTAATTTTTTATGGTTTTGTAAATGTTTTTGTTGTTATTGGCTTTTTAAATTGATCGCTGGTTTCTAATTCCAGTTTGTGTGGGGGTTAAGTATGTTTCTTTGGTTGGGTGGGGGGGGGGGGGGGCAGGAGAGAACCTTTGCTGCAACTGCTCATATTGACAATTTTGTGTTCTGTTACTTTTCTGTGCTCGTTTTTCTTTGGTTTTCTTTTTTTTATAGCTTTAGTTGTTTTGTGTGGTTTCGTTTTTTCTAGCATTTCATCTCAATTTATTTTGGAATATTTTGCATGACCTAGTGAATTTAATGTAACTCTTACCTCTCAGATGTTATTTTCATTATTTCCTGTTTCGTGTTAAAAGTATAACATTTTTATTATTCTCATGAAGCCGCTTTGGAACCTATTTTCATCGATTTATTATGGTGTATACATTTCTTTTTTAAATCTTACGAAGGTTTGTTTTTCTAATCATTAATCAATGTCGCTATAAAAATAAATGTGGAATGTAGCTCTCTCTGTCAAAAATGAGTATTTTCCAAAGGTAAATCCATTAGTAAGAAAAGGTGAACAAAGATAAAATAGTTAAAAATGCGATCCATTACAGTAGTAAGGAAAAGCAATACAGAAATGCAATAGTAAGAAAAAGATGTTAGGGTTATGGTAAGTAACTCCCCAAACAAGCGGAACCAATTTTTGAACAGGGTGAATGTATAGTAACGTCCCTGCCCTGAGAGTCATATATGTAATTTTGGTGCGATTCTCATATGCATTTTGTTGTGTTTTATTTGTAATGTATATTTCGTTTGGAATTATCAAATATTCTCATATTTTGTAAGAAACTAATTCTGAAGCTGACGAGTAAGAAGATTGGAACAATGCTTGAAAAGAGGAGCTACTCTCTATAATACTTTTTGTCCCTTCGACGATTATATATTTTTTCCTCTTAACGCATTCATCTGACGAATATCATGTACATTACAACCGAATCACATTCTTAAGGCATTTAATTGTGTAAAGTAAGTTTCCAATAAAATAAGTTTCTTGCTGGTTCAAAAAGGATATATGACTCTGTAAACCTAAGTGTATATATATATGTATCATGTTTGAATGAGTCATCAGCTATCGTTTATTTCAATTTTACAAAATTATTTTAACTTTCTTTCTTTTAATATTTCTTATAAAAAGTATGTACCTGTAGCTACAAATTGTTGTTAAATATAATTGAAAATAGTAGCATATCCTGATTTCAAACTGCTTTTTGCTTATAATGTTTGCTTGAATCTATGCGTTTTTATATTAAAATACTTTTGTGTTTTACATTTTAATTAACTGGTGGCCCTTGCATGCACAGCAGTTATCGACATAAACTACAGGTTAGTTTATTTTATTTCCGCAAACATTAAGAAACAGAATAAAATTTAAAATTAATCACTCCTTTTATAAATTTATGAGCTACTGCCAGGAAATAACTTTATTAGTAACGATTGATTTGGAATAAAACAGAAGGAAGGAAGAAATGAAGAATGAATTGTTCCACCGTTACATTTACTCTCTGGTTTTTCTTTCAGACACGATGGCAAATGCTCCAAACATTACGCTGATAGTATCTGCTGTCGTTGCTTGCCTGGTTGCTTTCCTCATTACGGCCCTAGTATTATTTATCCGTTCAAGGAAAGGTATGTGCCGAGGTAAGTTATTTAAACAAAAATCGCTTTATTATTGTTATTAGTAGTAGGAGTTGTTGTAGTAGTAGTTGTTGTTTATTTGATAGTGTTGTAGTTTTATATATATATATATATATATATATATATATATATATATATATATATATATATAATTTTCAAATAAGTAAATATCTCAAGTAAGTATTTCATATGGTACTACTACATGCGCACCGAAAGTTCCTTGTTTCAAATAAATATGCTTATGTTCTCTTAATTCAAACTTATTCCTTTTCCTTATCTATTCGATATTAATATACCAAAGAAAAATTTAATATGAAGTAAGCACACGGTTTAAACGGAGAAAAAACTTATTCCTTTTCAATATCTATTCGATATTAATATAACAAAGAACAATTTAATATTAAGTTAGCAAACGGTTTAAACGGAGACAAATCTTTTTTGCGTTTTACATACATTCTATATGGTAACAAGTACATATATATATCAATTTTATAGTTCTTCAGAGCTTGCAATGTGATACAAACTCTTAAAAATTTGTTTATTTTACCTGTTTCACACACAGCTTAGAAGCTGAACAATTAAAAAAGGACTTTAATATCTGTGTTCTATGAAAGAGGTTTTTAAAATATGTTATGCATAAGATAGATAGATGTTCTAACATCAATTAATCTTGTAGAGCACTATCTGAATATCATAAATGTAGATACAGATATATATTCGAAACAAATAACTAGGGATATTATGTGCAAATCGCTCCATCTATTATTAACTTGAGCACAAGTGTTGTTTGAGCAGCGTTGCTTCAAAAATAACCTATTTTATAAATGCACGAGAAACACAAAAAAGGCTCAATGATTTTCTTTGTGAAATGGTAAGATGTTTGCTAACTGACCTCCTGTGAAAACCGTCTGCACTAATAATATGCTTATTCGTTCGTTTAGAGTTAAATTCGTTGCATAAATCAGCAAGATTGCCTACAATCCATTAAACCATGCGAAAAATATATGATCCACTTGATCACTAGTTAATGTGGGATGACCAGGAACAGTCTTGTTTTCTACTGCATATAGCACACTAAGGCTCAGCAGCACCTTTGAAATTATAAGTCATTTTTATTATAATATTTTCCCCGATTTCATTCGTTGAAAATACATATTTACTGAGTTGCAAATTTTGCAGTTTTTGGTCATGTCATTTTCTTCGTCTGTTTGCCATTATTGTTTTGTCTTATGTTTTTCTTCTAACAATAGGCTAAACGTGCATCTTTTTACACCAAGAGAAGACGCCATACTCATAAAGGTCTGTGATCCCAAAAATAAAGGCAAAAATATTCATCTGGAGGGTCCTGGAGTTATTAAATCACTAAATGTAATTTCTATTTACCGTACAAACGTTAAATATTTAAGTCTTGGTACTGTAATTATCAGCGCCTTTTTCTTTTAATTCATTGATCATTGTTTTCAATTACTATTTTTGTAGGAAGCAAGAATGATAGAAGGTAAATGATGTTCTTAATATTCGCATAAAATTTATACAATTTTCAAACTTCAAAAAAGTTGGATAAAACATCCGCATTTCTACGTTAGCGTTCACGTTTGTCTTTTAACATGAATATTAAAATTTGTTTTGGGGAGGAAGTTTTCTCCAGTTTAAAAGTTCATACAAGTGTTAGCTACTAATATCAAACCTGAGACATATAATTTAATATAATATTTATTCCGTTAACTTATACACATTTACATATACAGCAGTTTCATTTCGTATTTGAATCTTTATGTTGTAAATTGAAAAGAATACTATACAAAGAAAGCAAACAGTGATATAATCTTCACTATTAATGATAAAAACATAATATTGACTTACATTGCGCATACATCTCATTATCTCAAATTACAGGCCCGAGAGAGAACTTTTTAAATTTACAGTCAATTGTGTCGGAAATTTCTGATATGTTTCATCAAAAAAAGTATTGTATGCCCCTCATTTTTTTACAACGGTATAATGTATCTTCATATCTTTCGAACAGTGAAACGGACCCACATATCAACGATATCGGCCTTTTTCAACCAAAGGAAAATGATGGTATGACTTTCGCTTTCCCTCATAAAAAGAACACACCCGCCTATATCTTATGAAAAGATAAAGCGAAGATTAAGTTCTATCAAAAAAGAAGTTAAAACACAACTATGTCCATGATCGCTAAAGTTTCAAATGCGTCTACTTCAGCATATTTGTGTTTTGTTATGAATATCCTAAAATGCCCGATTCGTTTTCATTGCCCCCTGATTTA
Organism: Margaritifera margaritifera; assembly: GCA_029931535.1. Classification (NCBI taxonomy): domain Eukaryota; kingdom Metazoa; phylum Mollusca; class Bivalvia; order Unionida; family Margaritiferidae; genus Margaritifera; species Margaritifera margaritifera. Next base: position 1,233,096 of record JAQPZY010001367.1, read on the forward strand.
TATCCCAGATGAACAGTAAGAATCTTATTTGTAATCATCCGAAAACAATCGTATATTTGTTGTGTATGATATCAATCTTGTCGGATGCAATTGTTGTTTCTTTTTTTTTTTCTTCAAAAGATAGTGCTCAATAGAAGCTGTCTATGTTTTTATTATAACCCTAATTGCATACTTTCTTTGGAATACAACATTCCTAAAGTTGTAATGTTGTGATGGTTTGGCCCAGCCCTTTTCTTGCATAGCAAAATTAGAATCGCCATTTAACTTTTTTTGCTCTAATTATTGTTATGCATAGAAATAAATAGTTTTCGTATAGTTATGATATAAAACTCGAAATACCTACCATAGGCGATCATCAAATGAATGCAAAGTCAAAAGCTTATTCAAAGAACAAAAGAGGGGGAGTGGCATATCTCTCAAATAGTGATTTTTCGTCTTTTGAAGCATCCTTAAGGTATGTTTTGTATTGTTCATAATTTCACCTCTATCAATTTTATATCTTTTACTATGTGCAAAAAACATTTTTCAACCAAAAATGCAAAGTATAATGATACTTAGATGAGATCAGCATGAATTATGTTATTTTTCTTCGTGCGTGTCTCCTCTGCACATTTGTAGAGTCGACTATAGCCGACTATATAACACATAACTAGACGATGGTATCTCATTATCAAGATATCTTGCTCAGTGTTCCCACATATCGACATTAAAATGACAATTTACTTCCTACAAAGAGCCAATGGATTACATGTTCCGTTTCAGATATTTGCGGTGAAAACGTTTTCCTCGAAGAATGTACGCGTTGAACAACTGTTTAGGTCTTTAAATGAATCTCGCCAAGAAAACACAATTTGCCTTTAAAAAATCCATCTTCACAGCACATGGTAGTTCTTGTGGTGCACACATTAAGGCTAAAGGCGTGTTCATATTTGAGAAATTAGTTATTCTTTTAGGTCTGAAATAGAGAGCATTAACATCAGATAGTTTTGATTTCTATTAAAGGTTTAGAAGTTATATATTGTTAATTCTATTCGGTAAACTAGCAATGGTCACAGGCTGCGCATCACCATATAGCGTCTTAGTTCTTCCACCGGTAGTACATGTTTCTTTCTTCTTTTCCATAGACATAAATAAGTAATCTGTTAGACCTTTTCTGTGATCTCCGCTAAATACGTATTAATATTATTTCTAAATGTTTGAAAATTGCAGGTGTGTTTAGGCCTGACAATAAATAGAGAACAAATTCATAACTGATTTGTACAAATGTATTCCTTCTAATGCACGCAATTAAAAGTGCTTTGTCGATCGACGTATATGGGACATTTACCCAATATTTTCGCTAAACATTTGTCAATTTATGCTTCGTGGTAAATCATTTTCAAAGCAGGCATGCAACGCACTCTATTGCTAACAAGGAATTAGCACTGCAACGAAATGTAATCACTTTTGTGCTAACATGATGTTTCAGGTAGAATCTAAATACAATAACTTAATCTGCCGTATCATGGACAGATTTTACGCACAGCGTTTACGGGATTAATCATGTAGTTCTTGTAAACAACTGACATTTGGCAGTACACAAATGACATTTACCGTGACATCGTATTCAAAGTCGCCGGTAAATGTCACAATGTGACATTAACGCCGATACCTAGAAATTAACCGGCAGCACAACACTTTCAGTTTTTGAAATCTGCGTTATAGACCCAGTCATTGCTACAAACGTCCATAAATGTCATAGATGAAGAAAGAGTCTGAACCCTAAAGACAAAATGTTTTAAAAATTGGCACACTTTTCAGCTGAAATGAAGAAATAATCGTTGACTATCCGTTTGTCCATATTGAAGGTCTTTTAAGATTCCATTTCAAGCATTATATATTTTTTATATACTAAATTTGAAGAAAACATTCATTTTCAGGAGATCTCTAATGTAGTTAATGGTAAACCAACTAAAAATTTGCACAAAAATTTGGTCTCTAAGCACTTAAAACTCGGAAGATATATTATTAATTCCACTACATATCCAAGAAATGCTAAAATGTCTTTCTTGTTGAAGCTCTCTCAAGTCTCTTTTTTTCAGCAAATTTTAAATGGATGACGTTTTGATCTAAGGAATAGGCATAATAACTAATTGTTGAGTAAGTTTTTTTTAACGTAGTCTATACATTTATATTTTGTTTTGTTTTTATTGTAATTTTTTTTGGTTTGTTTGTTTGTTTGTTTTATTTGCTATTTTCCTATTTAATATAATTCTATTTCTTTGTTTGCAAGCTGATACTAGGTAAGTACCTTTATTTATGACACCTGTGATATACTTTTCAAGTTTTCTGTCCTTTGTTTCTCAACACATGAAAGCATACATTATGATTTAAACCCCTGGCGAATTCACATCACCCGTTAACCAACGATAACTATTAATACCTATTTACTGGAATAATCTTTAGTTAATAACATAAATTATTTCGCAATGTATCATAATTTCATAATTTCAATAATTTTAAAGATTGCAGTCTGAAATACAGTCTTTTGCAATTAATAGAGAAAGCAGTTAGGCTTGGTTCTCTTACACATCTCTTTAAATATAATGTGTTACAATTAACTGAGTCATGATTAACACTTATTATCAGATTATTATAAAACAATTAATTTGTTATAATTAACATAAAGACATTTATACAAAAGTTTAAACATAATATAGGTGTTTATTTTTAGATATCAAAACAAGATACTTGGTATGCCCCTATTATAGCCCTTATTTACATGATATGTGTCTGGATCAATTCAGTTTTCTGTCCGTCCGTCTGTCCTTCAGTCCACGCTTCTATTAGCGGTATAGTTCAGCAATGGCAGTTTAAAAATGAAATGTCTGATACATAAACTTGTGTCTTTTATGGTTTCCTTTCACCAGCGCCATTTTCTGTAGGAATATAATCAAGTTTAAATCTTCATTTTAGCAATCTTTTGTGACCAGGGAAGCTTAGAAATCATTTAAGATATCCCGATGTAATTTGACGTGATAACTCTCCAAAAGACGCAGATATGTCTTTAATAATTGTGTCTCTTCTGCTGCATTTTCTGACAGAGTTATTGGCTTTGTAGATCTACTTTCATATTATCACATTGGTATTTGCATATAAACCGAGTATCTGGAACCATTTAAGATATCCTTTTGCTATTTGGTGTGTGAACACTGTCAATATATGGAGATATGTCTCCTACCGTGTAATTATTCATTTTCATTTTTGACAGAGCTATGGACCTTGTCGATCAGTTTCATGTCTTCATTTTGGAAGGTTTTAATAACTAATAAAGCTCAGTATCCATTCTACATATCCTGATGCAACCTGATGCGAACGATACTACATAAATGTAGATATGTTTCTAAGGGTTCCATATTGTTCAGATTTATGTTACTGTTTTATGAATTATATGTCTTCACTTGGTAGATTTATTGTAACCATTATAGTTTAGAAATATTCAATGTATCATGTTGTTTAGTGTGAACAATCTTTCTCTTGAACTGAGATGTTGACTTTTCATGGATTTTCTCGACAGATTTATGGGTCTTAATGGCGGAGTTTAGATCTTCAAATCAAAGTTTGGCGTGTTTCAACATACTAGGTGTCTTTTGGTACTCTAAATGTCTTTCAGACAGAAATGTGCTTATAAAAACCTTTTTGTTTTGTTGGCATTTTAGAGCAAGTTTATTGCTTATTCTTACAGTTTGCTTTTGTACTTGCTCCGTCACTGCCTTACAATATTTAAAGTAATGTATTTTCCAGGCCACATTTAGACAAATATACGCATAAAAATATGCTTTATTTAAAGCAATCATGAAGAACTGGATCAGTGGCGGCGCGAGGGGGTGGGGATGGGCAATTGATCCAAGCGCCAGGCGAAGGGGCCGGGGGCACCGTCGGGAGCTTTTTTCTTCTTTAAGCTAAATTTTCTTTATAGTATTTCACCTCACCTTTTGCAACTGACATAAACACTGTTCTATGTGGCAAAGTAGCGGCCCCACTAAAGAACATTGCCTCTGGGTGCCTCGAACACTCGTGCCACCACTGAACTGAATAACACAGTTTTAATGTCAGTTATATTAGTCTCAAATCATGAATCGGGTCGTGATAATGTCATAACAAATAAAATGTATATCTATTGAAATTTTAAATCTGGTAGTTTTTCAATTAAGTATGTCACCCTAATTTATCAAATATCAAATACTTCGCAATAACCCTAATGGCCATCGAATGCAATAGCCATGCATGTAGGAAAGCTGCGTTATATGTTGCATATTTGCAACAATTGCATGACATCCAAGCAATCCTAACAACTTTGCTACCTCCTACAGCAGAACAACTTGATAACTGACTGCGTTCCATGCTTGACAAACATGCCCCAGCAACCAAGTGCAGAGTATCAATTAAACAGTGTTCTCCTTGGTATAGCAGTGTTAGGGACCAGCTTCGCACTGCTAAAAGAGACCGCCGTAAGGCTGAGAGGCTTTGGCTTTCCACCAGACTCACTATTCATAAGCAAATCTATGAAGGCACTAAGAAGAATGCCACAAACATAGTCCATGCAGCGAAGTCAGCCCACTACAGTACTAAGATCACTGAAAGTTCCAGCTGCAAAGAGCTCTTCGAGATTACTAACAAGCTAATGTCAAGGAACAAATGTACACCACTTCCAACTACCTTCTCTCCAGTCGACCTTCCGGACCAGTTTGCAAATTTCTTCCGTGACAAAGTACAAACTATTAGAGATAAGCTTGACAACACAATTTCAATTGACTCGTCGTCACCATACAGTTGCGATACAGAATTTCAGCGGCAACCGTTAGCAGCATTTGAACCTGTCTCTATGGATTTAGTACGTACAATCATGATGAAGAGTGCCCCAAAGTCATGTGAACTTGATCCGATTCCGACATCACTGCTGCTTGAGTTCTTAGATCCAATATTGCTTCACTAACTGATGTTATTAATACTTCTCTCTCATCTGGGGAATTCCCATTATTTTTCAAAACTGCCATTGTAAAGCCTCTGCTGAAGAAACATACACTTGACCATAACGATTTAATGAACTACCGCCCAGTTTCTAACCTCCCATTCATGTCAAAAATCTTAGAAAAAGTTGTTCTATTCCAACTTGTATCTCATCTGAATTCAAACAGTCTTTTTAGCAATGTACAGTCTGCATATCGCCCTCGCCACAGTACCAAAACTACCCTTCTGAAAGTAGTTAACGACCTTCTCTCTGCTTTGGATAGTTGAAAGATTACAGTCCTCACCCTCCTTGACTTGTCTGCAGCATTTGACACAGTAGACCATGATATATTACTTCACCGTTTCCAGCATGTATTTGGCATTCACGATACAGCCTTACTATGGTTCAAGTCCAACTTGGTCAACATGACACAAATTGTGTCCGCAAATGGAAAACACTCCAGCCCAGTTGATCTATGTTTTGGTGTTCCCCAGGGTTCTGTTCTTGGACCTGTTCTCTTCATTCTATTCACTCAGCCGCTCTCAAGTGTCATAAATCGTCATCCAGTGTCTCACCAATTGTACGCGTATGACACCCAAATATACAAATCTAGCCACCCAACTGATGTTGATGCTACCATCCAAGGTGTAGAGAAGTGTATTTCCGATGTGAAATCATGGATGACATGTAACAAGCCGCCGATGAATGATGATAAAACTGAAGCCATTCTGATTACAACACAAAAACTTTCTCATTCACATCCTGTACCTCAAACAATAAATATCAGCAACACCAACATTACATTCACACAGTCAGTACGAAACATAAGTGTTACTCTAGACAGTACACTCTCATGGCACCAACATGTCATGAACATATGCAAGGCTGCATACCTTGAGCTGAGACGGATCAGCTCCATTCGCAATTATCTTTCAGTTGATGCCACTAAAACACTTGTGTGTTCCTTAGTACTTTCAAGACTGGACTATTGTAACTCAATTCTATCTGGTTCGTCTCAGTATCTACTCCAGAAACTTCAAAACGTTAAAAACACAGCTGCTCTGATCATTCTTAAAGTACCACGAACAGAGCACACCTCACCCCCCCCCCCCTACTCTGTACCCTACACTGGCTACCCATTCGATCCAGAATCAAACACAAAATTTGTTCTCTGTGCTGCGTTTCATTGACTGGCGCCAGTCCAACATACCTATCTCACCTCACCCATGTGTACACACCAGTAAGATACTCCTCTTCCGACACTTCTATTCTCATTATTCCCACTATCAAAATGAAGTCATACGGACAACGTTCTTTTGCATACCAGGGCCCAGCAACGTGGAACGAATTGCCCACTGAACTTAGACACAAAGACACAGTGATCTCATTCAAGAGTGCTCTTAAAACTCACCTATTTCGACTGCAAGAATAGACTTATAGACTTAATGTTTCCTTACCTTAACTATTGTCAGCTTGTTTTTGTTTTCTAATTTCATAGTGTTTGTTTTTGTAATCATATCATTATATATGTTTTTTAGGTGTTATCTAATGTTGCAAAGAGCTTAGAGCTTCTAAAGATTAGGCGCTATACAAAGTCCTCATTATTATTATTATTATTATTATTATTATTATTATTATTATTATTAGTATATGCTGTTTTTCTTTGGGATTTTTTTGTTTTGTTTTTTATTGTTCTGCGTTATCATTTTAATATTTGGGACTCATGTGCCTTCCTGCATCTCCTATCACCACCGAATCGTCAACCCAAGAAAACGCAACATTACCGTTTTCATACGATATTAATTTTTTTTAAATATCATTAAGCGTAACATAACCTGGTGTAGTCACTCAAGTTCACGACGTAGATTAATATTATATATGTTTTGATGAACGATTGCGTTTTATCGAGGTTCTTTATGCATACAATTTGTTATTTCCAATGGTCTGTGAAAGTAGTTTTCCTACTTTAGGTTTGTACTTCTAGGATCTCAACACTTTGGACTCTATTTTGTTCTGCAATTCATGTATACATGCATTCAAGAACACTTGTATTGTATCTGATTAAAAGATCAAAGGTAAAGTCAGAAGAAACAAATCTATGTAACATACCATATTGATTTATCAGAATATTTTCAAATCCTCTAAACAGTGTAAATAAAACACGGTGCGGTGTTATCTTATATAATGTCATGATAAATAACAGTACGAACAGGAATGATTTGGATTGGTTATTATCGTAAGGCCATGTGCAATACATATATTTTCAATTTGTTTAAACGATTCTAAAATTGCGTTTTTTTTTCTTTTTAAACACGTTTGTTAACAAATGACAAACAATGGTCGCAGAACACACGACAATCTAAATTGTTATAATTCTTGTTTCTTTTAATTTTTGTGCAAATGCCTTTTTGGGACGGGGTGAGATCGTGTCAGAAAAAAATTGAATCCATTGCATAAAGTATAGGTAAAAAAAACAATTGGTCATTTTTCTTCTCCCAACCATATCAGTTTGGATTTTAATGCATACTGAAAAAGTTACATTATGCAGTTATTGTGTTTAATATTTTGACTTATACCATTGCTGGAGGAGATTAAAACGTTAGGTTTTCAAACATTTTTAGGCAAATGATTGTAAAGTAGCATGCATCGTTTCTTTACATTAAATATGTTCTTTTTCTAGCCATTATAAATAAACTCGATGAGTTAGTAATATGATCTTATGATCTTCCTCCTATAGATTTATTTACTTTGGATTGATTGTCTCTATTAGTTTTTATTGGTATAGTTACATGTCTCCATACTATATTATTATTCAACAGGATTATTCAAAATGTTTCCTCTTTTTTATCTTTAATTAGGTCGCTATAATTGCGCGTTCGGGTCTTAGTTGCCCCTTTTTCAAAGACATACACAAAAGACAACAAATGATAAAAATGCACAATTCTGCATGATGCTTGTTTTCCCTATACTTACAGTAGCGGCTCATAATTAAGTAGCCACTTTACCTGAAACTGTTGACGTAATATTGATTTTGTTGTATCTGAAAATGATGGCATCAAAGAAATTTAGAAGAAAATTGTGCTCACAAGTTCAAGTATTTCAAAATTGATCTCTTTAGTTTATAACAGGAATTTTGAAACGATTCGTAAAGTTGTGTTATATGAGCCTGATGCCAAATATCCATAACACCATTGTTGAGATCACCTCTAATTTAAATGTCTGTCCACCTTTTTGCAAGTTTTGAATTAATTGTTTTCCATTCATTTTCAATGATATTTATGTCTGGGGACTGTGATAGCCAAGTGAAAGTCTGAATATTGTGAGCTGCTTTCCATTCAGTTGCTCTCCTTGGTACACACTGAAGACAAGTCTCGACTTGAAGAATCCTTTGGCAACAGCAGGCCATCAATTCGGATCGAATATATTTATGTACTTCTCTGAATCGATGATACCTTCAACAGATGTCAATATCTCAACAAATGTCATACAATCCCTCCTCAAAAGCGGGGATATTTTTTACGGGGCGGAAGGCGGGGGTGAGTAGAGGGAAATGGGAGACGGAGGGAGAGGGGGTGAGAACGACTACTATACATTTCCAAGCATTCCAGATTCCATTCTTTATTTGTTTTCGCCACACAAATACCTTCTTATCTTGGTCTAACATAACATCACTATCGTGTTGTCACTGAAAATGATATTAGACCAGTTTCTCTCAACAATCCAGTTTCGTGTCTCGCGGCACAATGAAACACGGCAATGTCGACTTTTTTTTAGAGATTGTGGTCCTCTTTTAAACTGAGTATATTTTAAGTTACAAACATTATTTTTTCCATTTCATAGTGCTCTGGAAAACATGTACTGGTATTGTATTATTAAATTCCATAGTTAGATCATCGAAAGTCTGTCGGGTGGACGATTGGTCTATTGCTAAGGCACACTCCTTTATCGACTGTTCACAGCTCACCCCTGTCCGCGTGGGTTCGAGTCTTGGTTTGACCAACGTGGGTATGTGAGAAAGGTTTCCAGTAGATTCCCTTGGGTTGGTGGTTCTTCCAGGGGTCTTCCCGGGTTCTTACTACACCAAATATACAAATATATATCACTCAGAGACATTAGCCCAGCATTATTGTACTTTATATAAAACCTACCACAACGCTAAAGAGCTGTTTGAATTATACTTTTAACATCGAATTTATTTTTGCATATGGTATCAACGTAAGCATTTTCCTTTTTAAGTTGCTGTCCTAGCTCTCGGGGATATTGAAGAACACTACACTTAGTTTTCTTGAAGCTTTATCCTTTATCGTGCAGATCAATATTCACCCGATTCTGGTCCTCTCGTAAGGCATTTAGAGCCTTCCGTTACACTTCTATTTGATTCTTCAGCCTCTCTTCCGTCCCTTTAAATAATGCAAACATTCATTTACCCGGTACATTTTACCTAAATCAGATTGTCAACTGTGTTTATGTTGAGAAGGAGGCACCATTGTAATCAAAACCAAACCAGTGCATGTTAGAATCTGGACAGGTTCTAAAAAAATGGTATAAGTGTAAGAAGATTGTCGGATTGCACTACGAAAATTGTATGTCCGAATCCAAACCACCGTTTCACACAAGACATTAAGTAACTAGCGTGTCTCAATTTTCGACGTAACTCTACAAGTGCCGCTACCCACTCGTAACTCCCCCTAGACATGTCTAACTCTAAAACAAAATAGGGGTGAAATTACCGCTTGACATGTAAAATGCCTTTAATACACTCTAGAGCCAGTTAAACTCATCCCACATACTTTGACGGAGCATTTTCAAAGCAGGAAGGTGTAGTTCTTTTTATGTATTCAAAAATCAAATAATTTATGTAACAATCAGACATGGAACAATCAATTTAACACGTTCTAAAACAGGAATCTGCTATGCCTCCACGTTTCTGAGGAACTGGATGCAAAGGCTATATATATATATATATATATATATATATATATATATATATATATATATATATATATATATATATATATATATTATTGCAATCTCCAACCACAGCAATATGAAGAAAACATTCAGTGTCCCAGTTTATAATTATTTTGGTCTTCCCATATTTATGCGTTCCTCTTGACGTTGTAAAAATACGCAAATATTTTTAGATTTATGAAGATCTATCGCCTGCACATTCGCCATTATTTTCATTATTCAAGTTGATTTTCGGAATATGGATGAATTATATATCACCTCATTGCGTTTTTCGTGTAAATGTGATCACTGGTGTAAAATTCGAATCTTGTCTGAAATATTTGTCTGAGTTTTCATGAAAATAGGACTCATTTAAAAGACGAATTAAGAAAGAATTCTATAACTGAGGGGCAATAGCCATGAAGCTGAACTCTTCATTTCCAAAGTATTCTAAAGCATGGTACAAGCTCTGTATTTAATAGTATTTAGTACTTACGATACACAAAATGTTCCTCGTGAAATATGTTATGTTGCAGCAGTGAACAGGTTTGCTTTCCATAAGTTTGAAACCTAAAACTTACGGAATGAATATATACCATTTCTATTACTCTGACTTTGCATAAAAGCAGTAACATAATTGACCGGAAGTACTGATAACATGCTCAGGTGTTTATAATGCCAAACATACGACTTCAGTTTCCATATTTCAACATTTCAACGATAGTTAGATCTTTCTACTTACAGTGGAGAAACAAGATGTATTGACGAACACTTTCATAATCACGCTTTCTCTGCACCTGAATATGAAGTAATATCAAAAGGCAAGTAAATAATACGTCACTCAAACCGTCTCTAGCTGATCCCCACCCCCTCTCTTTGTCTCTCTCTCTCTCTCTCATTTCAATCGTTGCCAACACGTATACATTGGACACTAACTTTACAATTGGATGTTTGTTTGGTATAGTTTGCCATCTTGACAGCATACAAGGACTTTAAACAAAACTTTCAAATTTGAAATGTTTGAAATAAGCAACAGTTTTACACGTTAAAAAATATTATCTTTAGTGAGACAGCTAATCTTTACAACAAAATTAGAAAACATCGCACAGTTCTGTTCCCTTTTACCACTGAAAGGTCTTTAAGGTACGTTTTGTAGATTACATTCTCAAGACCAATAGCAAGAAAGTATATATTATACGGCTAAAGTTCTGCAGTAATATTTTGATTTGGGGTGACATTGTCATTGTAAGAATTGCTAACTCCAATCTGAGATATTTAAGTAGGTCCTTTAGGAAAATGAGCAATTATAGGAGAGTTCAGGTTTAAATATGACACAGATTGCTAAAGGTTCACATACGTCTTCTTTAGTAAATTAACTTTTTGTTATGAATATACTCAATTTCTTCATTAAACCAATTTTTTCCCTTGTTCATATCCCGGATTACCAATAAAAATGTTACTTGTATTATTTACAATGCACCTTGCATCTTTTGTCTATGATATAAATGCTCTCAGATAAAGTTTTTATTTTGTCGGAAACATCGTTTAATTGCATACATTTGTTCACAATGCATCTTTCCTGAAGCTCTGTTGTTCTGATGATGTGATGCGATTATTCCTTAACGAAATTAGCATTGTCATTGTGCGTTCTTAGCTCTAATGGTTCCTATGACGAATAAAGAATATTGTTCAAGTAGTTGTGATATTAAGTTCGAAATACCTTTAATAACCATAATTTAGTATGAGGAAAATAATGTATTTCTCAATGCAAAATACGTAGAGTGTAATAATATTTAGAGGACAAGAATATGCATCATGTTATTATTGTTCAGTTCTCTTTCCATATATATCACCTCTGCACATTCTAGAGTGTGCTATATGGCACGTATATAGACTGCGGAATCAAGTCGTCTAAATGTTCCTATGACGAATAAACAATAGTGTTCATTAGTTTTCGATCATATAGACATTAATGCTAAAATGCGTACATTTTCCTACAAGGAGACAATGGAATACAGGTTTCTGTTCAGATATTTGCAATGAAATGGTTTTCTTTAATGAATATACGTGTAGAGAAACCATTTAGGTCTTTAAGTAATGTCTCAAAAATGTTAATAATATACAGCATGTTTATTTTGGTTTCTTTTTTGTGTTTTTATTTGGATTTTTCTCATCCTGACAGGCCCATTGTAACACTACTAGTATATGCATTACGGCTACAACCATATTCTTCTTTGAGAAATTAATTAAACTTCTACGCCTGAAAAAGAACATTAACATTAGAATCTTTTTATTGCAATTAAAGTACAAATTAAAGTACAATTAAAGTATAGTGTTCTTTCTAGACGGTAAACTGCCAATAGTCATTGGCTGCGCATGACTACTCAGCGTTGTATTTCTTGCACCATTGGTATATGGTTTATTTCTTTTCCGAAGATCCTTGATATAAAGTAAATACAGTTAATAAACAAATTGACTGGTTCTGTGACCTCTGTTTAAAAACTGACGAATTATATTTCCATATATGCATGTGTTTAAGAAATAATTCATAGCTGCTTTGTAGAAGTGTATTTCTTCTACTCTAAGAAATCCAAAGTGATTTGTCCATGAAGATATATGGCATGTTTACTTTATATTTCACTAAATATTTGTTAACTAATGCTTCTTGATAAACCATACTCAGAACAAACATATTACGCGCTTTATTCAGAGCTGGGTATGCCAATTGCAGCAAAGAAAGTCGCTGTTATATTAACAAGATGTTTAGACAGAATATAAACAGTCACTTAATCTACCGTACCATAGTCTTTTCTTTTTGCACACTGTTTTTAGTAATTTAGAAACTTGAAACGCTGAACATTTACAGGTTTCGTCATTTGTAATTACTTTATCCCTTATCTAATTTCAATAATAAAAATAATCTAAAAAGCATTATTAAATTTTATTTCCCAATATCAGGCATTCATTACCCCTGAATTCATGCCAGTATGAAGATAACTAGATGATGCAAGTCGCGGTTTAATAGACATTGTTGCATTGTGAAATCTCTAAGAAACATCCCATCCAAAGTAAGGAGGATACTCAATCCTTTAATGAAAGAATATGGAAAATAGTTAGTATTCTTATTATTAATATTATTATTATTATTAATTAAACTCAAGCAAAGCGCAGTTAAGCTTCAAAATATCCTTTATTATTCGCTTGAATGACTCGCTCGTTCCCCATCTGAACGTATTGTTGTCATAAAACTTGAACCAACTGAAACTTTGCACAAAACTTTTGACCCTAAGCACTTAGAATTCTGAAAATCTGCTCTAAATAATGATAATATGTTTCCAAGCAAAGCTTCATTCATTTTATGCGCAGATAAAAAAAACTGTTGCAAACTTATGGCTTTTTGATACTTAGGAATAACTGGAATAAATCATTGTTCCTTAAATTTATTTAAATGAATTATATAAACTTATGTTTTGTGGAATTTCCTTCTTTTCTTTTTTTAAAATTATTTATTTAATAAAATTATATTTGTTTAATATTCTTTCTTGTAGGTGTGTCGAATTTGCAAGACGATGCTCGGTTAGTACATATATTTATGGCACATGTGCTTTACTTTTCATTTTTTTTGTCCTTTGTTTCTTAACCCGTGAAAACACACATACTGATTTAAAGCCACTGTGAATATGAATACTTAGCTACTTGAAGAATCTTTAGTTAGTACCATAAATTACTTCACAATGTTTCATAATTTTAATAATATTAAATATCGTTCTTTGAAGTACCATATTTTGTAATTGATTAAGTAAGCCTTTATAATTGATCTTGGTACACTTCTTTTGAAATCGATCATTTAATTAATTGAGTCATGATTTGCAGTCATGGTTAACTTATAATAAAACAATTAGATTTTACCATCTAACAGTAAGCCATTTGTTTATAAAAAAAGATTTTAAAATAGTATGTGCGTTTATCAGAACAATACACTTTAAAATACCTTTTTATAGGGTCCCCACATCGAGATGCTTGTTATCTGGTGAATTAAATTTTCCTTCCCTCTGTCTGTGCGTCCGTCTACACTTATAGGAACCGTACATTTCAACAATACCATTTTCTAAATGAAACGTCTGATACATCAACGTGTGTCTTTTTACGTTTTCGTCTTGACAACACCACATTGTACAGAATTACGATCAAGTTTAAATCTCCATTGTAGCACTCTATTGTGACCATCCTAACTTGGAAACGATTCCACATATCCCGATGCAACTTGACGTGAACACAATTTAACGGATGTGCATATGCCTTTTGGAATTTTGTCGCTCCTGTTGCGTTTTCTGACAAAGTTATTCGTCTTATCAATCTTTATTTTCTTTCTCATAACTAGAACCATTCAACATATTCGTCGTTCTTCTTCATCATTTTTAATAGAGTTATAGTCCTTGTCTACAAGTTTCCTATTCTCAGTTTAGAAGGTTTTAATAACTAACAGAGCTCAGTATCAATTCAACATATCCTGATAAAACTTGATGTGAAGACTTCTTTATATACGTACGTGTTCCTTCTGAGGATTTCATTTATGACAGATTAATGAGCTGGTTTAGGAATTCATGGCTTCACTTTCAAAGTTTATTGTAATCAGCATTGGTAAGAAAACATTCAACATATTGTGATCCAATTTAATTTTACCATTCTTTCTCTCGGGTTGAGATCTGCCTTTCATGGTATTTATCTCTGACAGATGCATGTGTCTTGATCATTGATACTTGATCTTCACATCATAGTTTGTGCGTGTTTCAGCATATTCTGATGGCGTTTGGTATTGCAAATGGCTTAGAGACAGAAATGTGCTTATAAAGGCATGTTTTTCTTCCATTTTATTTGTGACCAAGTTATTGCTCTTTCTTGCATTGTGTTTTTATACAAAGTTGCACATTGTCTCTGCACCTAATTGCAGTTCATATTGCAAAAGAATAATTTGCAGGCACTGTAACTAGTCTTAAAATTATGTTATCCAAACTGAACATGCTTTTATGCATATTTTGTGATCTTAACAAAAAGTATTCTAACTTGTGTAAGGCATAATGCATACATCAGTAATATATTTTGTTACAAACTTTTGCTTGCATTTGAGCAGTGAACAAATTTGCTTTCAAAATGTTTAAATGCACACAATTACAGAATCACTCTAAACAATTTCTACTACTCTAAATTGTAATAAAAAGAGTAAAATAATTTGAAATACTGCTAACAGGATAAGATTTCATCTTTCATTTTTAAAAGACAATTACATGTTTCTACTTACAGTGGAGAATCAAGAAATATTTACGAAGCCTTGAATAATCATACTCGCTCTACGCCTGACTATGAGCAACTGCCAAAAGGCAAGTAAATGATACGTAAATCAAACATTCCACAACTTGTCATTTCTCTCTCATTTCGAAAACGTCTATCCATACAGGTGTTACCTAAACTTAATAATTGTCCCCTAAATTTGTGATTGATTATTTTCCTGGCATCTTTTGTCATCTTGTCAATATACGTAAACTTAAAAAAAATATTTTATATTTAACGAAGTCTTAAATGAACAACAGTTTTATTATTGCGACAGACAATCTTTAGGACCAATAAGGAAAATATTTCAAAAATTTATCTCCGTTCACATTGAAAGACCTTTAGGCTGGTCTCGTAGGCTACGTTTCCATGACCAATGTACTCTGGATTTCGATGTACTTAAACTCTTTAGCGAAATTTGAAAATTTCCTCAGCAAGTCGTTGAAAGCGATAAAGATTGATGTGCATATAATTCTAATAGAAAGAAAGCCCTCAAAAACCGAAAACTTTTGGGACAAAATTAAGTTTTTGGTTTTGTGAGGTTTTCGGTTTACTGGGAGTTTACATGCGAAAAAATGTTTTTTTTTTTTCAGCTCTTATGTGACTTGAGAGAATGTAATTAGAGAGCATTTGTGTGTGTGTGTGTGTGTGTGTGTGTGTGTGTGTGTGTGTGTGTGTGTGTGTGTGTAAGAGTGAACAAAAGTAAGAAAGCTGTTCTTTTATTTATAGCATTGAATGACAATCTAGCTGAACAATATATGTTCCTTCCAAAAATCACAACTAGAAATGCGGTCATTGTCTCAATAAACATTTAAGGAACGAGATATTGTATAATTCTAGTATAAGTCCATTATAATTATTAATGATATTGCATACTATGTAAATGTTTCGTATAATTCATAATGTTCATATGCCAAAGTTGTCCCATATTTACTTTAACGTAGGTTTTCAAACATATTCATACTCTTTGATCAGACAAATTGTATCTTGTAAGGATGTTTCAATCCTAAGCCGCTTAGCTGGTCGTTCTGACATCTTGATATGCGAGTGAAGTCAAATGACAACCATGACTACTTGAATACATTTATGTAATGATTTTTCTCCTTTGAATATCATTTGAGTGAATCTGACTTTTAGAATACTCTTTAGTCGGTCTCCGTCAGCAAAGCATCAAAGCGAGGCACATACCTGGTTAATATAATCTAGGTATTTAATTAAATACAAACACTAAACGTTCTTTTGATCATGTATGCCAACGAATAGCATTAATTGCAACTAAATAATAAGCAGATAAACATAATATTTCTTAAATGACTTACATACAAGTGTTTAGTTATCAAAAAGTTACCTTAAAAGCTGAGTCTTTATATGCTGCAAAGACTTCAGATTAGCCTATTCTCGGCTCTACTCTGTGTCGGCGCGCATGTCAAATATGGATTTAACCTCGCGTGCCCTTGGAACAAGCACACACTGATAAGCCTACCAAAGTGTTTGCGAACTGTAAATAATCTGGTCCGGCGTGTGTCAGGAATTTGAAGTTGATTGGTGTGTGTGTGTGTGTGAGGGGGGGGGGGGTTGAAGTTAGTGTAAAACTGAAATTTGGGATCGAAATTTAATTCGGGTTTCGGAGTTGCAGAGTTTCGATTTACAGGAGAAAATAATGATGATACGAAGGAAAGAAACATTCGGGACCCCAAATAAGTTTTGAGCTTGAGGGGATTCCGGTATACCGAGGGTTCAGCTTTGCGGGGTTTCATTGTATTTATAAATGTTATTTCCCATGCTATTTTGCTAAAGTTCCCTATTGGAATAAGTTGACTATTTATTAAAATGATTATTCCTTCCTATCATGAAATATAATATGGGAGTTCTTATGTATGATGTTTATATAATATTATAAATATTTTAGGAAATTATAAATGTTTCTTCACTTTAATATTTGCTTAAATCTTAATGTTTATCAGGAAAAACAAGTTTAACTAGTGTCCTTTAATTAGGTTGTTTTGATCAATATGTTTTCTCAATTTGAAGGTCAAGGTTGAATTTTGTTTACAAGTAAAACTACATTAAGATGACTCATATTCTAGAACATTCTGTCATGTGACCAATCTTTATATATGCCATGTTTGGTGGACATTTATTCAGTTTTGACATTACCATCAGTCTTGTAAAGAGCTAATACAGTTGTGAAAATTCATTCCAAATTCTAAGAGAGGAATTATTTTAAATATTCATTGGATTATAATAGTTCTCATAAACTTTTGGATTTTGGATTTTTAATTGATGATTTAGGAATTTATGTGAACTTATATTCAGATATTTTGGAATACTTCATTTTGACATCAGCACATCAAGATTACTAGTACATCAGGACTTTGGAGACCATTAGCACATCATAACATTCAAGGACACAGCCGTGAATTCGGAACATTCTATATTTAGGACTTGTGATTAGAACAGTCATTCTTATTGGATTATTAGGATTTCAAAACACATTACTGTAAGTGACTTTTTGATTTTTCATTTTAATTATCTAGTAATAAATTGCTTGTTGATTTTTTACTTGATTTGTTGGTTTCACTTTCTTTCTGTTACATTTTCCTTAGACCATAGAGTCGTAACAGAAAATGGGGGCTCGTCCGGGATCTGAATTTCTTTAAAGCATATTAGAGATATTAATGTTATTTTTGAAATTCATATTGATTTTGTCTTGGAATTTTCTTTTCTTTTTGTCTTTGGCAAAGATTTTATATAGAGAAATTTTTTTTGTGTGAAACCAACAAGCATTTACTATGGCATCTAATGTTCAGAATTTCATTTCAAAACCTACCCAGGAGGGGTTAGAGTGCATGAGAAAGGATGAGTTGCTCGAGCTTGCCAGAAAATACAGTCTATCTGAGGCAAAAGTATCATTGACAAAACAGGAAATAAAGATTATTTTAATTCAATATTTAGTAGGAAAGGGAATTTTTGAAAATAGTGCTTTAAGTTTGAAGAGAAAGCCTGTATCTGGTTCTGACAGGAAATTAAGGGAATTAGAGTTAAAGAACCAGATGGATTTAGAGTTGGCAAAGCTTCAGATTCAGAGAGAGAGAGAGAAAGAAGAGAGGCAGATACAGATGGAGAGAGAAAAAGAAGAGAGGCAGATGGAGAGAGAAAAAGAAGAGAGGCAGATGGAGAGAGAGAGAAAGAAAGAAGATAGACAAATACAAATGCAGATGCAGATGCAAAGAGAAGAAAGGGAAATGCAATTTAAGTTAAGAGAATTAGAACTGGCAAACAGAGCACACTCCACTCCTTTAAATACAAGTTCAGGTTTTGATGTTACTAGATATATTAGGTTAGTACCCCCTTTTCAGGAAAAAGAAGTAGATAAATACTTTCTTCATTTCGAGAAAATAGCTGAAAATTTGAAATGGCCAAGAGAGCATTGGACTTTGTTATTACAAAGTGTACTCATTGGCAAAGCTCGTGAAGTCTACATTTCACTGTCAGTACAACAAAGCACTGATTATGATGTGGTTAAGGAGTACATCTTGAAAGCTTATGAGTTGGTACCAGAGGCATATCGACAAAGGTTTAGGAATTGTAGAAAAGAAACTGGACAAACTCATGTCGAATTTGCAAGGGATAAAGAACAACTATTTGATAGGTGGTGCTCAGCCAAGAAAGTTGATCAAGCTTATGATAACCTCAGACAGCTCGTATTAATTGAAGAGTTCAAGAGGTGCATCCATAGTGATGTTAAAACCTATCTTGACGAGCAGAATGTGGAAACTTTGGAAAATGCTGCTCGTATGGCTGATGATTATTCCTTGACTCACAAAATTTCATTTGGTAATAAATCGTCCTCTCAGCAGTTTTCTGGTAAAAAACCATTTCAATCTCATTCGAGTACTTCCAAATTTCACAACAGCACAACTGTTAGGAATCAAACATCTGATAAGACTGATCAGAAATCCTTATCTCTTCCTACGTGCACTTATTGTAAAAAGAAAGGGCACGTTATTTCTGATTGCTTTAAGTTGAAAAATAAGCAACAGAGAAAAGACAGAGCTTTTCCAAATGCTCTTATTTCTACGAGGTCAAGGTCACGGTCTTGTATTGAAAGCAATACATTTGTTGGGTCAAACAAACCCCAGTCTGATTCTATTTTGAAGGCTTATGAACCATTCATGTCAGAAGGTTCTATATCACTTATTGGTGATTCTGCCAAACCTATCCCAATTAAAATATTAAGGGACACTGGAGCTTCTCAGAGTCTTTTATTATCAGGTACTTTGCCTTTGTCTGAGGAGTCTTCTTCAAGTGAAAGTGTTCTTGTTCAGGGAGTAGAGTGCGGCTTTGTAAATGTTCCTCTCCATTGTTTAAATTTGGCATCAGACTTAGTTTCTGGACCTGTGACTGTTGGGGCAGTGACTTCTTTACCCATGGAGGGTGTTCATTTATTACTAGGCAATGACTTAGCTGGAGATAAGGTTGTGGTTAATCCACTTGTAACTGACAAGCCTTGTTTGGATCAGAAAGTTGATCCTGTCGAAACTGAAATCCCTGATTTGTACCCTGCTTGTGCAGTTACTAGAGCTATGGCAAAAAGAGCTCTTGAGAGTGATGTTGATCAGGATATTATTCCTTTAGCTGACACATGTATTGGTCAGTCTTTTGATGAGGTCACTTTTTCCTCAGGTATTGATCAATCAAACGGTATTGATCACAGTGATCCTCTTTTGGCAACTCATTCTCTTTGTTCTACTCAGGGTGACAAACGACAATCCCTTGTCGTTGAACAGGAGCAAGATCCCGAGATATCTTGTTTGTTTCAGAGGGCTATTAATGAAACTGAAGCCACACAAGTTCCAGTGTGTTACTTTGTGAAAAATGGGGTCCTTATGAGGAAATGGAGACCACCTGATGTACCTGCTGGTGACGAGTGGTCAGTGAGCTATCAAATTGTTGTTCCTAAGTCATATCGACAGGAAATTCTTAATTTAGCCCATAAAACTCCTTTGGCTGGTCATTTAGGAGTCCGTAAGACTTATCACAAGATCTTGAATCATTTTTATTGGCCGAAACTCAAAAGTGATGTTTCTAAATACTGCAGATCTTGTCACACTTGTTAAATGGTAGGAAAACCCAATCAGAAGATACCTAAGGCTCATCTGCAACCTATTCCTGCATTTGATGAACCATTTAGTAGAATAATAGTAGACTGTGTTGGTCCTTTACCTAAAACCAAGTCAGGCAACCAATACTTGTTGACCATCATGTGTGCATCTACAAGATTTCTGGAGGCAATTCCTCTGAGAAATATAAAAACTAAAACTATTGTGAAAGCTTTGGTGAAGTTTTTTACACTTGTTGGCCTTCCCAAATCTGTCCAGTCAGATCAAGGGTCAACTTTTATGTCTGGAATTTTCCAACAAGTTATGCATGAATTAGGCATCCAACAATTTAAATCTTCTGCCTATCACCCTGAAAGTCAAGGTGCTTTGGAAAGATTTCATCAAACTTTGAAGAATATGATTCGATCATATTGCTTTGATACAGAAAAGGATTGGGATGAGGCTGTTCATTTGTTGTTGTTTGCTGTTAGGGAATCAGTTCAAGAGTCGTTGGGTTTTAGTCCCTTTGAACTAGTTTTTGGTCATACTGTCCGTGGACCACTGAAATTATTGAAAGAGAAACTTCTTTCAAATGAAGATTCAAAGATTAATCTTCTTGATTATGTTTCTGATTTCAAATACAAGTTGTCAAAGGCCTGTGAAGTAGCAAGAACTAATCTTCACACTACTCAGTCAAAAATGAAATTAAGGTATGACAGAAATACACAGGAAAGGAGTTTTAAACCTGGTGACAAAGTTCTGGCTCTCTTTCCCATACCTCAAAATCCTCTTCAGGCTAAATTTAATGGTCCTTATACCGTTGAAAAGAAAGTAAATGACTTAAATTATATCATTAACACTCCTGGGAGACGGAAACAGAAACAACTTTGTCATATAAATATGTTAAAGGAATATTTTGACAGAGATAGCCCAGCTAATTATTATGTTAATTTAGTTGTACCTGTCCCACACAGTGAAGATATCAACGATGGAATACAATCAAACTATAGTGACTCTGGTATAACCAATCTTCGGAATTCAGAAATATTGAACAACCTAGACCGGAAACTTTCACATCTACAACAACAGGAAAGAAATGAACTAAAACAGCTATTACATGACTATGAGCACGTGTTTCCTGATGTTCCAACACGAACAAGTAAAATTTATCATGACGTTGACATTGTAGATTCTGCGCCTGTGAAACAGCATCCTTATAGGATGAATCCTCTCAAACAGAACTATCTGAAGAAAGAAATTCAGTATTTACTGGAGAATGATTTCATAGAACCAAGTAAAAGTAACTGGAGTTCACCATGTATTCTTGTTTCCAAGCCAGATAATACATTCCGTATGTGTACTGACTATAGAAAAGTCAACAGTGTCACCAAAACTGATTCATTTCCAATCCCAAGAATGGACGATTGCATTGATAAAATTGGAAATGCGGAATATGTCACCAAGTTTGACCTTTTAAAAGGATTCTGGCAAATTCCACTGACGGAAAGGGCAAAAGAAATTTCAGCATTTGCAACTCCAGATGGACTTTATCAATATAAAGTCATGCCGTTTGGAATGAAAAATTCGCCTGCAACGTTTCAACGTCTGATGAACATGATAACATTTGGTCTTGATAATTGTGACGCTTATATCGATGACGTCATTATCTACAACAACACCTGGGAAGATCATTTGGAAACCATTCGAAAATTCTTTGATCGACTCAGCGATGCGAATCTGACAATTAATTTGAGCAAAAGTGAGTTTTCCCATGCTTGTGTCACATTTTTAGGACATATTGTGGGACAAGGTCAAGTTAAACCTATAGAAGCTAAGGTCAAAGCTATCTCTGAATTTCAAGTTCCAATTTGTAAAAAGCAACTGATGCGATTCCTAGGTATGGCTGGATATTATCGGAAATTTTGTTCCAATTTTTCCAAAATTGCTGAACCTTTGACAAGTTTATTGAGTAAGAAAGCCAAATTTTATTGGTCTGACAAGTGTCAGGAATCTTTTGACAAGTTAAAGGCCATGCTTGAGAATGCACCAGTTCTTTCTGCACCAAATTTTAGCCAATCATTTAAATTATATGTTGATGCAAGTGATGTAGGGGTTTGTGGAGTATTGATTCAGGAAGACAAAAGTGGTGTGGATCACCCTGTGTGTTATTTTTCTAAAAAACTAAACAAGCACCAGAAAAATTATTCCACAATTGAGAAGGAATGTTTGGCTTTGATATTGGCTTTACAGCATTTTGAAGTGTATGTTACATCAGCTCTTTCTCCAATTATTGTGTACAGTGATCACAATCCCCTTACTTTCATCAACAAAATGAAAGATAAAAATCGGAGATTGTTGAGATGGAGTTTGATATTGCAAGAATATAACATTGACATTAGACACATCAGGGGAAAAGACAATGTGATTGCAGATGCACTCTCACGTGCCTAGAAATGTAATATTGCTTGATGTAATTAAGTCCAGTATCATAAAACATGTTCTTATGTAATTTTGGTTATTGTAGTTTTAGATGTATATTCAAAAGAAAGCTTTATTATATAAATCTTTCTTTTTCTTTATGAGGGGAGGTGTTATGTATGATGTTTATATAATATTATAAATATTTTAGGAAATTATAAATGTTTCTTCACTTTAATATTTGCTTAAATCTTAATGTTTATCAGGAAAAACAAGTTTAACTAGTGTCCTTTAATTAGGTTGTTTTGATCAATATGTTTTCTCAATTTGAAGGTCAAGGTTGAATTTTGTTTACAAGTAAAATTACATTAAGATGACTCATATTCTAGAACATTCTGTCATGTGACCAATCTTTATATATGCCATGTTTGGTGGACATTTATTCAGTTTTGACATTACCATCAGTCTTGTAAAGAGCTAATACAGTTGTGAAAATTCATTCCAAATTCTAAGAGAGGAATTATTTTAAATATTCATTGGATTATAACAGTGCTCATAAACTTTTGGATTTTGGATTTTTAATTGATGATTTAGGAATTTATGTGAACTTATATTCAGATATTTTGGAATACTTCATTTTGACATCAGCACATCAAGATTACTAGTACATCAGGACTTTGGAGACCATTAGCACATCATAACATTCAAGGACACAGCCGTGAATTCGGAACATTCTATATTTAGGACTTGTGATTAGAACAGTCATTCTTATTGGATTATTAGGATTTCAAAACACATTACTGTAAGTGACTTTTTGATTTTTCATTTTAATTATCTAGTAATAAATTGCTTGTTGATTTTTAACTTGATTTGTTGGTTTCACTTTCTTTCTGTTACATTTTTCTTAGACCATAGAGTCGTAACAGAGTCAATGAAAAATATATGTTATATTTTAACGCATTCATCAAAACATTTTCATTACTTTTTGTTTTAAGGGATAGTATTTTATTATAAGGCCAATGTTTATAAGATTGTTACTTTAACTTAACATCTTTTCGTGACTTGATCTGGAATTTTCCAAAATGGAAAAGTAGCTTTTACTGAATAAAGGCTGCTGAGGAAAGCATAAATAATTTGCAAATATTAAGTACAAATTTAATCAATACTAGTATAATATTTATCTTTGTTGAATCAGCACACTCACCGTTTCAACTTTCCGTGTTTGGGGAGCTTTTAAAGTATAAGAAATAATAAAACAATATTGAACATTAAAAATTATTTTTTAATGAATTATAACAATTATGTTACCAAAAATCTAGCTTAAAATGTTTTTGAAATTTCGAATTATGTAACAGACACGACAGTTTTTAATTATTTGATTTTTTCCCGATTTACACATTTCTTGTTCAAAACTTTTACAGTTTCTCCTAGATAGGTTTTATCCTTGCTTTGATATCGGTATTCTGCTGCTCAATATTTTTGTATCAATTATTTAAACAAGTTGCACAAATAAAGTAATATAATAATTGTATCATTGACCACAGTCAGCCGCGAAATTCAATGCAATGAATGTCAAAAATCTGGTATGCGTGGACGCCAGCGGAAAATTAATACCAGCTACATATATCAGATGTCCTTTTGTTGCATAAGAAAATCAAACTTCATAAGCTTTGGTGCTTTCCCTTCCATTTAGGCATTATGGGATTGCAGACTACATGCAAGATTTACTTACCTCCAAAATAAATGAGCTTCACAAGAGCAAAAATTATGCACCTCCGAAAGTGAAGATTTGACAACAGAAATACTCCAATGAGCATGGGCAATTTTACATTTTGCAAAAACATAGGTTGGCATATTTCTACAACAAATTTTACCTATTTAAAATTACAATGAAGACATATATTAAATTGATCTTAGCGATTCATTAAAACAAACAAAGTCAGGGCGCCAAGTGTTTGGAACTATTTGGTTAGACTCTTAACATACATACGTTTCCTCCAAGCTGGTTGGCGTAGGGATAATATTCAAAAGGGTATATGAAATCGTCAGATAGCAGAGGCACTTACTTAGCGGCGATGGCTCAGCGTGATAAAAAAAAATATGAATATCAATACAAGTATTTTCACATGAAATTCCAATAAATATTGATTCTATAAAACTATAAAAAGCCCTACCATGTTGAGATATTTATAGAAGCGTCCGTTAATATTTACAATAAGATTTACATTTATTTAGGAAGAAGGTCTAAACCATAAGAAGAAATAATAAAATAACGATATTAATTTTTCCATGCCAAATTAATTAAGAAAAAACAAAACAAAACAAACAAACCTGGACAATAAAGTAATCTTATTTTATATTATTTACATTTTATTTGTTTTACCGTATCCAAAAGTACTTTATGCAGTCAGACACTACTTACTTTCTATGTGCTTCTGTACATGACCAAAGACCTCATCTACGCTTCCATCAGATTCCATCTGAAAAGAATACAAAATGGAAAATTAAATTTTGCCATAGAAATATTTACATCTATGGGAAATATGTGTACATTAAAGATTTACTAGGCTTTGAACAGTGATCATAGTAAAGAAGTTGATTAAAAAATATGTGGGCATCTCTATTCCACAATCTTCCTGCTCTGATACCTCAACAGTTTATTGTAATTATATGAATATGAACATGACACATTTTATGTTTAGTTGTTGAATATAGTGTATTATCTAGATGGTTGTTGAAAGGAAGACGTTTTCTGATTGGTTGAACATTAAACGTTTCATCAGTATAATACACAGTATACTGTTGGATACTTTGACTCCAATGTGATATCATGACTCCTTCTAAAATATTGTTTTAGATTTACTGATATTTATTTGTGGTTCTACTATTGTACCGTTTATTTATTTCAAGTTTTGCAAATACAAAAAGGTGCTCCAGATAAGTTTTTGACCATATTAATATTGTACTCCTGAGTTATATTTCTATTCCTAGGATTGGAAAGACAGTCAACATCTGGAAGTCAAATCTACTGCAATATGATACTTAACAATGTGATGAACGAGCATTAAAAGTCAATTATTGGAGGATTTCATTGAAAATATTGACAAAAGCCCACACTTTCGGAGTAATCTATGAAGAAGAAAACACCACCGCTTCAAAGAATGTTGTTCTCATAGTTTGGAATTAGCCCAACTATTGTGTTATTCTGTACTTTTGACTTTGTATATTTCTTGCATATGTGTGCCATTGTATTGTATTCAAGTATGATAAATTGTTTCAGTTACTTTTGTATTTTCATAATAGGTAATTCATATTAGTATTAACAGTAGTGCGGAATCAGCTATAGAGTTGATTCAGTTACACACACACACACACACACACACACACACACACACACACACACACACACACACATATATATATATATATATATATATATATATATATATATATATATATACATATATATATAGAGAGAGAGACAGACAGACAGAGACAGAAAGCCGGTTTCATCAAGAAGCACACACATAGAAACACACGCAAACGGATACATAGAGGAATCCCCACACAACAGTAAACACAATAAACAAAGTTAAATGTCAAAATGGTAGAATCAACACAAAGCATTTTGGTTATATATTATATATTATAGTGCCTTTAAGCAAAAAATAGGACTTAGTCTTATATACACATCAGCGAATATGAATAATTACTATTTTAATTTATTCTGAAATGCAAATAGCAAGAACAATAAGAAAAGTTGTGTACGGGATATAATAATGTAGATAAATGCATCGACTTCTCTTGCCCAAAAAAAAATCAAGTAGCCTGATTATGAACTAAGAACAAATATAGATCTGCATGTCATTATCTGTATTCGCTCACTCCCATAGCCAACTGGCAGGTGAGCGAAATTCTAAATTTTTGAAAAGGGTGTGTACGAAATAGTACCTGCCAAGTACACAGGTTGCAATATGAACAAGGTGCCTGTTCAACTTGTAATCGTCATTCATTCCGTTGGATCTGTTTTCTGCGACGTGGAGGGTGAATCATTGAAAGTGTACATGGAAGATGTATAAACGAGCTCCGTTTTGTTTCTAAAGGAAGTACTGGTACAAAAAAGTTTTACTGGCAGGTGGGAAATAAACTAAGCATCATTCCGATTCTGAAAGCAAGCAATGTGTTCATTCTGACAAGGTTTTTTTTTTTTTTTTTTTTTTTTTTTTTTTTCAAGCACACAGTTCCATATTAAAATACTACGTTTACGATAAAAGCTTATTTTCTTTAGAATTATGAAGTTATTGTTACACCATTGATAGCGAAATGGTAAGAAGTTTTTAATCTTGATTGCACCCTTCTTGAATATATACAGCCAAAGAATTCATCTTTTACAAAATGTATCGCCTTTTTTTCTCTTTTTTTGCGTGGGTGGTGGTGGGAGCGGGTAGAGTTTTAATATAAAACCCATACTTACAATATTGTCAGATTCGACCTAACACATGCACATGATGTATTCATGCAGGTTCATTACATCAAGACAGTACATCAAATCGGAACAAATCATGGTCGATTAAGATAATTTGACATAAAGACGGATCCCATACATATAGATGACATTGCGCTTTGATTAAGCATGGTTCAATATAGAATCCAAACGCACATTGTTAAATTAGAAGTCGCATGCGATTTTTGCTAAAATTTATATTCTTAGATGATAGCATATAAAATTAAAACCTTTTCAGAAATGCTCAATAATGAAGCTGTATATTTGAGTTGTGAACAATTATTCGTACACCTCTTCCACACCAACCCCCCTTTCATGTACCCCCTCTCCTCCACTTGGCGTAGAAAAGGCCCAAATCCCATCGCTAGCTTTCCATGGCACATGACCTTGAAGATAAATCTTCAAGCATAGAAACCACTTACCTTCCTTCATTCTTAGATACATGTCGTCATTTACTGGACTAACAAATGTCACGGTATGTTACTTTTAGGCATTATCTCAGTTTTATAACAGTAAACCTCACTAAATATAAAGATGATAATATCTAATATCAACAATAACCGTTTCAAATCATTTCAGTCTTCTAAAACTCATTGAATTATGACATTAAATGTACGGCAGCTACAAATTACAACTCTAATAAAGATATTTCGGTGGACTATCAAATATCATGCTTTCACCTGAAGTAAAAAACCTCTATTTACCTTAAATATGTAATGAAGTTAAGTTTGTTTTTTGTTTTTGTTGGATATCGTTAAATGATTTACAGAAAATGCGTGAATATGTAACAGGCTTCGAACATAGTTACCTGATCGAATTACATCCTCTTTAAAATAATTGTTTTAAAAATTATGAAGCATATTTTTAGAAAACTGGGGATGTGGTGTCCCAACATTTACCAGTCATTTCTTCTTATCTAGAACATTTAATGTCAAAATTGTTTAATATATTTCCATACATATTTGACCCAACCCCCGGTCCCCACTCCTCACCTCAGTATTAGAACACAATTTTTCTTTTATTTCGAAATAACACCATAAATGAATTTTCAATTTTTATTTGACCAATTGCTTTCATTTGTCCTACATTCAGAGAAAGAAATAGTTTTTTCAGGAGAAGTCACGTCTGCCCCTGCAGTGGATATAAGAAAGAATGGAGCGTCAAAGACTGCGGGAATTTAGGGTGGAGAAGGTGCAGCACATACCAGAAATACTTAATAAATATAATAAAAATATTCTGATAACACGACATTATTTACAGTGAGTGGCAATGAGGACTGTTGAGCGTGCTAAAATGTTGAAAGTTTCTAAATGGAACTGTTGGTGCAGATTATATTTAGCGCATATTAGATTTATTTCCAAGCGCATCATTTGTTAAATTGTTTCAATACATTTCTTTTTCTTTAAATTTGTCTCTTACTTGTTTTTTGTTATTTTTTTACACGAACAGAACAAAACCTTAAATCATCGGCAAATACGCGTTATGTTAATTAAACACTTGGTGAAATTCCCCTATTGATTATGGTAACTGATATTCTTTGTAAATTAGATAGAGATAAGAAACCTGATCAGATATAAATGAATGAAAAAATCAAAATTTCAAGCATTTCCAATAGTATGAAGTGATACAATTTGCTCGATTGTCAATGCTGATAATGAATTATCCACCACATGATATAACGAAGGCATATGGCAATAGGAAGTTTTACTATATAAAATCTATATTCTTATTCCCACCCCTATCCCAATTTAAAGGCATATTAACTGCCCGTCAAATATGCGTCTTTACGGTATAAATTCTATCCACTTCAAGACAAGATTACATGCATAACACTGGAATATCGTAGTTGCAAATGATGAAAAATAACCAAAACTAATTCAGAGGTCCACATGTTTAAAGAAATAAGAAATATGTCCATGGCAGACTACCGTCGATTCATAAGCTTTACCCTCCTGGCAGGCGTCATGCTTTTTTCCCATGTCGGACGTGACACATGTTTAGCCATTGCCAACTGACCGCCTAGTCACGAAAGTACAGAATGTATCGAATTATATATATGTATTAGAACATTAGTGTGTCCAGACAGAACCCATTTGGTAACGACGAGAGGGAAAATAGGTTCCCGCCGTTTCAGACTAAGCCTGCTCTTTTGCGTGGATAGAGAAAGCATGCAAAAACCAAACACACAATTAAAACAAAGAAACAAAGAAAATATATGTAAACTAATTAACTATGTAAATTTTAAGACAGAAAATCGAAAATACACAAAAATAATTCACATTTGTATTATTGCTTAATAAATAGTCAATCACTTGGTATAAGCTGCGTTAATACGAAAATTAGGTGAGTGTTCTCTTAGTTTAAACATGGGATGAGCACAAGTTCTCACAACGCAGGTAATCCTTTTCATACAATAAGATATACCATTTCATATAACTGTGCATGGCACATTTGACTTGAAAAAAACAACAATATACATATACGAGTGTGTGTGAGAGAGTGAGAAAGATATAGTGGGGGGTGTTAAACATTCATACTGTAGTTGACAAGTTTATGATAAGGAAATAATTAATTTCAAGGAATCTTCCAATATCATTTATGTATTTTAGAAGATGCTGAAATATTATACATTTTGTGTTGGGAATATACATTACCCCAAAGTAATTGATCTAAAGTAAAGTCACAGGCGTCTTAGATATACAGAGAAAATTTGGTAGTAATTCATTTCTCTGTATATTAAGCCTTGGGAAATACAAAAGAACAGGTAAACTGGTTTGTATACCTCCACAAGAGCTAAATAGACTATCAACGAGATGAACTCAATAAATATCAGCATTCAGTTAACTGGCATTATGACACAGTTTGGTGTGAACTGCATCTAACATTGGATTCTTAACATTAAAAGTTATATTCGATGCAAATTATTGGGACATCTATTTTATGAACGCCTTAGAAAACTACTCTTTTGTATTGCCGGTTGAAGATCATCATGTATTAATCCAGCTGAAGTATACAAAATAATTTTGTTACTTAATAATTTAAGATCGTTGATACCTCTGTTACGAGAACGTCGAAGATTATATGTTGTACACTCTGAGACATGTGGTCAGGGTAAATCGATAAGGGATTCCAGAGTTTGCCAGCTTCTTGTCTTGAAGAAGAGTAAATAGTTGTATCTTTTTCGTCTACTTCGAACAGTTTCGCACACAGTTACTATGTAAAGTGATTGTCTGCTAGCAGTAGTATAGGTCGTATATATCCTGGTCCACACTACTAATCTTAATTTTTAAAAAAAATACCCTATCCCACACACGATATCTATAATTTAGTAACCGCCATGAAGCAAGGGCCAGAACCAAATCTTTTTTTTTTCGCAAACCAACATCCCAAGAATAAAAGTAATTTAATATCCACCATAAATCTACTATCCACCATTTAAAAAATATCATCGGCCACTATGATCATAGAATACATCAAACATTAAAAATTAAACAGTAAACCACCAGGTATGAGGTCATTAAATCGGAATTCATTCTATAATTATATAGAGAATATCTAAGTTTTCTGGGTAGATATATATATAGTATTATCACAGTAACGCGATCTTGATTGCTAGATCACGTCGAGTTGTCAGCATTAGAAAATCCGGATCATTACGAGACGCGAAGCGTCGAGTCATGATCCCGATTTTTATGCTGACAACAAGACGTGATCTAGCAATCAAAATCGCATTACTGTGATAATGATATTTTTGTTATATACCTTTCAATTTTCAGATAATTTAACAAAATCACTATATGTAGTTGAAAATACAAGAAATTGCTAAAAAAAATTCAACCTCTATAATACGAACTTCATCTTTAAGCATAAACCGAATTACTTTTTGAAAGGCTGACATGCGCATGAATATTAGTTTTATGAATGAAGTTTGTGAAACAACGCTCGCTCAGTTTGACTACCATCAGTGTCAATAACACGAATTCTTCGACGCTTGAGGACAGACTTCTCATATATGTGATTTACAGTTATTGTGCA
The DNA here is from genome assembly GCA_029931535.1 of Margaritifera margaritifera. NCBI lineage: Eukaryota > Metazoa > Mollusca > Bivalvia > Unionida > Margaritiferidae > Margaritifera > Margaritifera margaritifera. The sequence goes on from JAQPZY010001367.1 coordinate 1,264,423, forward strand.
ATTCTGAAAATTTGCATCACGGAAGTTTTCACCAGCTAAATGACTGGAAGTTTATTTCAGAGGCCAGGTTGAATGCGGTTGAACTGTTTCTGGCGATACATTACAAGAGGCTACAATGGGAACTTCACACGGGAATGACAACATTAATTCGACAATTATTTACAACAGGATTGGAGAAACTGTTGGAACTTGATGGTACAGATTTGTTGCAGAGAACATTACTCATTTATAATTTCAAATTCATCCATTGTGCGTGAAACTCACTAACGTTACTATTTATGAATTTCCGTAAATGGGTTGTACTGTACAACTATAATGTTTTGTTACGCGACTTCCAAATATGATCTTCTTTCAGACGAAAATTTTGGCAATATTTTACTACTTCAAAATAAAGTTAAAATGCTTTTTTATTGTTGTTGTGACAAAAACATGGTTTAGACCTTTCAGATATTTTACATATAACGCAAGGTTCCTTAACTAACGTCGCTGTGAGAGCTTTGTTTACTGCTAGTGTTGGCATTCGATCACTAGGGGCGCTGCAATTGTCACCAGGAAACCTCGAGGATAAAGTAGTCTCAGCCTCGTTTGAGAGTATGGTGATACGGGTTTGGAAAACGATAGTATCGTTTTCCTGCTTGTAGGAAATGACGGTAAAATTCTGGCTCTTTCTTGGGTAGAAAATTGGTAGGTGTACAATAAAGGAAAATATTCACGAGTTAAGTGGTAACATTGTATTGTCACGAGTTTTCAAGCCACGAGTTACAGTACAAATGTTTCCACCTTCAAGACTGAAATATTTCCTTATATCTGCTTTTAAACGTAGATGATTTTCTTTTTATTATACATTTTGAAGGCACAAACCTTCGATTTCCATGGATGTTTTCTCCATTCTGTGACAATGCAATTACTACAACGATTAAAAGAAGTTCCAAAATTTTACAATAATTTTATGACAGAGACATTTTTACAAATTTATCTTTTACATATAATGTTTCAAATTGTACAATTTGTCAAATTAATGACTGTTTTTATAAGAAAAGAATATAGTGAACATTGCAATGGGAGGGTACTGTAGAAACACGACAGAACGGTTGTATCCGACAGAGTTTAGAGTGTAACATCATTAAACAACAGATTTTCTTGTAAGGATTTCGATTTTCTAGTCAGAAACGTGAATTTTGTTGTTTTTTTTTTGGGGGGGGGTGATCTTGGCAAGTCTGCAGTCTTTTTCGGTAACAGACGCTGCACCCTAGTTTCGATTGTCACCTAAGTTTGGCTTGCAATCAACACTCATCAATGCCCGATTTCTCTTTCGTTTTCAGACATGTTTACGATTGTGATGAGAGTTAAAATCGCTGCTTAAACAATTTTGTTACAATGTTGAATCAAGCGTTTTTCTTACAAATGTGTACCATTTGTTGTAGAATGTGACAAGAATACGATACTGTATGGTTGACATAGAATATCGAATAGTAACATATCATGTATGTTCAGCCACTGACCGTTCGCATAATTCATGCGGAAAAATAATTATACAAAAGTTAATACTTGAAGCCTAATCATTGTTGCTTAGGGTTCAATTTTAGGCATTTTGGATGGCGCATCTTTGTTGATTACGTAAAGGTATAATAGAGGGTCTACACTCTTCAAACATTTTAAGATATGTTCATCCTTAGAGAGAGAGAGAGAGAAGCCTAAATATGGAACTACAGGTTTGAATACCATATATACGGGCAGATATATTTCCTCATTGGGAAAAAAGTAGTTAAACAAGTTATATTGCAACGGTCCTGATAAAAGTGGTAACATCACAGCGCTATTATTTTTCACCCAGTAATATATTACATTATCTCATTATGAAATATATTATAAAATGTATTAACCTAGTGAGCTAAAATTTAAACACTATACATTATTTTTTATATTATTAGTTGTATATGGTAAGTACTTAATGCACATAACTTGCAATATATTACTTTCTATGTACGTATGTTATTAAAGTTTGTAGTTGAGATAATACAATTATAACAATTTATGCATTTAGTATGTATTTATTGTTCATAAATAATAAATTTAGTTTACTTGAATTAATATATTAACCTGTGTAAAGTTTAGTTTTGGTATAGTCCTTTAGACTGAGCCCCATTGTCTAGTGGTTATTATGTTGGATATGGACTTTAGAGTGCATGTTGGAGAGCATACATAGGCTTCCAATTTTGCTTGATAGAATTTCAGAAGAACCTATGTGTGGGATTATAGCATAATCCAAGACAAGAGAACAGGGTCAAAAGGTGAAACTAGAATTTAAAGGTTAAAATGTTGAAGGTTAAAAATGTCACACCACGTTAGTATATCGGCAAGTATCGCAGGATCATGCCATTATCCGAAACAATAGAATTGAGGTGTTAAGGTGATGACAAAATGTCGTCACCGTAGTATAATTTAACAGTGAGTGAGTTTATGTGCAATGAATACAATAGCAAAAGGTCACATAAATAGAGGGAAATATAAAATATAATTAATCAAAGTGGATAAAGATATGCAATGAATATGTAATATATCTGACAATTAAACTGAGGTGATAATAACAGACCAAAAAAAGAATCGATTATTACTGCAACAAATAAGATTTTACATCTTTTTTAATCCTCATAGCATAATAAAATGCCTCATGGATATTTTTTTTCATTGAATTTAATAACGACGTTTACAAAATTGACGTGCGTTGAAATTCTAAATGTATTTTATTAAAAGTTCAATTTCTGATTTTGTCGTGTCATTATAGAGCGATGCGGCAAAAGTTTAAATGTATTGAAGCTATAAGACACATGAAAAGGAATTTATATATTTATTTGTGTCGAATATAAAAAAATAATATTTGTCTTATAGTTTACAATGTTTGATATTTCGCGCTGCTCAAGAGAGCTAGTAATTTCAATGTAGTGCTTATTAAAATTTAAATGCCATTCTCATGCGTTTTTAAAACAAGGAAGAATACTTTTCTTTATGCAAGTGATGGGAAGATTAGTTAGGAAATAGCTTATCCAATTGGGTTGATATTCAGTAAGAACAATGTGAGTTTTTAAGAAGAAAATAACTTTTGGGGGGTATTCTTAGTGTATTGTAGCCATAATGCCAGAGGTTGAACAGATGATGAAGAATTCTGGCTATAAAGCCCATCTGAGATCTTGTAAAAAAAAAAAATGGGAATCGAATGGAACCAAAAAGTTATTGTGCTGAAATGAATTCCAGAAATAAAATCAAAGGTCTGTGAAATATTAGAGGCCATAACTGTAGCATGTGCTCTCACTGAGTACTCACATGTTACGTGATATAGCTTCATTACAGACCTGTATTCATGATCGGGTGCAGCAATTGGATATGCTTTCTTCCTAAATTAGGGTATTTATATGAAATTGTACATCCTCAAGAGTGATATTTACCGTAGTTGTATGGGCTAGTAATTTGAGCCTGGGAATTAATGTTCCCTGATCATTTATTTGAGATCAAATACAAATAATAATTAACGTTATTTTGCAGAAATGAAAGCTGAATTTAATGGTTATCAGGAACCATGATTTAATTCACAAAATGATAATGTACAGAATGCTGACAAGCTGTTCATAGCTCTAGTGCTGTATATGTATATTGAAGCCAAATATGACTGACTTTATGATAACAACGAATGTAGAAAGTTGTAGTGTATCAACATTTATATCATGTCAAAGTTGTAACATACCAGTTTTCTCTCCACATAAGTGAAAGACAACACACATTAATCGTACCTAACCACATGCACAATGCATACAGTGATGAATCCTTGTTTTGAATGTAGAATATTTGTTCAGTTAGATGCAATAATGTTCCAGATATATTCTCTATGTGCCAATTGGTAGTAGGCCTGAAAGAGAAACGCAGGCACGAACATATGAAGATAAACAGACAGACCGAAAGACAGACAAACACCCACATTAAGTTCAAATTATAAATTGTAGGAAGGTTCTACAAATACATTCGTTGACAAAGTTAAACAAGGAATGAACAATATTGCAAATGTGTGTTTGCGTTAGCTGAAAAGCAGCAGCAGCATTGCCTGATATCATTAACAGTGTAACAAGCTTTCTGAATCAGCTGGACAAAACGTCTCTGTATCAGCTGATGATATTAGTTTGCTTATTATAGCATTAGTCGGTTTGTTATTTGCAGTTTTGATCAGAAGTGTAGACACTGAACAAAAGGAACAAAAAAGAAAAATAGCTCCTAGAAAAAGTTCATACAATCATTGTCATACTTGTAAAAGGTTTTTTTATTTGTCTCGTGATCTTTTTTAAAAAATTATGCGCAGGTTCAGTTATATGAGTTACAAGTCTTTCAACAGTTTTATCCTTCTGTTCTACATAACTCTTATACAAGGTCTCGTTTCTTTCAGTTACGATGTAATGTACCTTTTGACTAATTGTTAAAGACTGTTTATCAGCTGCTTGAATTCAGTTTTTCCCCGCGTCAGTATTTATAGCTGTATTTATTCATAGACTAAATGTATCTGATGCATTTTGTTCATTCTTATTGTAACTTAATGTGTTACCTATTTTCATCACTATATCACTAAGTAACAAAACATTTAAATCACCAATTGCATTTTGATCCTAACATCGAATCTGAAATATACTGCTGAAATCGTATTGAAATGTCTTTATTTGACTCATATCATTGTTTATCCATAATTAAAGTTTCAATCAACATTTTTACAGTGTCATGTACAGTTCAAAAAGAATGAGTAATAGATGTTCTATTTTGTAGATGACCACACAAAAAACATATCATATAAGATCTTATACTTTCATTTTGTCTAGATATTCCTTCTTCTGCTAGTCCGTTGCTATATTGTAGAAAAAACAAAGTCCATCCTGTTTTTTCCTCAGGCATTAGCACTGAATCTTTTTCTCCAGGAGGTATTTGTCTCCAGTATTCAACTGTTCCAGTTCCTTTATTATATTTACGTTTGTATGCATATTTTACATGATCTGGTGAAGGTTCTCAAAAATCCCGATGTACAGTGATATGGTGTTCAGAATCATTTAAATAAGATATTTATTTTTCCATTAATATATCTTCGATCATGATGAGTAGAAATCTTAAAATTATAATAGATTATGTTAATTTGTTCTTGATTTACATCATTGTTTGTTGCATTAAAAGATTCGTCATCAGGCAATGGCATTTTGGCATTCAGACGACTTATATTGATTTTACTAATTCTGGTATGCTATTATCAGTTAGATGACTATAAGATTTATTCCACATCCTGATGCAACCATCCATACTGGCCAATTTAATTGATTTTGCCAGAATTTTATATCCCACTGTGTTCTTTATTTATTAAGTGAGTCATCATTGTCAAATTTTATAGTATAATTGTTTAAAATGTTTAATGCTTGTACATGCAATAAGAGTTTTCTGTGTTGTGCATTTGTTACTTTCTATACATGCTTGCAATTTCTTTTTTAAATGGATTGTTAAACTGAGTGCTGAGAAAGGAAAAGAGTAAGATGCGCTGCTTGTTAGTTTGTATTATTTGTTGCTTCCTTTTGTTTCTTTTTTGTAATCTGAAGCTTTTTATTTATCTCAAATTTTAAATTGTATAAATTTCAAAATATGAAATAGCTGCTAACTTTATGAGTTTGTATTTTATGCTAAATGGCTTTTAATATTATGAGTACCTAAATAAATGAGGTATGGGCATTTGTATAAGTCACTACGCTCTATCGAATGGCGACGCTATTGCTTAATGATTTTGTGTATGGGAGCCGATAACCTCAGAGCTTGTTTCAAGACTTTATCTCTCATTTTTATGGAGGTAAGGTGTTGACTTTTTTAAAAATAAAGTAATGTAAGGCTGAGCCAGGAATAATACTGTTTAAATGAACATATCGTGGGTGATAAGGTGTTGGTTTTTTATGAATACAATTATCTTTGTTTCGCGGCCTTGGTATGTGGTGATTTTTGAACATTACAGTAAAGGTATTTGTAGCATGATCAAAAATGAGTACGGTCTAAAAAAAAAACATTATCATGGTGGTAGGGTGTCTGTTTTTGAACAAATTTATTTGACTTGTGAGGGGTAGGTTGCCGGCTTTGGTAAAATCATGTTCGCCTTGTTGGGTGGGTGGGTGAGTATGGTGTTGGTTTATAAAAATAAGGTAGTTTGCACCTGGTGGTGAAAGAATTGTGTCAATATTTTTGTTCGTGTATAGAAGGGTGCTGTTGTTTGAAAGAAAAAGAAAATATTTGGTGGTGGCCTAGGGTTTCTGATAGTTAATAATTTATTTTATCATGTGTATGTGTGTTAAGGGGGGGGGGGTATTGGTTTCTTAAATGCAGTTGTTTATAGATGAGCCAGAATGGACCACATCAATACTACTATCACTGTCTTTTGCATCAGGGAATGTTCCCAGGTAGGGTGTTCTTTGATAGATATTTGCACTCTGAATATGCAAGTACATACATGAACCGGAATCCTAGATGTACACGTAACGTTAAATTAATATCTAAACCTCTCTACTCTCTGCATCGCAGTAGGCATTTTTCTCTCAATGAGCCGGCACTTTGTACTTGAGATCTAGCCATTGACTCTAAATACACTTATTTATTTATTGCTAATTGAGGAAACAGGCTACAGAATAGTAGTGGAGTGTCGCTACTTTATACGAAGGATGTGGTTCACATAGGGGCAGCAGATAGAAGTATTACGGTCATCCGAATCGATACGATATAAATTATTAGAGAGAGAGAGAGAGAGAGAGAGAGAGAGAGAGAGAGAGAGAGAAAGGGTGAGATAAGTAAATAAGTATATAACAACACAGTTTTCTGGTTCTCAGTTCCACATTCATAGTAGGCACCAGTACTGTATTTTCGTCAGCTCTGAAACCTTTCCATCAGAGGCAAGTATCTTAATAACATTCATTAGATTGGGTTCAAATATTTTATAAAAGGTCCATTCTGTTTCGTTTTTAAAGTGATCAGAAATATTGAATTTTGGAGTTGATTTTGTGAAAAACTCGTATCTAAGTGATGACTGGTTTAGTATGAACATACACATTAATTCGATCTGTATTCTGTTGATAGCTGGCAAGTTTCTGATTAGGATATTTATGCTTTTTAACTACGTATGAAAGAGAAACCCATTCACTGAGAAAGACAAATATGGTTACATCAAGCACTGCAAAATAGATCACTCTTGTAAAGTGCATTGATTAAAAGGAACACAAAGATATAATCTATCCGGTCGTGACGTAACCACTTGTAAATGGAGTGAGGTGATAAAAGACTTTAGTTGTTTTTTTTTTTTTTTGTTTTTTTTTTTTGTTCTTTGTTTAATAACGAACAAGCATTCTATCTTCTCTAACCATGTTCGTAGATTGATTTATTTGTGATCAAGAATTACCCCCACTAAGATTTCAAAATCTAATTCCTGTGTAGTTACGATTATTATCAAGCTAAAAGATTATAGATGTCGGGTGTGTGTCAAGCAATGAAAACCTTGGCCTTTAAACATTATCATTCGGATGAGTTTATATTGCGTATTCGATAGCGCATGTGTCTCCTGTACAACATAAAATGTAAACTGGTTGTACGAAATCGCAGTTATGTTAGAGTCATACGTATATAAAGGTACCACTTGTGCAAAGCTCTTGACTGAGATGCTTGTACACAATTAAATTTAACAGTGAAAATGAATTATATTCCTGGTGTTACGTAATACAGATGTTGACATGTGTTTGTACACACGCATAGAAACACACCCTAACGGATACATAGAGGAATCCCCACACAACAGTAAACACAATAAACAAAGTTAAATGTCAAAATGGTAGTATCAACACAAACGCATTTTGGTTATATATTATATATTATAGTGCCTTTAAGCAAAAAATAGGACTTAGTCTTATATACACAGCAGCGCATATGAATAATTACTTTTTTAATTTATTCTGAAATGCAAATAGCAAGAACAATAAGAAAAGTTGTGTACGGGATTTAATAATGTAGATAAATTCATCGACTTCTCTTGCCCAAAATAAATCGAGTAGCCTGATTATGAACTAAGAACAAATATAGATCTGCATGGCATTATCTGTATTCGCTCACTCATATAACCAGCTGGCAGGTGAGCGAAATTCTAAATTTTGTAAAAGGGTGTGTACGAAATAGTACCTGGCAAGTACACAGGTTGCAATATGAACAAGGTGCCTGTTCAACTTGTAATCGTCATTTATTCCGTTGGATCTGTTTTCTGCTACGTGGAGGGTGAATCATTGAAAGTGTGCATGCAAGATGTATAAACGAGCTCCGTTTTGTTTCTAAAGGAAGTATTGGTACAAAAAAGTTTTACTGACAGATGGGAAATAAACGAAGCATCATTCCGATTCTGAAAGCAAGAAATTCGTTTATTCTGCCAATGTTTTTTTTGTTTTTTTTTTTTCTTTTTTTATGAACATAGTCCATTATTAAACTTCTTCGTTTAGGATAAAAGCTTATTTTCTTAAGAATTATGAAGTTATTGTTACACCATTGATAGCGAAATGGTAAGTAGCTTTTAATCTTGATTGCACCCTTCTTGAATATATACAGAATAAGAATTCATCTTTTACAAAATGTATCGCCTTTTTTCTCTTTTTTTAGCGTGCGTGGTGGTGGTGGTGGGGAGAGTTTTAATATAAAACCCATTCTTACAATATTGTCAGATTCGACCTAACACATGCACATGATGTATTCATGCAGGTTCATTACATCAAGACAGCAAATCACGGTCGATTAAGATAATTTGACATAAAGACGGATCCCATACATATAGATGACATTGCGCTTTGATTAAGCATGGTTCAATATAGAATCCAAACGCACATTGTTAAATTAGAAGTCGCATGCGATTTTTGCTAAATTTTATATTCTTAGATGATAGCATATAAAATTAAAACCTTTTCAGAAATGCTCAATAATGAAGCTGTATATTTGAGTTGTGAACAATTATTCGTACACCTCTTCCACACCAACCCCCTTTGATGTATCCCCTCTCCACTACTTGGCGTAGAAAAGGCCCAAATCCCATCGCTAGCTTTCCATGGCACATGACCTTGAAGATAAATCTTCAAGCATAGATACCACTTACCTTCCTTCATTCTTAGATACATGTCATCATTTACTGGACTAACAAATGTCACGGTACGTAATTTTTAGGCATTGTCTCAGTTTTATAACAGTAAACCTCACTAAATATAAAGATGATAATATCTAATATCAACAATAACCGTTTCAAATCATTTCAGTCTTCTAAAACTCATTGAATTATGACATTAAATGTACGGCAGCTACAAATTACAACTCTAATAAAGATATTTCGGTGGACATTCAAACATCATGCTTTCACCTGAAGAAAAAAACCTGTTTACTTTAAATATGTAATGAAGTTAAGTTTGTTTTTTGTTTTTGTTGGATATCGTTAAATGATTTACAGAAAATGCGTGAATATGTAAGAGGCTCTCAACATAGTTACCTGATCTGTTCTTTAATCTTTCTGAATTTTATATTCTGGTTATAATCTTCAAATTCCATCCTCATTAAAACAATTTTTTTTTCAAATTATGAAGCATATTTTTAGACAACTGGGGGCGTGGTGTCCCAACATTTACCAGTCATTTTTTCTTATTTAGAACATTTAATGTCAAAATTGTTTAGTTCATTTCCATACGTTGTTGCCAAACACCCCCGGTCTCCACTCCTCACCTCAGTATTAGAACACAATTTTTCTTTTATTTCGAAATAACACCATAAATGAATTTTCAATTTTTATTTGACCAATTGCTTTCATTTGTCCTTTCATTCAGAGGAAGAAAGAGTTTTTTTCGGGGGAAGTCACATCTGCCCCTGCAGTGGATATAAGAAAGAATGGAGCGTCAAAGACTGCGTGATTTTAGGGTGGAGAAGGTGCAGCACATACCAGATATACTTAATAAATATTATAAAAATATTCTGATAACACGACATTATTTACAGTGAGTGGCAATGAGGACTGTTGAGCGTGCTAAAAGTTGCGAGTTTCTAAATGGAACTGTTGGTGCAGATTATATTTAGCGCATATTAGATTTATTTCCAAGCGCATCAGTTGTTACATTGTTTCAATACATTTATGTTTCTTTAAATTTGTCTCTTACTTGGTTTTTACGCAAACAGACACAATCCTTAAATCATCGGCAAATACGCGTTATGTTAATTCAACACTTGGTGAAATTCCCCAATCGATTATGGTAACTGATATTGTTTGTAAATTCGATAAAGATAAGAAACCTGATCAGATATAAATGAATGAAAAAATAAAAATTTCAAGCATTTCCAATAGTATGAAGTGATACAATTTGCTTGATTGTCAATGCTGATAGTGAATTATCCACCACATGATATAATGAAGACATATGGCAATAGGAGGTTTCACTATATAAAATCAATATTCTTATTCCGACCCCATCACAACTTAAAGGCATATTAAATGCCAGTGAAATATGCTTCTTCACGGTATAAATTGTATTCACTTCAAGACAAGATTACACGCATATCACTGGAATCTCGTAGTTGCAAATGACGCAAAAATAACCCAAACTAACTCAGATGTCCACATGATTTAGATAAATAAGAAATATGTTCATGGCAGACTACCATCGATTCATAAGCATTACCCTTCCTGGCAGGCGTCATGTTTTTTTCCCATGTCCGAGGTGACACATGCTTAGCCGTTGCGAACTGACCGCCTGGTCACGAACGTACAGAATGTATCGAATTCTATATGTGTACTAAAACATTAGTGTGTCCAGACCGAACCCATTCGGTGACGACGAAAGGGAAAATAGGTTCCCGCCGCTTCAAACTAAACCAGCTCTTTTGCATAGGACAGATTAAGCATGCAAAAACCAAACACACAATTAAAACAAAGTAGCAAAGAAAACATATGTAAACTAATAACTATGTAAATTGTAAGACAGAAAATTGGAATTACACAAAAATAATTCACATTTGTATTTTTGCTTAATAAATAGCCAATCACTTGGTATAAGTTGCGTTAATACGAAAAGTAAGTGAATGTTCTCTTAGTTTAAAAATATTTTATTGTCAAAGGATGAAATTGGTTGGATTGAGCACAAGTGCTCACAACGTTGGTAATCCTTTTCATACAACGAGACATACCATTTCACATAACTGTGCATGGCACATTTGACTTGAACAAACAACAAAATACATATATGTGTGTGTGCGATTGTGATTGTGTGTGTGTGTGTGTGTGTGTGTGTGTGTGTGAGCGAGAGAGAGAAAGAGAGAGAGAGAGAGAGAAAGAGAGGAATGTTAAACCTTCATACTGTAGTTCGCAAGTTTATGGTAAGGAAATAGTTAATTTCAACAAACTCGTCCAATATCGTTGATATATTTTAAAAGATGCTGAAATATTATACATTTTTTGTGAGGAATATATATTACCCCAAAGTAATTCGTCTGAAGTAAAGTCACAGTCTTCTTAGATATACAGAGAAAATTTGGTAGCAATTCATTTCTCTGTATATTAAGCCTTGGGAAATACAAAAGAACAGGTAAAATGGTTTGCATACCTCCACAAAAGCTAAATAGACTATCAACGAGATGAACGCAATAAATATCAGCATTGAGTTAACCAGCATTGTGACACAGTTTGGTGTGAACTGCATCTAACATTGGATTCTTAACATTAAAAGTTATATTCGATACAAAATATTAGGACACAACTATTTTTTAAACGCACTTAGAAAACTACTAGTTTGTATTGCTGGCTGAAGATCATTCTGTATTAATACATTTGAAAGGATACAAAATAATTTTGTACTTAATAATTTAAGATCGTTGGTACTTCTGTTACGAGAACGTTGAAGATTATATGTTGTACACTCTGAGACATGTGGATAGGGTAAATCAATAAGGTATTCCAGTTTGCCAGCTTCTAGTCTTGAAGAAGAGTAAATAGTTTTATCTTTTCCGTCTAGTTTGAACAGTTTCGCACACAGTTACTAAGTAAAGTGATTGTCTGCTAGCAGTACTATGGGTCGTATATATCCTATTTCACACCACCAATCTTTATTTATTAAAAAAAAACAATACCCTTCCCCACACACGATAACTATAATTTAGTAACCTCCATGAAGCAAAGGCCAGAACCAAATCTTTTTTTCTTTAAAAACCAACATCCCAACAATTCAAGTTATTTAATATCCACCATAAACCTAATATCGACCATTTAAAAAATATCATAGGCCACAATGATCATAGAATACATCAAACATTAAAAATTAAACAGTAAACCACCAGGTATGAGGTCATTAAAACGGAATTCATTCTTTAATTATATAGAGGATATCTAAAGTTTTCTGAGTAGATAAAAGAACATATTTCACGAGTGAAGTAGAAGCATTGTATTGTCACGAGTGTTGAAGCCACGAGTTACAATACAAAATGTTTCAACCTTCAAGAGTGAAATATTTCCTTATATCTGCTTTAAAAAGTAGATTTTCTTTTATTTTACACTTTGAAGGCAAAAACCTTCGATTTGCATGGATTTTGTCTACATTCTGTGACAATACAAATACTACAGCGATTAAAAGAAGTTCCGCAATATTACAATAATGTTATGACAGGGATTTTACAAATTTATCTTTTACATATAATGCTTCAAATTGTGTATTTTGTCAAAATAATGACTGTTTTCATACGAAAAGAATAAAATGAACATTGGAGTGGGAGGGTACAGTAGAAACACGACAAAACGGTTGTATCCGACAAAAATTAGAATGTAACATCATTAATCAACAGATTTTCTTGTAAGAATTTTGATTTTCTAGTCAGAAACGTGAATTTTTGTTTGGTCTTGACAAGCCTGTAGTCTTTTTTGGTAATAGACGCTGCACCCCTGTTTCAATTGTTACCTAATTTTGGCTTGCAATCAACACTCATCAATGCCTGATTTATCCTTCCTTTTCAGACATGATTATGAGTGTGATGAGAGTTAAAATCGCTGCTTAAACAATTTTGTTACTATATTAAATCAAGAGTTTTCTTACAAATATGTACCGTTTGTTGTACAGTGTAACAGGAACACGATACTGTATGGGTGACATAAAATATCGAATGGCAACAGACCATGTAAGTTCAGGCACTGACAAGTTGCATAATTCATGCGGAAAACTAATTATACAAAAGTTAATACTTGAAGCCTAATCATTGTTGCTTGGGGTTCAATTTTAGGCATTCGTAACGACGCCTCCTTGTTGATTACGTAAATGTATAATAGAGCGTCTACAATTTTGACACATTTTAAGATTTGTTCATCCTGATGGAGAGAGAGAGAGAGAAAGAGAGAAAGCCTAAATATGGAAATACCGGTTTGAATACCATATATACGGGCAGATATATTTCCTGATTGGGAAATAAATAGTTCCAAAAGTGATATCGCAACTGCCTTGATAAAAGTGGTATCATCATTAGACGCTATTATTTTTCACCCATTAATATATTTCATTATCTCGTAATGAAATATATTACAAAATGTATTAACCCAGTGAGATAAAAATTAAACACTATACATTATTTTAATAGTATTAGTTGTAAATAGTAAGTATTTAATGCACATTACGTGTAATATAATACTTTCTATATACTTATGTAAGTAATGTTTGTAGGTGAGATAATACAATGATAACAATTTATGCATTTAGTATGTATTTCTTGTTCATAAAATAAAAACTTTAATTAATTGAATTAATATATCAACTTGACTAAAGTTTTGCTTTGGTATAGTCTTTTAGACTGAGCCACATTGTCTAGTGGATATTATGTTGGATACGGACTTTAGAGTGCATGTTCGAGAGCATGCATAGGCTTCCAATTTTGCTTTATAGAATTTCAGAAGAACCTATGTGTGGGATTATAGCATAATCCAAGACAATAGAACAGGGTCAAAAGGTGAAACTAGAATTTAAAGGTTAAAATGTTGAAGGTTAAAAATGTCACACCACGTTAGTATATCGGCGAGCATCGCAGGATCATGTCATTATCCGAAACAATAGAATAGGGACGTAAGGTAATGAAACAATGTCGTCACAGTGGTATAATTTAACAGTGAGTGAGTTTAGGGGCAATGGATACAATATCAAAAGGTCACATAAATAGAGGGAAATATAAAATATAATTAATCAAAGTGGATAAATACATGAAATGAATATTTAATATCTGACAATTAAATTGAGGTGATAATATCAGACCAGCAAAAGAATCGATTATTACTGCAACAAATAAGATTTAACATCTTTTTTAGTCCTCGTATCCTAATAAAATGCCTCATGGATATTCGATTTTAATAAGGATGTTTACAAACATTACGTGCTTTGAAAATTCTAACTGTATTTTTTTAAGTTCAATTTCTGATTTTGTAGTGTCATTATAGAGAGATGCGGCAAAAGTTAAAATGTTTTTAAGCTATAAGATATATGAAAAAGATTTGATATATTTATTTGTGTCGCATATTAAAAAAATATTATTTGTCTCATACTTTACAATGTTTGATATTTCGCTTTGCTCAAGAGAGCTAGTAATTTCAATGTAATGCTTATTAAAATTTAAATGTTAGTCACCTGCTTTTTTAAAACAAGGAAGAATAATTTTCTCTATGCAAGTGATGGGAAGATTGATGCTATTTTTTCCTAGTGCGATATTTTTGAGACAATTAGTGCAGATCTAATCGTAACACTACACCATCAAAACTTGAAAATTAGCAGACATTACTTTCAGATATAGATATCATTGCCTTGCTGCAAAAGTCAGAATATATACATACGTAATAGTATCACACATGACCAGTTGTACCGGAAATATAATGATGAATATTATTTAGTACTGTGGTATTACATAGAGAGTCTATATCGCGCTCCAGTTATTTTATACCGCGGTATTAATTCTTTGATACTGTCATTGGTATAGTGTCCGCAACACCGACATATATAGTTTGTAACATCAGACTCTACACAGAGCAGCAACTTCCCATTATATACAGTGGAAACAGGTTAACTTTTGTTACATTACGAGAAATTTGATGAATTCAAAGGCCATGAGGATTCATATCCTCTCACACTTATCATATGAAAACTTCATTATTGTTCAATTGTGTGAATCACGTGGAGAAGGTGCTGACTGGCGCGAGAGCCAGTGTGATGAGAACTGCATTTTCATGACAAAACTTGTGAACGTTCATTTCTTGAAACCAGGAGTAATGTGCTTTTTCTTCTTCATATGACACGTATAAAACCTTGCATGGACTACATATTCCCTGTTCTCAGAAACAGTTGTCTTTGCTTGAAAACAAAAATAGGGAAAAGGTTTATTCTTTGGAGTGGACGACATCGTTGAACTAAACGTATTCAATGACACATGAATATATGTCTGTATTCCACTGTGATGTCTACTTTACTGCAATGGGTAGTATATTAGAACGGCGTCAATAGAGAAATTCAGGATGAAGTAGATATTACAGAAGAAAGCTGACGAGAAGAATTCATAACTTTGCTATGAGATTACCTACAATGTAGTGGACACTTGAAAGCAAAACAGGAAGATATATATCGTTCATGTACAGTCTTGTATAGATTGACCTGATGGATATATTTGACTGCCGAACAGATTAACTGTTAGATATGTTCAAAAAAAGATTGTATAGTCAGTCTATTTTGGCTTTGTACATGGTTCCCAGTGATACCAAACATTGTAGTATGACACAAAGTACCACACATACTAAGCTGGACATTAGTGATGCAAATCTTCAGTTTGACCTGGGATCAGTCAGTTTTGTCTAGTGTACCCTTTACTTTGATTACTTTCAAATATGTGAAATCTTGGAAGGATGAGCCATCAGAATAGCATTGAAAAATACAAAATTCTCCAAATCTTTTCAATAGGAATTCACACTTGAGTATGTAACTTAACTTTGTGTTAAAAGAAAAACAAACTTGCTTGTGAGCAAGTTGATTTTTAATTAATTTCAAACACTAAGATACAGTGTAGTGAACATTTATAATTCATGGTAGAAATTGAGAATTGTTTCGCTTACTTTGTTCTATTTATGGTAGGTCACCTAAAAACGTTGAATTCGTTTCGCAATGTTGACACAGAGAGAAGAACATCAACTGTGCTTTAGGCGAATCTTTTGTAACTAGATGACATGGAAATATATGTGGTAGCTTCATTTCCCACATTAACGTGTCTAACATCTGATTTGTCATACTGTAACCGTATTCCGAAGTAATATTAGCAACGAAGGAGTAAATATGTTGATGCTCTATTTATATGGCGTGAACCTCTGGTTCGCTTTATTGGGACCAGTTCGAGGTACGTATTCAAAATTAGCCAATGAACATTCGTTTTATTTCTTCCACGAAACTAAATTAATTTTTAAGTAAGAAATTTCTATGTTTTAGTTATTTTCTTAATTTTATAACTGAATAAAATGTCAGTGTAAACAATATATTTTTTACAGATCTCTGGCCTTACCTATAATATCTTGCGTATCTCAATTTGTGTATATGTTATTCATTGCTCATATATTCCTGAACAAATTATGACCTAAATGCGTGCACCATCCTTGGAATTACCATAGGACCTGAAGCGAATGTCCGATATCATTTAACACGAATTTTAGATATTCTCTGGAAACATGCAACATTGTTTTGTGAAGGCATAACTGTTTATAATTCAGCGAAGATGTATTAACTGCAAAATGTCATATTGTAATCAGGAGTATTTGTAGACAAGATTTATGTAGAAATCAACATAGCGCGTATTTTTTTTTTTTTTTTTTGAAGCACCAGTACTTCCCTGTATGCATGTCTTCTTACAAACTCTTTAAAACAGTTTTGCATGTATATGAGCTCTTACATATTGATTTTTCAGTTCAGTTTAGAATTATTGTACGCTTCTCTCAGTTTAAGTCATTGTTTTCCTGATCTAAAATAATTATGTATTTCTTTTGCATGTTTACAGTTCTTTTAATTTCTACTTTTTTCCTTTATTTTACTCTCTTCTTTAATGAAGCTACATGTCTTTTGTACATACACTGGGTACAACCGCGTCACAATTTATTTGTCTTTTTCTCACTTGATAGCTTTGGCAACATAACTACAAGTATTTTGTTTTATTTTTTAATTACCGCGGACGATACTTATCGAACATTTAGAATTACGTCTATGTATGTATGCCGTATGTGATTTAAGGGAGCGTCAGCAGAAACCTGGCTATTTAGTGCCTATTGAAATGAACAATAAACAACGTTTAATAGGTATACACCAGCATTATTTTGTCTCATTTATTAAAACGCACAATGACGATGGTATGCCCCATTACGACCATGCTACTATATTTTTCACTTAATAGCTTTGTTAAACTTCTGTCTTTTATGAGTTTTGCACCTGTGCTAATTGTTAACAACATCAATATCTGTTTTAGTATAGTTCGCTGCGCATAGCTGTACAAGGTTAGCAGTCCATGTCACAGCAGGTTTTGATTAAAGTCTAGGTAATATACTAAATATAAGATACATGAGCCAATACACTACCAGAATATCATTTTCATATATATTATTTCGCATCATAAACTGGACTGCGACACATGAATGGTATTATCAACTATCGATCAAATAAATAATTGATTGTCCTTAATAATTTCCCTAGATTTGTGTTTTGTTCATATATTCTAAGAGGATCGTTCATTAAGGTAGAAGTCCAGACTGAGAAAGAACCATTCTGAGTATATTGCAATGATTTTTCAGATTTCAATGAAAGAAAATATGATCAAAAACGTTTTGTAAGACAAGTGTTCCAGAAAATTATTCACATTACTTATGAAAAAAACTAGACCATGGAGACTGGCTCATACTATTTTTTCACATAGCATTATTCAATCATAATAAAAAGCTGGCCAGTACCCTTGTATCCAAGATTTGACTACTCAGTACATTTAGTCATTATGAAAAGTTTTATATAAAGGACCCCCTCTTACTTTATTAACAGATAAACTCTCTGGTTAGTAGTCAAAGCAACAAGCTGCTGTTAGTAGAGAATAATGAATACAAGACAAAGTATTAATGTTATTCACCAAAGAGCAACCTTATTTATCTTGTAACCCATGATTGTAGAAACTAATTAAAGTAATCTCTTGATGATTTATCGTTTCGTTTAATAGGCTATCGTTGTACATGTCTAATTTTAGATTCTTTTTAGTAACATATTTCTTAATACCATTTCATACTTTTTAACACCTATGTCAGTCCCAAAAAGCATATTGCTTTCGTTTAAGACCTCAAAATGCTTGCATTGGAACGCCATTTATCTAATCTTTTAAAAATCCAAACACTCTTTTGATAACTGATGGCACGTAATATATGTTATCACGTCTGTAATCACTTGTGTCATAAAACTGAATATGGTATTTCGTGTCATTTTATAGATGTTATCTGCGTCAACATTTATACACATAAATCTGTATAATTCATTAATAGTTTCAAGTTATCGCCATATTTGTTCCTTACTTGTTTTGATAGAAGTCGTACATAAGGAACTTACTTACTTCTAGCAAAGTAAAGCATTCACAAATTGGTTTTTTAAAGTTTATTTGTTTGTTCTTTGAACTAACTAATACCATATTTACATCTATTACTCTTATCCTAGCATATGAAATATCCTTTTCATGTATACAATATTTCTTTTCGTTGGTGCATATTGTTACATTTCTTCTCATTCTTAAGTTTTTCAACAGTTTTCCGAACAGAGAATTGTTCATTTGTTTAATTTGTTTCTCAGATTTATAAATTGATTGGTTGCCGTTGCTTCAAAGATATGTTAAATATATTTTCTTAAAAATATAGGTGCCTTTTCTTTAATTTTTAATTGTTTCTATGACTTTTATCATTGTTTAGATTTTTAGCAAGCTGACCTAGTGATTGATTCATAAACTTGCAGCAGTCAAGACATATATTGTTGTTACGAGAACCTCCTTTCCATCTTTTCCAAACCTATCAACTATACAATCCTTACTAAACGAAATATATTTTTTTTATAATTATTTGGCATTTTTTACACTTCCTGATTATGATCATTCCTTACTAAAGCCTTGAAAATAACACGAGAATCGTATCTAGATAAAATTACGAGTAAACAGCGGAATCCATTTTGGAAATTTATAATTTAAATGACATCCATTATGTGCAGAATCTCTATATTTCAGAGCTATGTGATTATGGTCTCTTACCTTTTCTGTTCTTCTTCACAGTTGGCTTCCAAGTATTTTCACAATTATAACCTATGTTGGCTGAATTATAATGCTCTTCGTCTTCGTTAGTAAACATCGTTGTTGCGGCCTTTCCCGCCCTTATCTAATCATAAGGAAGTTCTCAAATTGAATGCTAGTATTCGTAAAATGTAGCTTTGCAGTATTTTTCTCTCCAAACTATAGACTTATATTCTTTGAGAGTGGACTTAAGACAACGGCAAAAACCTGATGGCATTTGTTTTGCCTTGATATTGTCCATGATCTATTAAATTCCTGTATACAATTATTTATTGCCTTATTAATACTTTCAATATCACAATATAGAACACAAAAAAAACCTTTACATGATTTTCATAGTTTTTAAATGTAACAATCAAATCGTTTTTGACATTATGTCCACTGTGTGATTATGGTAGCATAATCTTGTGTGGTCTTTAAAGTTTATTTCAGAATAGAATAAAATTCAAGCACTTTTTGTAAAAGTATTTTTTTCAGTTATTTTGTTTAGTTGAGATGCAGCCAACTTTAATACATCCTTTTATTCCACAATAATGATATTGTTATGTATACTGAATTTATAATATGTGCCCATGAGGTAAGTTGTACTTTAGTGTTAATTTTGTAAACAACATGTTTACTGCATTTGAGTTCAAGGTACGATTTGTTTGCCTAGCATTTAGTACTTAGATTGGAACTTTCCATATCTTGACATGAGAAAAATAAAGTACACCAATAAAATTCCATTTAGAGTTCTCATATTCCAGAATATTGTCATGTGATTTGTCTCATATTTATACAGCATTTGGTAAACAAGATGGCATTCCAATACTAAACTTCATATTATTAATATCAGTATATTAAGGAATTTTTTTTAGCAATTAGATGTTACAGTTGTGAAAACCAGAGCAAATTTAGAGAGAGGAATTATTTATTTGAAATATTCACTGGATTTACTAAAAGTGCTTATTCTCATTTTCGATAATTCTTGACTTTGGGATTTATGTGAATTAATTCAAAGATATTCTGGATTAGATCATTTTTCAGGCACATCGGAACATTCAAGATTACCAGCACATCACGACATTCAAGGCTACTGAAATTCATTCGGAACATTCTTTATTTAGGACTTGTGATTAGGACTCTTAGGATTATTGGATTATTTAGATTTTAATTTACGTTACTGTAAGTGACTTTTGAATTTTCACTTTAATTATCTAGAAAATAAATTGCTTGTTGATTTTACTTATAATTTTGGTTTCACTTTCTTTTTGTTACATTATTTTAAGACCTAGTGTCGTAACAGACATATGCATTCATTATATATTATTAAAAGTGATTGTCAGCGCTTGTATGAACAATTTACCTCTATATTCTAAGCCACGTTAACACAATAGGAATACAAAATGTAACTAAGGTTTTGTTGGTCAGTAATGACGCAGTTGAGATCAGCAAGAATAATGACGCATTTGAGATCAACAAGTATAATAGTCAATCACTTTCTTGGATAAAAGTGTTTTTGGGGAAGGGGACAAAATGTGTTTCAATTCGGCCTATCGGCACATCGTTTAAAAAGATATGACCGAATTGAGATACATTTAGTGTATGTGGTGAAGTTACTGAGTTTTCTATGGAGTTCCCAATTGGTCTTGAATCTGGATACATTAAATATATTACAACCATCCTCTTTCATGTATTTGAAAAATACATTTACTTTGTTTTTTGTTCATAAAAGGTGACGGTTGTCTAAGCTATTGAATAACAATTTTATCAAGCAAAAGTAAATTTTTCATTAGTAGTAAAATCGCTACAAGTAACTGAAATAATCAGCTTAAAAAATTTAGTCAATATCTATTGAGTAGATTTTGAGAACTAAAGATACTCTGAATTTCAAACTTGTTGATATAAAGCTCAAAATCGGCTAAAATGTATTCATAACTATAATTCTGTATTTGTAAAATGTATTCTTGTATTTTGATCTCAACCTTTAATTATGAGCCCCTTGGCCAAAAATTGCCTCATGGGCAAGTCACAGCTGTGTTTATGCAGTTGCCTTTTCATGCCTAACATGTATATATGGTTATACAGGTTCTATTCTAGAACTGAAGATTTAGAACGGGAAAATTCCCACTCCATTTAAAAAAAATGAAAACAGGCGGGAGATTGCTGACTAAAGGAGGGATTTATTAAAAAAGGGTGGAATTTAAACTATGATTGGTAATTTTTACATATTTTATTGACTTTTTCTGCATTTAAGTTTTAGGAATTAGTGTGAATCCTGCAATCGTGTGTCCAAGAATAGACTTGTTTATATGGTGGGAATCTTAATAGTTTCCAAATTACAAGTTACGGCCAAGAGGATTAGTACCTTTTGGGATAAGCGTGAATCCTGAGAGCACTGTAATTTTCTTCTATAAATCTATCTTTCACGCCCAGTAAGTGTCTATAGGGTTATAATGTGGATATCTTAATAGTTTCAATGTTTTAAATCAAGGGGCTTAATGCCTGTGTTATGGAAGGCCCCCAGTGAGAATAGCAATGGGGGACATCAATCGTTTCAAGGTTATGATTCAGGGGCTAAGTTACCCTGTGGCTTAGTTCATGGGGGGGGGGTACGAAAAAAAACCAGGATACGACCCAGAGGTCCCAGTCTGACGCGTGTTGATACTTGGGCATCAATAATAACCATATCTCAGATATGTGAGACAAACAACTCTGAACTTGTTTTAAATTTATGTAAAATCATCCGAACCCATATAGCCCCATCCCCAAGAGCAAAATCAAAATTCTCAAAGTACTGCCACAATCTACTCTCATAGGGCTATTATTATGCCAAGTTGTATGTGCCTAGCTATAACGGTGTATTAGGAGTTCAAGGACGATATACACATATGTGTGATGTGTATACGCATGGTGTGTATAAAAATATTTTCGAGCTTCTTCAAAAGCAAAAATGGTGCATTATTAGAGTATGTGTATGAAAGTTGAAAGTTTAAGTTTACATCAAAATCGGGCCATAACTCCGTCAAGAACGAAGTAAAATACTAATTGGCATATAGCTGAGTATAAAATCTTTTGGTTGGCCAGGCAAGTATCAAACCTATGACCCCTTGATTACGAGTACCACGCTCTGCCAACTGCGCTACACCTGCTCCTGATATCACATTTGATTGAAATCAAATGATGACATATACATACATTTTGTATAGGAATCTCATAGAAGATTACTCACTGATTATACCATTGTTCATGGGAGCTATAGTGTTTACTGCCTTATAGTCAGATAGCTTTTAATAAAGTACTTGATACATAGTTTTATTAGCACTTAATCAAATGGGATCCATGACCATACTCGCCTTATAAGTGGAGCTGTGTTGTTTTAGGGAGTGTTGTATTTCATATTTGTCACGAGTTATCCAAAAGTAAGTGTTAAATGGATGGACTGATTGACTCGTATGGTAGGTTACGTATCAAGCTACATATAAACTTGGTTGAAAGAAAACAAAAATAAAATAAGGATAAGCTGTTGTGCAGAAACCATACAAATGAGGTATTTCAAGTAAAACATGGGCCATAATGCCAGAGGTTGAACAGCTGATTAAGAATTCTGGCTATAAAGCCCATCTGTGATCTTGTAAAAAAAAATGGGAATAGAATGGAACCAAAAAGTTATTGTGCTGAAATGAATTCCTGAAATGAAATCTAAGGCCTGGTAAATATTAGAGGCCATAACTCTAGCATATGGTCTCACTTAGTACTCACATGTTACGTGATATAGCTACATTGCAGACCTGTATTCATGATCGGGTGCAGCAATTGGACATGCTTTCTTCCTAAATTTAGGGTATTTATACGAATCCGTTCACCCTCAAGAGTGATATTTACCGTAGTTGTCTTTGCTAAGACGTTTTTCTTGGGAATTAATGTTCCCTGATAATTTATTTGAGATCAAATATAAATATTAATTCAAGTTATTTTGCAGAAATGAAAGCTGATTTTAATGGTTATCAGGAACCATGATTTAATTCACACAATGATGATGTTCATACTGCTGATAAGCTCTAGTGCTGTATATGTATATTGAAGCCAAATATGACTGACTTTATGATAACAACGAATGTAGAAAGTTGTAGTGTATCAACATTTTATATCATGTCAAAGTTGTAACATAGCAGTTTTCTCTCCACATAAGTGAAAGACAACACACATTAATCGTACCTAAACACATGCACAATCTAACCACATGCACAATGCCTACAGTGATGAATCCTTGTTTTGCATGTATAATATTTGTTCAGTTAGATGCAATAATGTTCCAGATATATTCTGTATGTGTCAGTTGGTAGTAGGCCTGAAAGAGAAACGCAGGCACGAACAGATGAATATAAACAGACAGACCGAAAGACAGACAAACACCCACATTAAGTTCAAATTATAGTAGGCACTGAATTTTTCCTCATATGTTTCTTCGATCTCTTTACATGTTTCATGTTGGGTGGAAACAATCCCCATCGATAAGATCAAAAAAAAAAACAAACATGTAGATGCAATGAAGAAAATCCTAGAGGCCTTGCAATATTCAAATGCCAATAAAGTGGCTGATGCCTTACAGCCTCATTAAACCCAATAAATTTTACTTTATAAAAGATGACTAGAGATCAAAATATATAGCTTAAAATATGGTTATGGAATTTTTGTGTACCATGTATAATGTCTCTTGTTCACACTGATGACTCTGATATTGGCAGGAGGGAAATATTGTATCGTTAGAAAGAATATTGTTTTATTTTCTGCAGGTACAAGACATGTGACACAATTTAACCTGAACATACGGGTAACTGCTAGAGGTAAACATAATGTACATGTATTTTGTACACACCAGTGGCTGTGATATGAATATAATGGAAACATTGTCTCTTTAGGAAGAATAGTGATTTATTGACTGCACGCACCAGGCATGTGCCACAATTTAACCTGAGCATACGGGTAACTGCTAGAGGTAAACATGTTTGCCTGTGGATGGATTATTTTCATTGGGACATATTTTGACAAGAATATATTTATTTTTTTATTTTTATTTTTTTGTTTTTGGGGTGGTGGTGTTTGTCTCATTTTTTGTTTTTGTTAATTAGACTAGAATATACCTATTTAGTAATGAATAGAAAACGCTATAAGATATCAGAAATTACTATATAATCTGATTGTATCCCATGGATATCTAGGTGGGGGGGGGATGGGGAGTGACTGGAGTTTTCTTTCCGACCAGGATATTTTTTATTTGATCACATGATAATTCTGCTTTTAAAACTAAGATGATGGATATAATGAGACCTTTTTTGTACAAATCAAAGCAAGAGCATTTTATTAAGCTTTCTGGGGGCCAGAAAATGTTTTTAAAAAATTGCTCCCCCCAAACAAAATAACATAGTTGGTCCTTAACATAGGGGGTAACTGAATAATATTTTCCCTTGTACGTCGTTGTCAAACGGTATACATCGGAAGGTGTCCCGACAAAAGCGCGCAGGACAAAAGCGCGCCGACAAAAGCGCGCCGTCAAAAGCGCGCAGCTTAAAACTCCGGACAAAAGCGCACCGACAAAAGCGCGCCGACAAAACCTGAAATCCTGACAGAATCGCGCAAAATGAAAAGCGCTCAGAGTAGAAGTTGACATGAAAAGTAACATATTTTCTAAGTTCCAAATATTATTTGAAGAGTCATTCTTCAAAGCTACTTGCGTAATCGAAACTGTATAAATAGCACACAAATATATTTACACCCAAACATTTGCAGTCATGGAAAGAAACGAATGTCAGAAGCAGAAAGAGCGCATTTTAAAATCGCATTCTGATGTTTGGCACCACGCTTTTGTCGGGGTGCCACATCGAAAATATGGTCACGCGTCATGACATTATGACATCATTTACATTATGACATTATCCGAGTCTTGGGCTCGGCCAATGTGGTTATGCGAGAAAGCTTGCCAGTAGCTTCCCGTGGGTCGGTGGTTCTTCCAGGGATTTTCCAGGGTTCTTCCTCCATCAGATATACTGGCCGCCATGTATTGCCTATCATGTGCTGAAAAATGGCGTTAAACCCATAAAACCAAACCATGACATTAATAAATTAACCGATATTTTCATTCTCGCTATAAACACAATTATGAATGAAGTTACAAAGCATCAAACAGAACATATTTATTGGAATGTACGTAGTTTTCCAAATAGTACTGTTAATAGATCTGATACATGATACTAGTTATAAATTAGAGTATATAATACAGAGATTTTTGCATGTGTATTGTCTGATATCTTGCGTTGACTTCTTTTTGCATAGGCGACTCGCAATCTCATCGGCCACATGCCCAAGCATGTGATACTAGAGTAGTACACATATACTAATATATGTTGTCCGCCTGTGACCGTAAACACAGTAAGAGGTTAGAAATTCAAGTTTTATTTATGAGACTTTCGTACTTCAATCCCCTCATGTTTTATTCAAAAATATGTTCCAATTAAGACCCACAACAAACAGAATAAGTGCTAATGTGGACAGACTTAGTTCTCATAGACCTGCAGCTAATAACAATTCAAGCTGTTCATGGTTATCGCTTTTTAAGGGAGGCTGATGAAAGGGAAGGGATGGCTATCGTAGGTTACACTGTACGGCTTAAGCATTTCATACAGTAAAGGCGAAAACATTTTGGTAAAGGATTGTTCTCCGAATGGTTCCATGATATCAAAATTGTTCTCAGTGGCAACTTATGGATAAGTGCGGCTCAGTCGCCCCGATCCCATACCCTTTTATTCTCCACACTCCAGTGGCGGGCTATTGAGATCCTTTGTCTCTCTTTCCGAACATCTGTTTGCTACTGTATCCTGTTCTAATCTTCTGGGTGTACATTCTTGAAACTTTGTAGTTATGTAGTAAACATCTGCACAAAGGATGTCAGCCTTGGCACCTGTATGTAGGGCTGCTATAATGGATTCAAAGTCAAATGTAAGAAGAATTGCATTAAAATTTTAACATATATTTTCTGACCAAAGTTAATGCCGTGCTCCCTCCTTTTGACAACACTGTTTATAGAAGTCATCAAATCAACCTGTGTTATAAGCAAGGAAACCTTATAAAGAGGAATACTACAACAAAGCTGTGTCATAACATTGTATAAGAACACAAAAATATGGTATTTCATGGTGTGAAAATAAATATTAATTTTATCTCTTCAGCTAGGAACTAAAATTAAGAGTAACAATTAAAGTAACAATGATAACATTTTAATAATTTAATGGGATATATGACCATACAAACAATATAAGAAGGGAAGTATTATAATGAGAGAAAACAACATTATAAGAAGGGAGTAGTATAATTAGAGATACCCAAATTATAAGAAGGGCAGTGGTATAATGAGAGATACCCACATTATAAGAAGGGCAGTGGTATAATGAGGGATACCCACATTATAAGAAGGGCAGTGGTATCATGAGAAATACCAACATTATAAGAAGGACAGTGGTATCATGAGAGACACCAACATTAAAAGAGGGGAGTAGTATAATGAGAGATACCCATATTATAAGAGAGGAGTAGTATAATGAGAGATACCTACATTATAAGTGGGCAGTGGTATAATGAGAGATACCCACATTATAAGAAAGGCAGTGGTATAATGAGAGATACCCACATTATAAGAAGGGCAGTGGTATGATGAGAGATGCCCACAGTATACGAGAAGCAGTGGTTTAATGACATGCCCACATTATAAGAAGAGCAGTGGCATGATGAGAGACACCAACATTATAAGAGGGTAGTAGTATAATGAGAGATACACATATTATAAGAGAGGAGTAGTATAATGAGAGATACCTACATTATAAGTGGGCAGTAGTATAATGAGAGATAACCACATTATAAGAAGGGAGTAGTATAATTAGAGATACCCACATTATAAGAATGGCAGTGGTATAATGAGAGATATCTACATTATAAGTGGGCAGTGGTATCATGAGAGATACCCACAGTATACGAGAAGCAGTGAATTAAGGAGATGCCCACATTATAAGAAGGGCAGTGGTATGATGAGAGAAGCCCATATTGTAAGAGGGGAGTAGTAAAATGAGAGATACCCACATTATATGAGGAGCAGTGGTAAAATGAGAGGTACCCACATTGTTTACATCTGTCTTCGATTTATTATTTGTTGTAACAGTGGTAGTTGAATAAGAGCCATACAATTTTAATTCTGTTTGCTCTTTCCACATGACTCGAATAGTACTTATTTCAAAATACAGTGACATTCATAAATGCTTGAGTAGTACAGTGGTACACCTTGGACTAAAATGGGAATCTCATTTTAAAAAAAGACTAAGGAATATACACCCAAACGGGAATTTAACATCTGACCACCATGTTGAAATGTATAGGAAACAAAATATTGTCTAAAAATTGATTTATAGTTTTCTTTCACAGAGTGAGTCGGTCTGTTTATAACATCGTAATATGTTGGGTCTATTTGGGGGGAAATAAAATAAGTTGGAGTTTCTCTGCCCTCTAATTGAAATGAAAATTACGTTGTACGTGCATCATGTTTGGTGAGCCTGCATAGCTGGAAATGTAGCAGCGTATGAATCTTTTTTACGGGAAATGTAATAGGTGGGAGTATGTCTGCCCTATGAACATTAGGTCCTAGGTTTACCATGTGTGGGTCTCAATGAAGTCTAATGAAAATTAAATGCACTCACACAAAAATTGATACATATGTTACAGAAATTATTTTACAAGAAAAAACATAAACAAAACAACAACAACCACAAAAATTCACTCTCAATCTATCTAGTTTGAGGGACCAATATAACAGGTTTATTATCAGTCCGTGGTGTTTTTTACTAAAGGTTGGCACATTTTTTCATTCATCAATTTCTGAAGACCAGTGTTATTTCGTCAAGTAAATAGCTGATACCTTTTGAACCTAACTTTACTCAGAAACATTACTCTGTTTGAAGTCACAGGACAATTATAAACCAACAGTAAACAAACATTTGAAACGACAATTATTCAGGAGGATATGCTTTATGGGGATTTGATTTCTCTCCAGATCAAGGCAGCGACAAAGAACATCTTCTCCCTTTAAAATCCGTCTGCTCCGTGTGGAATTCATCTTGTATGCATAGTTTGACAATACGCGGGAAATCAACAGTTTGAGAGAAGTCATACTAGATTTTAAAAAATGGCAATAGGTCAAGAGGATGTTTTCTATCCAGAACAGCAGCAGCCACATATACTCAGTGGAGAAGAAGAAGAAGAAAAGAAAGATAAGAAAGAAGAAGTCATGAACGTATACAGAGAGGATGATGTTTTGCATCCAGAACCGCAGCCATCGGCCCTAAGTGGAGAGAAAAAGAAAAGAAAACAGATGTGGAACACAGAGTCATGGACGTAAACAAAGAGGTGGATGTTTTCCAACCAGAACAGCAGTTACAGACCACAAACGAACAACAGAAAGATACAATCATGATGTCACGATGGTCAGAACAAGAACAACACTTAGTCTTCAGTTTTAATCGCCACTTCGCTGAAAGAATCACACGCTGACCAAAGAACATTGTTATGGTTACCAAACCTATCGTCCGAGACAGTTGCAACACGACACGTTTTTTAATGACGAATCAAGAAGAAAAGCTGGAAGAGTATCTGAAAGACGCATGGACCATCATCTCAGAAGAGAAATCTTGAAAGAGTGGTATAAAGACATAAGTGGCGATTCACAACTTCCGTTCACTTCTTTAGAGACGAAACTCATCGAAGCTCTCTTGCAACATGGTACGAAAACTGCCCTTCCATCGACTTACTTGACCGATTTTTTTTAAGAAAAAGTAAAGTGTGAAATGGTAACGTAGCATTACCTTTGAAAATGAATATCTGGGAATGTCATTACCTTCTGACTCAAGCAAAATGACACTGTACTAATTCCTTGGAAATCTAGTCTTACTGCATAAAGTCGTCACCATTCCCTCAAACAAAAAATACATTCCTATGGACATTTTGTGATATGTTCTTGAAAAATGTAATTGTTTTTTGTTGTTGTTTTTTTGTTGTTGGTATGAATAAGATATTCACATACACACACACATATATCTTTTAGAATGTTCCTATCTCTCTCAATCTCTCTATCTCTCTCTCTCTCTTTCTCTCTCTCTCTCTCTGAGTGATCCATTTTTTAATTATGAATAAGATATTCACACACATTTTATAATGTACCTATCTCTCTCAAACTTTCTCCCTCGATCAGACACCCACCCGCTCCATGTTAAATTCTCTATCTATCTCTCTCTCTCTCTCTCTCTCTCTCTCTCTCTCTCTCTCTCTCACACACACACAGAGAGAGAGAGAGAGAGATACCCACCCGATCGATGTTAAATTCTTTCTCAAACTCTCTCACAGACGCCCACTCGCTCCATATTAAATTCTTTGTCTCTTTCTCTCAATATATCTCTCTCTCCGAGACAACCACCCGCTCCGTGTTAAATTCTCTCTCCTTCTTAGACACACACCTATGTTAAGATGTACCACTTCAATGTACTTTGATGTCAATATATTTATGAAGCAAAACAAACATAGGGCATTTCAGTTAGATGGCAGACACTTGACATTTATTATTTTTTGTTATAAAATATGCTGCCAGTGAATTGGACAAACAGACACAATTTCACTATTTTCAAGCGGTGCATTGAGTATACAAAATGTACAGGCAATTGTAGGGCAGGTACAATTGTAACAATGCAGTTTTTGACACATGCCAAATCGTAAGCCAAGACTACAGTCAATGGCATGCTGATAGAATCGTAGCAATGTAATTGTTATCACAATCCAAACCGTACTGTATTCATTCATTAATGTATCAAAACAACACTGGTCTTCCGAAACTGATGAATGAAAATATTTACCAACCTACTGCTAAAACACAACGGACTAATAGTGAAGCAGGTATGTTTGTCCCTCAAACAAGGCAGATTGAGAGTGAATGTTTGCTTTTTTGTATGTTTGTTTTTTGTTAGACCAAAATAGACCTAACTTGTTACAATGTTACAATCAGACCGTCTCATCCTGTGAAAACAAATATAAACCAATATTTGGATATTACATTTTATCCTATACATTTCAACACGATGGCTTAATGTTAAATCCCTATCTGAGTCTATAATCCCCAAACCTTTTTTAACATCCGATTTTATTGGGTCTAAAGTGTCAATCTATACTACTAGCTTGCCATACTATTTATATAAACCTTTATCGTTTTGTGTCATAAACATTACTAATTTTATTTGTTTAAAATAGAGTTAATCGTTCCCCTAACTGGCATTTATATGAGGCGCACCTATTGTATCTATATATGAGAAAATAGCATCGCCCCACGACACCAAAAGCCATCCCATATTTATTGTGCACTTGTCGCTATCAACTGACCTCAATGACTCTATTGAATGTTTACATGTTGCATCATAACGGAGGACTGTGCTAGTGATCGTAGTAGTGGTAGAAGGAGAGCAATGAGTGAAATATCCATGCGTAAAGTATCCACACTGTTCCTCTTGATTGTCATAATTCTGAGTCATGGATTTATGGGAATAGTATATGCTATTGGTAAGTGTAAGTTTGTATATTGTAAATTGGTTACGTGGGTAATTTCAAAAAAAATAATGAGACTATCACTATCACATAAATATCTCGTCAAACAAGCATGCTCAAATGGTTTGAAAGGAAGTTTTGGGGTGGGTGTGGATTTGGTATAGTGTAATTTATTCCTATGCTTTTGTGCAGGTGGCTGGGGTGGTCCTTATATTAGTAGCTGAGGGAGCTGCAGCAGGTAAGGTAACACCATCATCCAGACGCACATACACATATGAAGTAAAAATTGCATTGAAAAGTGCGTCGTAAATCCCCCTCCACCAAATCTGCCATACAATAATCCGAAAGCTATAAACATTTTTAAATACTTCCCTCCCATTTGAATAGTTATCTCTATACTTTTAAATAACAACTGACATTGAACCTGCGATCCATCCCTACTGTCCATGGACTTAACCCCTGGGTCATACCTGGAAACTATTGAGATCTTCACTCTGTAGCCATATATAAACTTAATGGACATAAATATACAAGTTCATACATGCAGCTGAAATTTACCCCGGGGTGTATCCTTATCCTCCTGAGGACTTAGCCTGAATTGTTTTTTGCATAAATAAGTTTCATGCATGTTCCAATTAAATGAGTTGGTTGACGATTGTTTATTTTCAATACAATGAACAATTGATCAATTATGATTCATGTGAATAAATCTGGTCAAAATTGAGTTCTGTTCATAGCATTAGTTTTGGAGAGACATTGTGTGGACAAATGGTTTGATCATTAATTGATCATTGACTGGCAGCAGAAACTGATCATGATGTTTTATCCGATTTCCGGCACTAATATAAGCCTCGGCCCTGCTACAGTTAATATCCATTGCCAGAGTCACTACAAGGATGTTAACCTTAGACGCCCATACCAATAATCTAAGTTGTCTTCCTGGATGATATTCTTGGACAAATTACATGATAGAGGGAGTTTTTAAAATATAGTTAAAATTCCTGTTCAAGAGTTACACTACACAATTATACACCGCATATTCACTCAAGATATAAAAATGATTAAAACTGGCTTATGGGTGAGTGAAAAGCTTTGTAGAAATCTAATCACCTTGAGGTAAAGGCAATCTTACATTTGAGGCGTGTATATATTTGTGTGTGTGTGTGTGTGTGTGTGTGTTTGACAAATTTTGTATACAGAGTCTACGAGGTAACGAAATGCTTGGTCTTGGCTACCGTACATGCAAGTTTAATTCATGAAGTCCAGTGTATTACTTGCATGATATCATGACTTGTCCTTCCGGGGTCTCTTAAAAGTAAATTGAACTGTAAAAAAAAAAGGCAAACAAAAATAATTGTTAGTCTTACATGATTAGGTACAATATAGTAGGTTTGATGTGTACAGATTTGTGACGTCATGTTGAACAAATTACTTTTTGTATATGGTATATACTGTATGTACACAAATTAGTATCATGTACAAATAATACACTACACTTCTTATGTGTGCGCACGATTGCAAGAGACCTTTAAACCCTTGAGCTCATTTTTTTTCTTCTTCTGTGAACTAAGTTGAGAACCTTTATGATGATGTACCAGTCCACAAGAGAAAGTTTGGACTTTTTGAGGGAATGCGGTTTATGTAAAAAATGTTGACCCTATATTTTAAGGTTTTAACATTGTCTACCTCGATCTGTTATTTTATATACCTTTTACGGAGTTTTAACATCTATACTTTTTTGTCTTTTATATTGTTGTACTAGATGTCTCTAGTCATTTGGAATGATTTATCTTCCTAAAGTTGGTTTTTTATCCAGTTCTTGTGCTGTCGTGCAATTTACCCAATACGTATATACATATGATAATGTAAATGCATACTTAAACTCTTTTCAATTGCTCTATAAAGTCTTTCCATAGCACAATGTTTTCAAACTATACTTCCTTTCGACATAATCATGTAAACTGTTGTATATTTAACGCTTTATTTTGTGTTTGTTATTTGTCTTGTTTGTCTCTGGTTTGCAATTCCCTTTGAAAAAGATTGAAAGCGCTTAGGCTTATTAAAATTAGTTGTTCACTGTTCGTTGTCAGTTTGTTTCATTTATCTTAATCAATCACTGTCACACTTGATCCCTTGTCTTAATCAATCACTGTCACACTTGATTCCTTGTCTTAATCAATCACTGTCACAACTGATCCCTTGCCGGATCCAGTGAACCTATACGTAGTGTTATTCGCCAAATGCTTAATATGAGGTATGAAGCAAACTACCTTTGGGCAAAATTATCCCATTGTAGAAAGTGACGTAATATAAAGAAATTTCTAGCGGCATTGCGTGTTGGCATGCTTCATTCAAACCATTGATATATACTAAGATTGGATTCACACCATCCCGTACACATTCAATTGCACATGAACTCAATTATTTATGTATTATACCATGTAATGTTTCATGCACTAGCAATCAACAAAAGTCATATTTAGTTTTGGTCCTCTAATTTGTCTTTTAAAAATGTTAAAATTTTTAGTTACCTCAGATTTTTTTAAAATTAATTATCTCCACACCTGAAAAAATTTATAATAAAATGTGTGCAAGAATTACAGATAATACAGTGTATTTGAAGCGTTTTAGCTGATGTACCATAAAGGTTATCATTATACACTGTCACTTCATTTGAATAAATGATAAAACGTCTGCAATTTGTAAGTTTTGTTTTATCAGGCAGTTCTTGTAAAACGGTACCTCTTGCTCGTAAACATCAAATGAGTCATCAAACATAAAATTATATTGTAAGTCTCAGTACATATGACGTCAAACAACAAACAATCATTTTACATAATAACAGTGTACATGAGGGTGCTAATATGCTACCTCTTTTTTAAAATTCTTGACTTTAATTTAAACTTGTATACAGTAAACTATATAGGTATCATGAACTCGAGGGGACACAATAATTTATCTTGTAATTTGAAAATGAATATTTATTTTGTCGGGATATTATAAAAGCCCATTATATATATATATATATATATATATATATATATATATATATATATATATATATATATATATATATATCTTGTGAGTATACATACGGTAGTCTCGATCAATATTTCGAAACCTTAGTCATATCATGTGGTTTTAAAGCGCAGGAAGAGTGTGAACTTCTGACCTAGATTCTATGAATCAATACAATATTTACTGTGTAAAACAGTGGTACTCTAGCACTATAGAAATGTCACGCATAACCTAATTTCTGATTGGTTCGGAGAGGGTTGCAATGTTTCGAAATGCCCTGTTGTTTATTAAAGACGCAATGGATTTTATTTTGTTTGTGCGCAGTGAGAGACTATTTTATAGGAAATAATCTTGTGTTTAAGCATTCTTCATAGTTACATTGAATAGAGAGGTCATAACGAATTTGGTTCATTTTGTATGTGGGATATTGTTTGGAGATTTATTTATATTGATACAGTGCATTTTGGATTCGTACTGTGTCTTCAACTTAATTATTATACAGCTCCGTGGAATTATCGGAAACATTTCTAGAACTTGCGAGATTCCATATTAGCAAGGATTATTTGGATATAACTTAATTTTATCAACATATTATCACAGTGAAGGCTAATTCATTCGGAACATACATTCGGAATATTTGGATTAACTTCCGGAACAGTGAACTTTAGAACAATTTAGGACTTTTAAGGATATTCTATACTGTAAGTTATTTTTAATTCTTTCACTTTAATTGTTTGTTGAAATATTTTAATATTTTAGGAAATTAAAGGTTTGTATTTTAAATCTTGAAAACTTGCTAGAGTCTTTTCTTTTGTTACATTACCCCTAGTCGTAACAGAAGAAATTGTGGGCTCGTCCGGGATTAGAAATTTGAATAATTTCGGGATCCGAATTAAATATTTTGGGAATTAGATTTAATTAAATATTTTCGAGGTTTTAATATTTCAGAGATTTTGATACTTCGGAAAGTTTTCTTTTTTGGGATTTAAATTTCATTCTTTGAAATTTTAGTGGTCTTTTTGATTTCCAGATTAAGAAATAAAGAGAAACGAACAGGCGTTCATAATGACATCCAGAGTAGAGAGTTTCATAGCTGATCCTACCCAGGAGAAATTTTAGTCCTTAAAGAAGGACAAATTACTTCAAATTGCTAAACATTATAGTCTGACAGAAGCGAAGGCTTCCATGTTAAAACAAGATATTAGGAGTATCTTGATACAGTATTTGGTACAAACAGATATTTTTTAAGAGGGGGTTTCAAGTATCAAGAAGAAATCTCCGTCTAGTTTAGGAAAGAAATTACAGATAGCTAAGGACATAGAGTTAGAGTTAGTTTGTACAGCAGAAGTCAGCTGTTCAGGAAGCCTAGTGGACAGATAGTCGGAAGGACTGACTTTTTTATCGCTCAGATTAAACAGCATCGTGTCGGTTATTGCAAACCGTGTACAAGTTTAGACATTTTTTAAAACGTTGCAGCTTCAATAGTTTGGAACTCTGGAAATCATCACATTCATTGGGATTCAATGTTATAAAAGCTAATGAGCTGTAAATAACTCATGTGTGTAAAATACAATTTCAGTAATAGGATAGATATATTCATCGGTTGAGTGACGTTTAACGGAATCACAACACAGTAAAAGCTGTATCGTGCCAAGGCAATTTGAGTAAAATGCTTTGACCAGGGACATACAACAACTGTCCAGCCCGTCTGGTCACATGTTTGGCAAGCTAACTACTGATCCACCGTGGCTCAAAAATGGGGTAAAGAAACAATCGAATTTAAAACAATTTAACACAAGATTTTCTTTTACTGGCAATTGATGTTGTTTGAAACATAAAGACACTTTACAAGAATGTTGGAACTGGATAAGTAATTTGAAGAGTTATGTCTCCAAGGGACAAGCACTTTCAAATGTTCTAAACAAACTTCCATTAATCTTTTGTCGCAACATTAGTTATGACTGCAGACAACTTTGGTCTGAAATTGCTTTAAGGAAGATAAAATGATTGTTTGACGGGAATTGCTATGAATTGGTGTGAATCTAAAATTCAATAGCCATTTTAGAAAACATCCAGAGACAACACAACTTGCCAGTTAGGTACATACAAGATGAGTCAATTAACAGGGCTCAAATTTCAGAAATGATACCTATCCTGCTCAACTAAGAGCCGGCATTAGTACTGTCTCTTTAGACAAAAGTTGTTTGTGCTAATAACCACTCACCACTTATTTGAAAAATAAGATAAGTAGAGTTTTTGAACTCTCCGGTTAAAATAATTGCTGGTTATCCCCATGCTTTAACAATAGTTGGTACCCTCTATCTCTCTGACTGTCCATCTGTCCATAACCACATCTCCAAAATTGCAGAGCTTGAATTCACCAAACTGTGTACATAGGTTGCCAATATGAGAGTGGTATGATTTTGCTGCCTTTTTGCTGGGGTTCCTGGGAGTCGGTCTAAGGACAAATACAAAAAATTGCAGTCACGGTCAATCTAAATAAAAGCGAGATCTTATGATAAATGTTTGATAAAGGCTCATGTTCTTGTGATCTTTGGGATTCACGGTCCACTTTTTTTAGTAACCTGTAAGATAAAGCGTTGCATTTCGTGCTAGAGCTATTTATTTGTTGTAAATATTATGTTCTGAATGACGTTTATTGGCTTTTAAACAATATAAAAGTTGTAATTTTTTGGTGAATCCTAAGGTCAACAGAACATTACTTAGTATCGGTGTCCATCGGTCAGAGATCTAGATTTTAGTTCAGATTGCAGTCGCAGTGACACTTTGTACTATTTTGTATCTCCAATCTTTAAACATGCACTCATCGCATGAGGACACATCCTATATGTAGCAGATTTAGGGCTACCACCCCTGGGTTAAGGTTAGGTGCTGGAGGGCAGTTCAGTTATTGTCAGAATATGTAATACAAGTATGGGGATTTGTCATGGTATGTCCAGTTTAGTTACACCTGGCACAAATTTGACTATGCTATTCAGTAATTTTCTAAGTGTTTGCATAATATCTACATCTCTATTAAATACTAAATCCTTGTTTTTACTTAACACAGGTGTGTATGGATGTGATGTGAGACCCTGCCTGAACAATGGAAGTTGTCTAAATACAACTTCAGACAACAAGAACTACCAGTGCCATTGTCAACCAGGTAAACCATCCAGTTGTATGTCTGTTCATTTGTCTGTAATATTACTTGATTTCTCCCATTCGAAGCCTGTATTTAATTGTGGCAGAATCATTCCTGTATTTAACTCCAAAATCACCCCACATGGTCCAGTTATCTAGAATAAGCCCGATGCATCTTTCTGCATGTCATAAAAGGCAGTTAGTGAAGGCAACATTTATTTTTGGAATGACTTCCGTGATGGTGTCCCAGCTAAGAAGCTTTGGGATTTTTAAAAGAGTGCAGTTTATTTACAACAAATTGACTTTGTACTTTAAGGATTTTACCCTTTTTTGCCTTTATCTTTGTTTTGTGTACCTTTTTGGGGCAACTATTAAAATAATTGTATGCTTTTCTCTAATTGTTTTTTAATTTGCCATGACTTTTTCGTCACCTACATTTGTTTCTCTACGCTGTTCTAAATGTCTGTGACAACAAATATATTAGTGTTTGGCAACTTGAAATATGAAATTGCCACTTAAAGTTTCAAACAGATTACCCTATGGCTATTTTAAATATGCAGATACTGGTATCTTGTCAAAAGAAATGTGCACTTCTGCTGGAGATCGTTTTAGACTTTTCTCTGGAAGATATGTATGTTAATATTGGTAAATGTACAGGTAATGATAATTCCTCTATTCGTTTTGAGCCCTGTCTTCTCTTATTTGCAAATGGAAATCTTGAGATATTATGCTTTTCTCACTTACCCATGATAAACCTGCCATATCCTCTCCAAGACACCTCCTAAACTACTGGGATAAGTGCCATTAAACTTTGCATACACATTCATCCCAAGGTCTAGTTGGTTCTAAATGAAAATGGCGTCGCTAGGACATCTTTGAAAAATCTTGATATTGCTACTACTTCTGAAAGGTTGGTCATATCAATAATAATAATAATAATAATAATAATAATAATAATAATAATTATATATATATATATATATATATATATATATATATATATATATATATATATATATATATATATATATCCTTATGTGCTAACTAACATTGTAACGATCTTAGAGCTTCTAAAGATTTGGCACTGTAATAAGTCCTCATTATTAATATACAGAGAGATATGGAGAGAGGCAAAATTACAAAAACCAACATCTTTAAATTACAAGCAAAAGCAAAGACATCCTGAAAATAATTAAGGCAAGGCGACATTGTTAAGTCTTAAGTCTGTTCTTGTAGTCGAAATAGGTGGGTTTTAAGAGCACGTTTCAATGAGATCACAAAGTCATTCTGTCTAAGTTCAAAAGACAACTCGTTCCTCGTAGCTGGACCCTGGTACGCAAAAGAAAATTGTCCGTAGGACTTCGCTTTGATAGTGGAATAATGAGAAACTAGTGTCGGAAGAGAAGCGTAAGCATCTAGACACGTGGGGAAGGTCAAATAGGTATTTTGGACTGAAGGCTGTCAACGAAATGTAGCATAGAGAACAGATTTTGTGTTTGATTCTGGATCGAACGGGCAGCCAGTGGAGGGTACAGAGCAGGGTGGGACTATTGGGTTCTTGTTATTCTAAGGATGATCCGAGCAGATGTGTTTTGAACTTTTAAAAGTTTCTGTAGTAGATACTGAGACTAACCTGATAGAGGAAAATTACAATAGTCCAGTCTAGAAAGTACTAAGGAACACAGAAATGTTTTAATGACATCAACCGAAAGAAAAGTGCTAATGCAGCTGATGCGTCTCAGCTCCAGATATGCAACCTTGCATTTGTTCATGACATGTTGGTGTAATAAAAGAGTACTGTTGAGAGTGACACCTAGATTTCGTACTGAATGTGTGAATTTAATGTCAGTGTTGCTGATACTTATTAATTGAGGTAAAGGATGTGAACAAGAAATTATTTATATCGTGAATGACTTCAGTTTATCATCATTCATCTGCAGCTTGTTACCTTTCATCTATGACTTCTACACCTTGGATGGTAGCATCAACTTTAGTTGGGTGGCTAGATTTATATATTTGCGTATCATCAACGTACAATTCGTGAGACACTGGATGACGATCTATGTAACCTGAGAGGGGATGAGTGCATAGAATGAAGAGAACGTGTCACATAAGAGAAACCTGTGGAACACCAAAACATAGATCAACTGGGCGGGAATGTTTTTCATTTACGGGTGTCCTGTCGACTAAGTATGACTTGAACCATAGTAAGGCTGTATCGCGAATGCCAAATATATGCCGGAGACGGTCAAGTAATATATCATGATATATTGTGTCAAATGCTGCAGACAAGCTAACGAGGGTGAGAACTGTAATCTTTCCACTATCCACAGCAGAGAGAAGGTCGTGAACTAATTTCAGAATGGCAGTTTCGGTACCGTGGCGAGGGCGATATGTAGACTGTAAATTGCTGAATAGGCTATTTAAATTAAGATGAGATGCAAGTTGGAACAGAGCAACTTTTTCTAAAAATGTTTACACGAATGGGAGGTTAGAAACAGGGCGGTAGTTTTTTAAATCGTTAGGGTCAAGTGTTGGTTTCTTCAATAGAGGCTTTACGATGGCTGTTTTCAAAAATGATGGGAATTCCCCGGATGAGAGAGAAGTATTAATAACATAGGTTAGTAAAGGCAATATTAAATCTTAGCGATGATGTCGGAATCGGATCGAATTCACGCGACTTTGCGGAGTTCTTCATATGGATTGTACGAAACAAAATCCGTAGTTACAGGCTCAAATGCTGTTAAAAGTTGCCTTTGAAATGCTGTATCACAAATGTGTGTGACGATGGGTCGAT
Organism: Margaritifera margaritifera; assembly: GCA_029931535.1. Lineage (NCBI taxonomy): Eukaryota > Metazoa > Mollusca > Bivalvia > Unionida > Margaritiferidae > Margaritifera > Margaritifera margaritifera. The sequence continues at coordinate 1,304,384 of JAQPZY010001367.1, forward strand.
TTAAATTGTGTTGTCAAGCTGATTTCTAATGGTTTGCACTTTGCAAACAGGTCTGGAAGATCGACCGTAGAGAAGGTCGTTGAAAGTGGTGTACATTTGTTCCTTGACATTAGCTTGTTAGTAATATCGAAGAGCTCTTTGCAGCTGGAGTTTTCAGTGATCTTAGTACTGAATTAGGTTGATTTCGCTGTATCAACTGTGTTTATGACATTCTTCTTAGCGGCTTCATAGATCTGCTTATGAATAATAATACCGGATGAAAGCTAAAGCCTCTCAGACTTACTGCGTTCTCTTTTATCAGTGCAAAGCTAGTCCCTAACACTACTATACCATGGAAACCACTTCTGAGTTGATACTCTGCACTTGGTTGCTGGGGCATGTTTGTCAATCAATGAATGCAGGCATGTATCAAGTTGTTCTGCTGTAGGAGGTAACAAAGTTCTTAGGTTTGTTTGGACGTCATGCATTAGTTGGGTTCTATTTATCATACGGAGATTTCTCTTAGTGACAAACAGACAAACACAGATAGAGGATTAGGGACTGATACATCAAAATGGCATATGATACAGAGGTGATTTGATGCAAATTCTTGTAACACCAATGAAGACTGTAGAATATTGTCATCAGGTCTATGAAGAATCCCGTCTAAAATCTGACCATGTTTATGGGTGTGTTGACTAACTGACTGTCTGAGGTTGCCATAGATAAACCAGGCTGCCTTTATTGAATGTTTTTATTGCAAGATGTTAGGAAACTGCTCCAAAAAGAGTGATTCAGTCAGCTTGTTTTTTCGACTTGGAGGTGGGTGGTAGAAGCAGAAAAATAGACTAACCTTTGTTCCATTGTGAGTGTGACTTGGACCAGTTCAAATGATGTGTGGTCGAAATTGAAGGCTGCAGTGTGGAGTATGGAGTTCTTTGCGATGACAACAATACCACCTCCGCGGGAATGGCGGGGGAACGACTTAGCCATCTTTCTGCCAGGAAAAAGATGTCGATACACTGACCATTGATAAAGTTGACTAATAATGTGTGGGGTTTTCACTAAAAGACTATTGATTATGTGTAGTTGGTCTTAAATGAAAATGGTACCAGTGCAACGTCCAATATTGCTGCACCTTTGGCCATGTTAAAAATCTTGTTATTGCTTCTCCTCTTGAATATAGGGTTGCATCAAAATGGGGTTTTCACATGAAAGTCTTCTTATGATGTCTAGTTGGTCCTAAATGAAATTGGTGACTATCATCCATAGACAGTATCAGACACATAATTATCTGTTCATGTATATCTTATACTTTGATGAAATTTTCTCATTGATGCATAACAGTTGCACAGATGGTTGAAAAACTATATATCTGCTATATAAAGCTAGTTAAGACTGATTGTATATTTGGACATTTCCAAAAAAGATGGGATAAAGTTTCTACAGAGATTTTACAAAGAGTATTTAATTATTTGGAATTGTTTCCTATTTTATTCAAAAATTATTAATTTGCAAATTTATATGTAAAATCTTAGTTTGAAACCATCTATGCCTAAGACATCTAGTTACCTTGTGAATCAAGGAAAGAAAAATCAATTAATTCTTATCCAAACTATTAAATTATGTATTGGATTTAATCACCGAATCTGGCTCCTGATCACTGCAGATAAGTATTTATTTTATAAATTCTGCCACAGCCCTTTTTATTCCTTATTTATGAATATGATAGATGAGTATATAAATGGGCATTGTGTTTTTGAATCGATACTGATATAAAATGCATTTCTGTTGGTTCTGATGGCATTTAACATTGAATCTAAATGTACTTATGAAAATCATAAAATACATCAATGAACCATCTTCATTTACAAAATGGTTTATAAATAAAAGTCCTTTTCGAAACCAATTTTTGTAAATTACACTAGTTTTTCCAAGTTGATATTAGGAGTCATCGATATTGCATTTATAGGAATTCTTGTGGTTTTTTTTACAGCAAACTTATACAAGTTTTCATATGCTGAAAAACGTCTAATCCTAAATTTATTAAGGGAATAAATTCAATCTTTAATGAAATGCTATTCCAAAATGGGGAAAATATATATATCTGAGACAATAGTAGTAAAAATGTATTTGTTTCCCATTTGGATTCAGAAGTAATTATTCTTCTTATCCATCCTTCCTTAGGGGATCCAGACAAACATATACAAATGAGAATCTAGTTCTCGGGGTACATTGTGAGAGGGATTGGATAAACTCAGTATTAAATGTTCAAGTTTTGATAATGCCAAATCTGCAATAACAGTAGTGTTACCAAACAGGGTGAGCGATCTTTTTGACCATTGCTGAAGTAAATTTGTAATTTCCGTAATTTTCCTATCATAGCTTAATTTAACCGTAGTGTTTAGCTCTGTGGAACATCTTATGCATAAAGTAAATAAATTCGGATGAATAAAAAACTAATTGGTATTTTGGACAATATTTAATATTACTGCCCGTTCTGTTGCCAATGCAGACTACTTTAGTTATATCAATATTTAACCTGAGGCCTGAAAATGTATTGTAAAAATAAATGAACACCAATGCAGACTTAATGGACTTTTCAAAGCCATCAAGACGTAAGTGCACTGTCATCTGCAATACTGTAAGATGATATATTATATATTAATTTTTGTATTTCTTTAATATTTCGATTTTTCCTATCGTATGGGGTAACATCTCTACATATAGATGGACAATGTATGAGAAGAGCTGTTGTCTGTAACCCCTCTTAACGTCAATTCAAGATTAACATTGTCCATTTACAATCACGTCGGATTTAATAATGTTGTACAAAAATTGATTCTATTTTAAAAATCTCCTAAATTTAAAAAGTCAAAGTTTCTGTTAATATGTTCTAAAATGACAGTAAAAAGTTGAAATTTTGAATAAAGTTAAAATGCCCTTTCACAAAAATGTGTAGCATTATAATTAATTATGCTTGCCATTTTATAACCTTTCAGGTGCAAGAGATTAAAGGACCAAATGCTCCTAACTTGAAATTGGCTAATCTTCTTACAATATCTTTAACATAATATTTTAGGGGTTATAGGAACAGATTGTGAGACCAACATAAATGAATGTGGTACAAATCCTTGCCAACACAATGGCTACTGTATTGATGGAATCAACAATTATACATGTAATTGCATTGACAGAGGTAAGACATCACCCGTAATTACTCTGACAGGTAATTCAAATTTAGATATAAATAACATCGGCACTTTTTATCGTTCAAAAAGGAACATACTATTACTTGCTTTACGAGAATGTAGACGAATCTGAGCAGAGATACTGACTGCATTCCTTTAGAAGAAAGTATTCAGATCTTGACCGAAGCTAAGCAGATATACAGATTGCATTCCTTTAGGAGAAAGTAGACAGATCTTCACATATTCTGATCAAAGATACTGACTGCATTCCGTTGGAAGAAAGTAGACAGATATTCACATATCCTGAGCAGAAATACTTATTGCATTCCTTTAAACTAGATTAGAGGTAATTTGGAGTAAATTATAAAATATGTTCAATTCAAATTTGTTAGAAGATTCTGGTATAAACTGACAAAATATGCAAGAATTAGTCTCACTTTCTGGGAAAGGTTAACTTGTATTGAACATGAACAATCGCTAACTTTATTCAAAATGGCATTACTAAAATTCCTTCTAAATGGAGATTGTACTATTAAAGTTCGCCATGTGCAGTAAGAAAGCCAAAATTGGTTATGCTAGCAGTCACAGGGTTAATTCACGTTAAGGATACTCATCAAAAGGTTGTTGTTATGTGCCTTTTCTTTTTGAAGAGCTTGCACCTAGTATTGCGAAAGGTGAGGCCCAAGCAATGCTATATATCATAAGATATGTACAGTCTATTCTCATACACCGAAATCTGTTCATCAATCTATCGGTCAAATACAATACAACACAATACATGGAAGTTTGTTTTGGCAGAGTATTCAAATCAGATTTTTTGGATATACACCTTTATCCAACATTTTGAATGTGAATGGATTTAATTGGATTAAAGAGACTATACTGTACTGATTTTAGACAAATATAATCCATCATTACTTTTGGTGTGGGATTATTAGTTCCATGGTTTGTTAGTGATCCAATATGGAGTGACACAGAATATGTAGGAAATCTACCAGGCAGGGTGCTTGCTCCAAACCGACACGTTTTCTGATGACTCTGTATCATTCTATCCCAGCTCACTAACAATCCATACAACAAATTCACTCCACATATGTTCTTCGCGCTCTTTTTGCACATTATTTCTCATCATTTTCATGTGGGCGACTTCATGACAAAATGATGCCATTCCTGATGTAATGTCACACTGACAATGTATTTTTCCTACAGATCTGGAATTGTCAGATGTAGGGTAAAAGAAAGTCCTTCGAGTTGTGGGATCTTCCTTTCTAACAGCAACGCTTATGATGGATTATTTCCTCTCATATCTTCGTGGAAATATTTAAAAAAATAATATGGCAGATGATCAGCACAGATATAGCTATACACACATTGTAAGATGTCAGATGATCAGAACAGATATAGCAACACACAATATAAGATGTCAGATGCTCAATACAGATATAGCCACATACACAATGTAAGATATCAGATGATACGGTACAGTACGTGTTTCCTGCGCGAATGTACATCAAACACGGCAGAACATAAATGGTAAACATCTGACATTATCGTAAGAAAGTTTCTTCTTTAGTCTGGTATACGCTAAAGTTAGCCACATGACCTTTTCAGTTGGGTGAACTGAATATTAATATACATGTGGGAATGAAAGAATTTTCTAACCACCAGTAGTAATAGATTGTCTACTTATGCGTTTTCTATTTGCTTTTACATAGGTTACAGTGGTAGTAGATGTGAACAAGATATTGATGAATGCATTGTTAGAACAAATCCTTGTGGAAGTGGACAATGCTTCAACACACCTGGGTCGTTTATCTGTGTTTGCCCGGATGGATTTAATGGGGAAACATGTCAGGTACACAAGTGTTTAGTGCATTTTGGAAATCGATTAACAACAAAACTTGAATTTGGACTCATAACTACTAGGCATGAGAATTTTCTGGATCAATCCAAAATTCCAGATTTCTAGGCCTGATTTTTGCATGAAATTAACCAAAGAAAATACTTGTTTGAGTTACTTCCATTCTTTTTGTACTATTGTAGTCATACAAATGCATAAAATTGTCTGATACATTCATATCTCTGAACCACAGAAGTCCATATTGTCGTTTCCCATTTAACATTAAAAATGCAGGAAACTCTGAATATAATGTAACCTCAAGGACCCCAAAACCAACACTGCTATGTCTGAATGTATTAATAACCTTAGGAACAATATTTATATAAAACACTGGAAGGGACCATGCGATGTACTGTGTAGTACTAGCTATTTTCTTTCATCCGATTTGGTTTTAATTGGAGTTTAATGTCTGTGTATCGAGGAAATTACAGTGATGTCATTTATTGTCTCTCTTGCATAATCAATAATGAAATATAACTGTCATTTTTCCCGCAGAAACGCTATCATCAACAATGTTAAAGTTTTGCATTCAAGTTTTTAAAAGTCACATACCTTCTACGTCAGTTGGTGCATCCAAGTTAAACTCTTTAACAATATCATACTAGTCTAAAGTTGATGCCATTATATACTATAAGTTCTGGTCTTGCTTTTCTCACCTGCTTAAGTATCATGGTGGACAAGGTTAAAGTTTTCTTTAAAGTTTTTAAAAGTCACGTATTTTCTACATCAGTCGCTTCATTCAACTGATACTTTCGTATAATATTACCATAGGTCCAAATTGTATATGTTGATATGCTAGGGGTTCCTATCTTACTTGTCTCGCCTGCTTCGACAGAAGGCATATTTTGTCGTCGTAAACATTGTTTTAGTTTCATATAAAAGTTTTGAAAGTCACATATCATCAACTGTATTTGCTATATTCTGCTAAAACGTTAAAAAAATATTACTATAGTTTTACAGTTTATATGCTATGGTACTTTTTTCGTCTTGTTTGTCTCGTCTTCTTAAGCATCATGGTCTACAAATCTAACCATAAAGCCTTGTGTGAAAGTTTATGAAAATCAGATACAGGGGTGCTACAGACATGGATACAGACACAAATGAGACACTAAGTTCCGCGGAACACTTGTTTTCATTAGTATTGGTTTTGTGATTTTGCCAGTACTTAAATTCGTGGTTTTTTAAAGCGGTCCTGCTATCTCCGTAGATGAGCCATTGTTCATTGGTTCCTTAACTTTTTGAACTGGGAAAAGGGTCCTGTTATCTCTGTAGATGGGCCATTGAGCATTGAATCTTTTCATTCCTGGACTAGGAAAGGAGTCCTGTTATCTCCGTAGATGGGTCATTATTCATTAGGTCTTTAAATTCATGGATTGGGAAAGGGGTCTGTTATTTACGTAGATGAGTCATTATTCATTGCGTCTTTAAATTCATGGGTTGGGCAATTGATCCTGTTATCTCAGTAAGTTAATCATTATTCATTGGGTCTTTAAATTCATGGACTGAGAAAGAGGTCCTGTTATCATGTTTTGTAACATCCACAAAATCGACAGAAATTGCTTCCCAATCAATAAAAATGAATTCACAGCGTACAAAAGAAATCATGATTTTTCTGTGAAGTATCCACAAATTTGATATAGTGTCCACAGCGATAGCATTAATAAAAGTATATATTAACTTTTCAGCATCCCCAAAAAGCAATTTTCCATAAAAGCCAAATTTGGTTTATTTCTCGTTAGTTTTGATTTTTGGATGTGGTTAGCACTGCTATCAAGCTACATTATATCATTGATAAACTTACCCAGACATCTGACGAAACTTTTGACAAAGTCTTAACCGTAATCTTTTTCTTTATTTCCAGGAAATAAATGAATGTAAGGCAAATCCTTGTCTCAATGGTGCAACATGCGATGACGAGATCAATAACTTCACATGTAGATGTGTGATTGGTTATACGGGCCATAGATGTGACATCAACATTAACGACTGCATCAATGTAACATGTCCATACCACAATACACGTTGTCGAGATCTAGTAAATGCATATGTCTGTGAATGCATGCCAGGATTTACAGGTATTCCTGCTTCACTAGTGCATAAAACACGTATGTCTGTGAATGCAAGCCACCATGCTTTACGGTTATTCGTGCTTCAGTGGTGTATAAAATTCACATGTCTGTGAATGCAAACCAGGATTTACAGATATTCCTGCTGCATTGGTGCATATCATACATATGTCTGAAAATACATTATTTACATGTATTCGAGCTTCACTGGTGCATATGATGAACACTCAATAGCTAACACCTCTCCCATAATGCACCAGACAATGCTGCCCACTTATAGTAATAAGTAAAACAAACAGCTATAGCTTCATTTTTGGCACATTATGTGACTCGAGTAATAGAATCCATCATATACACTGGTGTGTGATAAGGAAACTCTAACGTTGGGTCAGACTGTGTTGGTATATATGTAGCTGTGCGAGTTCCTGCTCACAAATACTGATCCTGAGGGTGGGAATTCCCTATCCAACACCAATGCATATGATGAATTATTTTATCTCATTTCTAATCAGAAAAGAGTGGTGAAAGAAAAGATTGTGAATCATCATTATGGGTGTAGTTATAGAAATACAAGGTGGTGGATCATTTTTATGGGTGTAGCTACATAAATAGTTTTACATTTTCTAAACTTTTTGCATCATTACATAGAGCATAAAAAGTTAGTGTAAAAGCACTGCAAACACTTTATGACGTCATAAGCATAATGATGTTATCTCTCCTGTCACTCAGTGCACGTATGTGGGATAGGTGTGCAGCTTTTTTGCATGGGCAAACCGTGTGTCACACAGATATAGGAACTAGAGAACAAATTATAATTGACAGTAATGGCAGTAGCAACACCAGCTAGTGTCTTTCTTCATTGTGACAATTTGTGATAAAGTTGTTAAAAATTTATCCTGAAAATGTGTATTTTCCACTAGCTGTTTGAAGATCACTTAAGGATTATTATAGAGGCCTTTCGAATGATGCTTCCATACAATGTGGATGAAGATACAAAAACTTGAGAAACCTTGAAACAATTTTTTTCATAACTTGCAGTCAACAGTAGTGGAATGCATTCCTACAGAAAGCATCTTATTGATTCAGATTTCTAGGCCAACTGGTCTAGGATTTGTCTTCTAGGCAGATGTCAGATCGTGAGTGACATTAGAGCCAACCGGATCTCTTGCTTTCTTCTAAACTTTGTTTATCACATAAAATCATGAATATTAATGAAGTAAACACAATTTCCATATATTGAATAATCATTGCTTTGTAAATTGTTTTTTTTACATAGATCCATCATCCAATTCTTAGAAGTACTTAATGCGCCATAACTGCTCAAGAATGGTCTTAGCTATATGGAATTATTTTCTGCAACGTATGTGCAAATGTAAAATGGCCATTACGTAAATATCAGGAATGGATGTTTTGACTCCAGGTTGTTTTAGCCCCTTAACTTGAGGTGCAAGGGTATATTATGATAGCCATATCCGGCTGTCAGCATTTGTCTCCATGGACAAGATAGTCTCTGCAACCTTAGTTTGCTGTGGTATTTTTTATTCTCAAACATCGTATGTGCTTTTTGCATGGGTTGAGGCAGAAGCAAAATCCTGTTGAATTGGTACTGGTAATTCCAACGTCAAGGTTAGCAGAGCTGAAATGTGATTTGACTTGGAGCAATCCCTCGTTGTCTTTGGCTTGGTATCCATTTTCTTCTATCAAATATAGTTTGTAGTACTAATAATAGTACAAACTGTGTAATCTTACCAAAATGAGTAACAATGTATAGACCCACTGCTCTTTCATGTCAATGTGATATGTTAAGGAAGGCAACTCAGATTTAGGTAAATTATTAGGCATTTTAGCAATTATATCTCTATTGGATATTGTTTCACAGATCGTAGTACTTGAAACAATATTACAAAATGCCTTTGAGAGGAAATCATCACATACGTTCCTCAAATAATGTTTCGAATGATGATATACATTCTCTAGTAATATAAAAAACAGAAATTTTGTAAATAATCTTAAGACTATTATTAAGAACATTCTGTTTACAATAGCAAAAAGGGCCATAAAAGCAGCATCTCTGGATTTATGTTCCGCCATTTGGTTTGTATTTTCAATACTTCTTTTTCTGCATGATACTCAAGTTTCTTTGGCCTGATTCTCATCAAATGTAGTAGGTTGAGTTCACTTGTGCAGGGACAGCTCAGTATTGATTCTGAGGCTGAGATATGAAAATTTAAGGTAACTGGAGCCGTCTTAGTAATGTTTTGGTGTCTGCTCAGTAGGTCAAATTTCTGGGATCTAATTTTCATCAAAATTCATAGGTATTCTACACTTGGGCAGAGCAACACACATACACTTCCACAGATTCTTGGAGCACACAGGTCAAAGTTAAAATTCACTGAAGCTAAAAAGTTTCATTTTGGGTCCCACATGATAAGTCCATATAAGTTTCTTGCAAGCAGTGTTTACCAACCTGATAGTTACATTGCGCTTTAGTAAGAGCAATTCCCCGTTGATATCAATAGATCAAAGGTCAAGATCACTGGCGGTGAAACTGCACTCATCAGTTCTTACATGGACCAAATTTCATCAAACTTCGTAGGCATAATACACTTGGACAGTAGCAGATCAGTGATGGGGGTCCGATAGGTCGAAGAACAGGGTTACAGGCACAGAGTTTGGAAGTTCTTTTTACATTCACATACACCTTCACCTGATTATCAAAGAGATTTTTAATTTCATAGAGGGTCGCACATTTAAATCTTAACGTAACTGCAGTCAGATTTTGATTTGGTTATACATAACGAAATAGAATCAAATAATTACAGGTCAAGGACATTTGCGGTAAACTTATATTGATTTGACATTTTTTTATAGATTGGATTGATTGGTGGGTATCAGCCATTGTTTTGATGGCTATTTTTCTAGGGTAGTTAGAACGGAGCCATGGCCCATCATCTTGGGAAAGAAACAAGGTCCTTTGCGAACTCAAATTAGGATTTCTGCAGGACTTTTAAATATTTTATATTTAGACATGACACATTTTCAGTAACTTCTGAACCCTGAGAAAATACCTGACATTATAGTTTTACAATAATTTAATAAGTATAGTATAGTATATTGGTGGTTCTTCTGTGTGTAGTTAAAATGCAATTGCTATGAAGATAGATTTATTTCAAAATTACGTTGGTCTCAATTTGAAATGGTTGCTGCCATGCATTTAATGTTCATTTGAAGTTGAATGATATAATTATTGTCAACATGGATAATTCTAGTCACTCTAACATTCATCTTCAGGAAATCTTATTAAAAGAAACTTTAAAAGTAAATTTAATTGTTTTGGATTATGTTCATATGTGGGTGTATGGGTATATTATTGTTAGCATCTCATCTTAGCTACCTGAATGGTTAGAGATGGAGAAAGTATGTAGGATAGTATTCCAACATTTACACATGTAAATGTTAAGAATCATTTTATAATCATGATCTGTCATTCAAGGATCAGGAAAGGAAAACTACAGTAACTCTGAGGTAGCTGAGAATTATTTCAATCCTTTTTACCCTTACTGTAAAATCTCAAAATAAATGCGTACTTGCTAACTTTTTAAATTAAAACTGTTGTCGCTTATTATTTAGGTTGTATTCGCTTACTTTTTAACGAAAGTTGTATGACCTTTGTTTGAATAAATTTTTATCAAACGTTATACACGCTATGATACAACAATTTACAAAGTTGCAATGCTAAGACTTATCTGCTTTATCAACATGTTACAAATAGATGGTTATAAAGGGTAAGATAGTAAGATAGAAAAAGCAAAAATAGAATAAGGCTGGTATATAAATAGTCATGTTAAGCACTGAATAAAGAATATAACATTTTAAGAACAAATTTTGCATCTTATGCTTACTCTTCTCTCACATGTATATGCACTTATTATGAAAATATAAGAAGGTCCATGTGCACTTATTTCACATAATCTATTTGCACATATGTACTTATTGAACATATTGTATGTATAATATACACTTAAATGTGCATAGTGTGGACTTTAATCTCATGTTGCATAATGCAAAGGCAAGTTATAGTCTATGATCTCATGTTGCATAATGCAAGGACAAGTCAGAGTCTATGATCTCATGTTGAATAATGCAAGGGCAAGTCAGAGTCTATGATCCCATCTTGTATAAAGCAAGGACAAGTCAGAGTCTATGATATCATGTTGCATAATGCAAGGGCAGGTCAGAGTCTACACTGATTATACTGTTGTTTGAAAACTATTACAAAATAGGTATTTCTCAAAACTTTGTCAGCACATATTCGAACTCAGGATCAAACCACTTACAGGCCCTTAAACAGGTAATTTTACCACATCTGCATTTTCATTTGCGCTTCATTTGCATTTTTTGTGCTTAGTAGCATTTTGTTTGCATTTCATAGCAATTCATCTTATTGTTGGTGTTCACAGTCTGCGAAATTCATTCTGATTTTGTCTGTATTGCTTCCATTCGTTTGCATTTACCAAAAGATGGGATTTCCTTTTTCAATAGTATTACATGGGGTGAAATATTGCATTCGTATCTTTTCTTATTACAAGTGTGAATTAATAAAAAACATGACATTGAATTTACAATAAATAAATATTTAGCTTTAATAGATGCAAAAACGTAGTTGTAGAGTATTGGTCAAATATTTGTATTTCCTATTTCATTTGTTAAAATAAAAGTTGTACAGATGCAATTCCTGGTAATGATACCATGACATAAGTATTGCTTGTTAGAACAATGTCACGGGTTGCAGGTAGTGAAAACTTGTCTGTCAATATAAAGAATTTGATCACGGATTATCATGTACAGTGACATTTAGTTGTATAAATTTAGTAGCAGCCTAAAATACAGGTAAATAGATTTTCCAATCCAAGAAAGGTATTAGCAATTCATATATTTTTCGCCTCCCTGTTTTCATCCAGTTGCGATCATCATTTTGTTTGTGTTCATTTTGCGTTTCATTTGGATTTATTCTGAATTCCAGTTGCATTCCGTTTTCGTTTAGGTGCTTAAAGTACCTGTTCCAAGGGTTTTTAATTTTGAAATCATACGACGAAAAAATAGTATATGCCACTGACACTTTGCAAGCAGATGATGATAGGAATTTAGACAAATGTATGATATATGGTTTTCATTTTCATTCTTGTAGAAAAATAATCAAAAGTCAAAATTTGTGTATCTCCGCAATAAAGTGGAGCGCATAATGTAATAATGTTGTCTATCCATCCATCTGGCGTCCGTCTGTCTGTCAACCTGCTTCCAATTTCATATCCGCAAAATAACTTGAGTTGTCCACTGTGGACAGTTACTAAATTTTGTGGATGGTTTGCAAAGGAAGTCGGGGAGAACCTTATCTTGGGTCAAAAGGTCAAAGATGTAAGTCATTGTGACTGATACGAGAAAAATGGTTTCCACATAATAACTTGAATATTTTTCTCAATCTGCAGTCTCCAATCTTTGTGAATGGCTAGCACTTGGGCTATGAAGGAACATTATAAATATCAAGGCCAGAAGGTGATAGATTAAGGTCGTTGTGACTAGAAGAAGAGAAATGACTTATGCAGGGGAATTTGGGTTCACCTCAATCTGCAGTTATCAATCTTTGTGAATATCTTGCACTTGGGGTAAGGAAGAAGCGCAGTGATTATGCAGAACAAAGACAAGGCCATTGTGACTGAAAGAAGAAACAATTTACTTGCACAATTACATTAGTCCTACATCACAAATCTGGAAGAAGTCTACTGATTTTTGTGTCAAAAGAGCAAAGGTTAAGATTACTGTGTCTGAAAGAAAAAAGACGGTTTCTTCACAAAAAGTTTAGATATCGATCATGTATATTTACCAAAGTTTTGGATGACATATACATCGGGTAAAAAAGATGCCTATTATAGTTTAGGTCAACAGGTCATATGTCAGGGTCATTGACTGAAAGAAGAAAAACTTTCTTTTGCCTAATAAGTATTTACTTTAGTTTTAGACCACGTATTTTAACTAATGTTTGTAGAGGGCCTTGCTTTACAGATATTGAGGATGCAAATTGATTTTAGGGTCAGAAGGTGAAATGTCAAGATCAGTGTGGTTCCAAGAATAATTTGGTTTTGCAGAACAACTTTTGTTCTAGTGCAAGTTCCTTGACCATATTGTGTGGCTGGAGTAATAACGAATCTATAGATTCCTGGATCGAAAGGTTAGGGGTCATGGTATAATAAGAACATAATAGTTTCTGCCGATCAAGGCCATTGAGACATGTTGGCCAATACCCTCATCATACAACCATGCCCTTATAGCACATACATGGTACACTTGTTCCACTTTCAGCTTGCGTTTTGTGCTAAAAATATTCCAGAATGCGGACCAGGCCTGGAACTAATAACACGCTTGAGTTTGAGCTTAAGAGTTTGTTAAGCCAGTTACAAATGACATTACTTTTGAAAGCTTGTCTCTAATTGGTTCATAGTGAAAAGTCAATCTCAGACTCAGGTTCAGAGATTTTTTTGTGATCCCCTGTCCAGAAAAGGAAACTTTGAAAACTGAAAATATTGTGGGCCTACATTTTTGTAATCAGATTTTTTTTTCAGTCAAAACAAATAACTTTGACTTTCTAAAAGAGACTTGGAAGTAATCATAGTGATATCTCCCAGATTGGTAAGTCTTTGGCAGATGTACATCTGGTTTGATGTGCGAAGAATATATATATATATATATATATATATATATATATATATATATATATATATATATATATATAACAGGTGTCGGAAATAACGTTCAATGGCATTTCAACCATCAATGAAATGCCTGCTTTTTAGTTTTTGATGTTATTTTCTCACTACACTGGTACAAATCACATACCGATGTTCATTATTCAGATGTACCCTGCGTAACCAAGGATATTATTGTCATCAACATGTCTGCTTCACTCTGTTATAAAATGGATAGACAAGTTTTCAACGCCACGTCTAAGTTGGTCAGGTACCTTGTGTATACTTCCTCCCACCTCGACCAGGCGTCACTAGCGATCTTTCGCCTATCCGGAAAGGTCAGAAGTGACCATGCCTGGAAATTGGCATGCATTATCGCCAAGGTAATCATTAGGGCTATCAGGCCTGGAAAGTGAAGAGAAAACAATATTTCCCCTCCCCAAGATCCCGCGCCAACCATAAATACCTTGCCATCCCACCCGACCACTGGCGACTCACCTGTGGGTTGATGGTTGATAAGGGAAAGATAGTAAGAAAGAAAAGCAAAAATATAATAAGAATGGTATATAGATAATCGTGTTAAGCACTGAATGAGGAATATAACAATCATTTGAAGAGCAATTTTTACATCTTATACTTACTCTTCTCTCATATGTATATGCACTTATTATGACAATATAAGAAGGTCCATGTGCACTTATTGCCCATAATCATCTATTTGCACAGAACATACTTCACGTATAACATGCACCTAACTGTGCACAGGGTAGACTTTAATCTCATGTTCCATAATGCAAGGCAAGTCTGAGTCTATAATCTCATGATGCTTAATGCAAGGGGAAGTCAGAGTCTATGCTCTCATGTTGGATAATGCAAGGGCAGATCTGAGTCTACACTGATCATACTGTTGTTTGCAAGCAATTACAAAATATAAGAAGGGTATTTCTGAAAACTTTGTGTGCACATATTTGAATTCAGGCTCAAACCACGTTAAGGCCTGAAATAGGTAATTTTACCAAATCTGCATTTTTATTTGCGTTTCATTTGTATTTGATATGAGTTTTTTAGCTTTTTGTTTGCACTTCATTTATATTTATCATTTGTATTTTTAATTTTTATTTTTTTATTTTTATTTTTTGCTGTTTTTTATTTTTATTTTGCTTCTGATTTTGCATGTATTGTCTCCATTCGTTTCATTTGTTTTAGTTCATTTGTAATGCATTCACCAAGATGGGATTTCCATTTTAGACAGCATTAAATGGGGTGAAATATTGCATTCGTATCTTTGCTTATTACAAGCGTGAATTAATAAAATAGGAAATGTATACAATTAAAAACATCACATTGAGTTTACAATAAATAAATATATAGCATTAATAGATGCAAAAACGTAGTTTAAGGGCAGTTCAAAAAGTCCACTATTTTCATGTGAAGTCTTTTCCTAGCATATGATGGAAAAGTCTCAGGACATTCTGAGTGATTTGGCTTTTCGCTTTTTCTTTTCGTTTTTTTTTTTATTGTGTAGAGTCTTTGAGTTTGTAGGCAAGATAATATAAGTCATATGAGCAATGCAAAGTACATGTATTTTGAGTAATTGATGAGTCCATTATCTTAGTTTTACTGCATGCAAATATCTTTCTTTTGACAGGAACAAATTGTGAAGTAAACATCAATGAATGCCTGTCCAATCCGTGTCAGAACAATGGAATATGCATTGACAATTTGAATGGATTTAACTGCAGATGCCAACCGCAGTGGGTGGGAGAAATATGTGGAGAGCAGTATGATGCATGCACCACTCGTTTTCAGAACTGTAAAAATGGGGCAACCTGCTATACAATTCCCCCAAGTCATAATTTCAGCTGTACATGTGTGTCTGGATACGCTGGTTATGACTGTGGAATAAACATCAATGAATGTGCTAACTCACCTTGTGTTCCACCACTTCAGTGTTATGACAAAGTCAATAACTACGTATGTGCATGTCCTGTTGGTAAGTATCTAATAGACAGTGAAATTGTACATGCAGCCACAAAGGTCTTTGTTAATCTGAGGTCGTTATTCTTGTTTTAAATCACTGAACAAGATATATAAACAGCAAATGTCACTGCTTAGTGGGTTCAAATCTACATCTGACAGGTTCATTTGACCCACTCAGTCATCAGCACTGTCACCATTTAACCCAGGTATCATCAATACATCCTCACAAGGTGAACATAATGAAATACTAACATGGCTGAAGATGCAACATAGAGTATTTGCACTTTATACTTGCTATCTCTCCATCTCTTTGCCCATCCTTCCATCCACTGATCTGTCTTTCCCTCCTGTCCCGGAAATTCTAATGAGGGACTTAAGGGTCAGATGTACAAAACAAATCGATTGCAATGGCATATTGAATGCATATTTTGACTATGCATCAAAGCAAAGATATTCACCATAAATGTGTCAGAATGTGCATTATGACCCATGGACAAGTACCATGGGAGGGGAGAGGATGGGAGGGGAGGGGATTTGAATACGCTGTTAATAATGTGGAGTTTTGAGATTGCATTTTCTCTGGTTTTCGGATACATTTTGACTTCTGAGTTAATGTCCAAATGTATCCAGATAATTTGCAGGATTCAGACGTGCAGTAGAGTTCTGAAGTGTGTGTATTTTATGGTAGAGTTATGCAGTGTGTGTATTTTATGCTTCTTTGTTTTGGTTCTTTTTAATAGATCATTAGATAAGAGTATCATTTGTACGTTTGTGACACCTATGATAGGTAGCAATGTTCTCATCATCCTTCTTCTAACAAAGCTAAGATAGCTTTGTTTAAGTGTTTGACATTTATATAAGATTCACCACATGCAAAACATAGTTTTGATAAAACAACTGTTTCTTTTAATCACTTCGTTTTGTCATGTAAAATCTTTTTCACCAATAATCTTACAGCTTTTGGTTAATTATTCCCACTTTATGTCGATTGGAGGGCGCACTCAGTTGGGTCTGTTTGTGTTTATCTGTCCTTATGTCCTTCAACCCATAGCATACTTTCATCTTTTGTTTGTGCACAGTAACTTCCTTAATTATTTTCGAATTTCAAACAAATTTTGTTTGCAGTTAGATATTGATGAGTCCTTGACTTAGTTCGATTATTAGCATTTTGTATCATCGTTTAGTTATATTCCTGAAAATATCTAACCTATCTACTTTAATGTCCGCACCGTAACTCCCTTAAATATTATTATATTTCAACCAAATTTGGTATGCGGCTTGAAACTGATAAGACCTTGTATCAGTTTGATTGTCATCATTCTGTGTCATCATTTAGCAAAGTTATAGTCCCTGTATGTTAGACTCACTTTCATTCCCAAACAATAAATTATAATTGTATGAATTCAAACCAATTTGGTAAGTTGTTTGATTTAGATGATACCTCGGTTGCCTGTGCTCTGAATTGTCGTTTAGTGGAGTTATATCTCCTAATTGTCGAACCAATCCAATTATCTTCTGCACAATGCAGCTTGATGTTCATGAGACTTTGGTTGAATTCAATTGTCAGCATTCAATATCATTTAGTGGAGCTATGACCCTTGATTGTCAGATTCACCTCAGTTCTTTCCTACTCAATAACTCCCTTAAATTGTTTTGCAATTTCAACCAAATATTATCGACAGCATGATACTGAAGAGGCACTGAATGAGTTTGATTGTTTTACAACATCATCGTTTAGCAAAGATATTACCTTTGATTGACAGATCCACCCACTTTCATTTGCGTGAAACAACTACTTTATTTATGATCATATTTCAGCCAAATTGTGTAGACAGCTTGATATTGATATAATCTTAAATGATGTTGATCATCAGCATTTTATATCATTATAAAATCGGATTTCAGCCAAATTTGGTAGACAACATAATATTGAAAGGATCTAGCATGATATTGATCATCACCATTTTATATCATTATTTTCCACAGTTATAGCCCAATCACTTTCATTTCTGCATAGCAACTCAATTAATTTTAACTGGATTTCGACTAAATTTACTATTCAGCTTAATATCGATAAGACCTTGACTGAGTTTAATTGTAAACTTTCTACATCATTTGGCAGAGTAATGATACCTGATTGTCAGACCCTCTGACTTTCTTTGCTGCATATAAATTACTCCCTTAATGGATTTTAAACAACTTTAGTAGGCAGCTTGATATTAATGAGACCTCAGCTGAGTTTGATTGTCATTGTTGCTTAGGTACATGTACAGCATGCAATATCGTCTTTTGGCAGACATATGGCCTCATATTTTCAGACTCACCAACTTTCCTTTTCTTCATTGAGATGTAATAGCGAGCCTCTTGTATTTTCGTTTAATGCAGTTATGGACGCTTAATGTTAGACTCGCGTTTTGTACGCAGTTTTAATTTGTATTGATTTGACCTCGCCTTTATTCTATTTTCGGTGTTTTGTATCATCAGAAGCGTCTTCTTTTACAAATGCACCTTAACTCATTTTACTATATCACCATTGTCAGCTTAGCCTTTCCTCTACAAAACTACACTACCCTACTTTCAACAAAATGTGGGAGACATCAATTTTCGCGAATTTGGTTCCTCTGATTAAAATAAATCATAAACATGCATATTGTTTAGTTGTAATAATCTCAACGGTTTTGCCAGAAGTATTCTCACTTTTAACAAAATACTATTATCATGTACATCCTTGTCTAATGAAAACATATTAAATTACACCATTTCAACGCCTGTTTAAATGATTAGTACTAATATATGTATAGTCCAGGTGTTCATATTGAAACATGCCTTGTGAAATGTTGGATCATCCAACTATCTTAAAAAGTGATATTAGTGTATAACTAAGGGTCCATATAAAAATATAGGTTTGTATGCACTTTTATACGCTACTCTTAGTTGAATATCTATCCCCAAGTAAGTGTCATTGCATAGAAAGGTATGGAGAAAAGCATCCTGTCATTATCGATGGAATAATACTTTATGGGTTTCGTTATTTTCACAACACTGGTATTGCGATTAATCAATTCTATAAGAATGTTTAATTTAATAATAAGGTTAAATAGCTAAAAAGTTACAAAGGTATGGTAAAATTTTCGTCGACTTTATAATTTCTTTCTCAACATTGTTCTTGTGAATATTAATTTGTATACGAATCTTTAATTTTCATTATTTAATAAGAGCCATAAGTCGCAACAACATCATTTTGTATTCATCATATTTGCGACACCATAATGTAATAATCATGTAATTTCTAGCTGGACAGTGAGCATTGATTTTACAAATGCGGACTACTTTAATAGTCACATCCATACAAAATACAATTGCAGAGCTTAAATGATACTTTATGAATCCTAAATGAAAATACTTACACGATTATCGTTCATATAACAGACACTAGTGTAATGAGGAGAGTTGATACTTTGGTCGCAAAACCTATTCTCGCCGCATATTAGATAACACCTTTCAGTATCACAAATTGATGACTGTAATCTTCCTTAAAGTTATCTACCGCATGTTCATGTAGGAATACGAAGCATTTTTAAGAGGGAATGTCATATAGTGTCTTGTTTTGCTATTTTAACGGCCGTTTTAACACATTACTGGCTATACCATGCAGAGGAAATATGAGAAATGTGTCATTCACAAGGACACATCGAGGAAGCCGACCCATGCAGTCCTGGGCGGGTATTGAAACCTTGACCCTTGGGTTACGAGTCCGGCGCTCTACCAACTGAGCTATCCCGACTCTACTCACACCATATAAAGGACATCTGTCTATATCGACAAAAATTTCTGTCCTTTGATTGTTCTTAAGAGACTTGTATTGACACAACTTTCTGGCTCTTAATTGTTCATAAGAGACTTGCTTCCCTGTGATGTCACCAAACTACATATTTAATTAATTATTTTTTACATTGTTCGAAAGGCCTCACTGGTGATGACTGCATGGAGGAGATAGATGAATGTGAGAGTGAACCATGTCAGAACAATGGAACATGCCTGGATAAGAGAGGAAACTATACATGCAGCTGTCACCAGATTAATATTACTGTTAATTACGGTACTGTCAACAAGACGTTCATCTCGGGATTCCAAGGCCGTAACTGTGAGCAAGATATAGATGAATGTTCATATCAGCCTAGTATTTGTCAAAATGGAGGATTTTGTGTGAATAAGAATGGGGCATTTACTTGTTATTGTGGACCAGATGGCCGAGGAAACTATTATTTTGGTAAGTTGGAAGCTTTTCTTGTTTTCTTTTTTCTTGCTCATTAAATAGTATTGGATAGAGACTGTAGTACATGTATATGATCTAATCCATGTCAGTTTTGATACCGTGTTCTCTTGGAGGATCACTGATCCTCATATATTTGTAAAAAGGTATGTATGAAAAGAGCATTAAAAAATCTTATGTGAATTAATTGTTATTCACGGTGTACTAACTTTTGAAGATTTTCTAGTTGCTATAAAAGATCATAAATTAAAGATTCAATAAAACATGTTACTGGCATCAATACTATTTTACAGTGACATATCCAAGACTTTAAATACCAGCAAAACGTTTAACTTTTTGCAAAACCATACCGAATTGCCCTCTAAAACTAAACTGATTTACGGAATATGAATGACACTTGTACAGTCCCTGTCCATAAGTCTTGGAAAGTAACATTGGACTATTGGTCATTTCAGACCAAATAATTATTCCGACCAGCAAAACTTGCGTTTTAAGCAGACCAAATTACTGATGCATAATTCAAATCAAAAGTTATAAATAATGTTCAGTGTTTAATTATGATTAGGTACTTTCACCATCCATGTTACATTCCATCCGAACACACCTATATGTGGTTGAAAGCAAGATTTATATTGGCTGAATGCTAATGACTTGACCAATCAAATAAGGCTGACTATAATTCTTGATGATTTCGTCTAAGAAGGCAAAGATCGGGCAAGTCCTAGAACGTTCTGGACCGAACGTTCTCCAACAGTAAACGTTTAATTTCCAAGTTTGCCGTCCATCAGCCGATTGTCAGTATGTCCTTATTTTAATGTCGACTTGAGAACTTACGAAAGCTTTACCGAATTTATGCCATATCTTTCATCACAACTTTTGTCAATATACATTTTGTTAAGTTTTATTTTCAATAGTTTTTATCCATATTTATTTAATAGTTTGAACCGAGACTAGGATCATCAGACGCGCACACGACATTAAACATTGTATTTAAACTTATTCTAAATCCACATCATTCTATTTGTCCAGTGAACACTTATGGCATGACCCCCATTTATATGGTATTGTATATGTACCTTATTCCATTATGTGACCAACACGAACTGTATGTGCTGAATACTTGAGTTATCTTATCATTAGGGTAATACATTTAATTTAACATAAAAAGGAGTAATTTTACAGAAATAAAGACAAATAATACTCGCAGTCAGTGACAGTTGCACATTACTGGATGTGGATGGGTGCGTGAGTGGGTATGACTCTATCTTTGTATGACAATATACGCAAATAAAATCGCATGCATATCTATTTAAAAGTTGAGCGTTGTGTTGATAAATATGTACGTAGCAAGATGCATAAAAATATTTTTGATTTTTCATTGACATAAAGTTATAGATGTTACCTCAACCATTTCATTACATGTTATAACAGATTAAAGTAGGAAGTTTAATGCCAAGAATGGGAAAAAGGCTTGATAAGAAAATAATAGATACCTGTAGGCATACATATTTTTAATAAGATTATTAATTAAGAATTATTAATTAGGTAATATTATTACTGTGAATACGCTTTATATCCACAGTAAGCTTTGAATATGTATTCTCAAAGACTAGAATAAACAGTTGCATCAGAATAGATGTAAACAAACAATGAAATTTTGCATTAACTAAATTTTATTGTCTGTGTTCTACAACTCATCTTGCAGGAAAAAACTAGCAATAACTCAATTGTAAACATTATTTTAAATGAAACTTGGATATTTATTTTAGGAAAGCTTTCAGATTTTAACTTATAAAGGAATTCTGTAATTTGACGAATTATCTGTCCCGAAAATGCCAGAGTATTCAGAAAATCACCCATTTCAAACACACGGACAAGTGTACTTAGAGTGTATCCAGTCATTCGAATTTAGTCGTCTGTCGTGTGCCGTCCATGTGTCAATAACTTATTGTTACCACTCTGGAGTCCATATTTCTGATCCTGTTTCAATCAAACTTGGAATATGGGCATTGATCATCACAATCTCGTACGATTTGCATAATGAGTGAGAGCCATGCATAATAATGACGTGAACCTGCAGCTAATTCACTGGACTTGTTAGCAATCTTATACACACATACTAATGAGGTGATGTTGCATCTGATTGGCTGGGCTTGTTACCACTCTGGAGACTGTACTAATGATCCGATTATAATAAAACGTGGAAAATATGCTTACGTGATCAAGATCTTGTACAGGTTTGATAATGAGTAAGAGACACTGATACTAATGCGGTGATCTTGCATCTGATTGGATGACCTTCTTACCATTCTAGAGGCCATATTTATGCTTTAATGTTGATCAAACTAGGAATATATGCTTATGTCATCATGATCTTGGATAAGATCGATAAATGGTGGCCTTTTGAAAATGTTATTATTGCTAACTCCTCCTGAATGAGTGGCCATATCGACATTGAATTCTCACTAAGAGATTTCGTATGATGTCTAGTTGGTCCTAAATGAAAATGGGGCCAATTTTTCATCCAGTATGGTTGTCATGCCGATCATCTTGAAAAAGCTTATCATCGTTACTCCTGATGAATATATGCTGAAATTTACGTTGGGTTATCACTAAAAAAAGTTATAATGTCTAGTTGGTTGCAAATTAAAATAGTCCTGATATGACAATATGGCCAGCAGTTTGAAAAGCTTGTTATCACTCTAAAACGTTAGAGATGGTTTTTAAAACTCAGCAGTTAAAATAAGAAATGGTCTTATCTTGGATTCTTGGAAATTCTTTTGGCTGATAGAGCATTAATTATTTTGTGGGACTATTGTATTGTCAAGATGTTAAATGACTGTGATTGGGAACAACATCTACGCATACTAATTAATGAAGTTATTGTGTATGATTGGCAAAGCTTGTTAGCAACTGGATTTCGAATTCCAGTTGACCTTTGCTCCACTTTGGTAAATACGCTTATACTAACAACTTCATACACAGGTTTTATAAACAAAAGTAAGAGCTGCACTTAATAATGAGATACATTGCATCTGTGTGGCTGAGTTTGATACCTCTTGACCCAGGGACTATATTTCTTATTAAATTTTTACAAAACTTGATAAATGGGTTTCTATGAGCAAGATTTAAGATGACTTTGGTTATGAGCAAGAGACCATGCATATTAATTGCGTTTTTAACTTTAAAAAGAACTGTTATCAGGATATATTCAAATAGGTAAAATCAGCTTGATATATGGTTTGGGAGATAGTTTACATAGATTGTGTTCTTACAATACTATATAAACCTGATTAGTGAAATGGTCAACTATTAAGTTATGTATGCCAGATGAGGAATATCTCTTGTTTCCATTTTCATTACTCCAAACAAACACACAGACAATGTTGGGGATCAGGAGTCCCATGCTTAGTGTCTTAAGAATATTTAAACACTTTTAATGACAAATAATCAAAATCGAAGAATCCAGAAATAAATACATATTTTCATTGACAATGCAAAGTTATCAGCTGTGATCTTTTAAAACAAAAAAATAGTCAAAAAGTAGAAAAGAATAAAGAAGAAAGACAAATATTTGTCCTTTGCCGATACAAATTAAAGATGCATCTAAATAAATTAAGTTTATAACAATTGAAGTAAATTAAAAATTTACCTGTAACTTTCTTTTGAATAAGAATTTTGTAAAATATTTTTTTTACTTCTTGACATATCATCACAAACTAGTAAACAATGGTTATGGTTATTATGGCTACTGTCCTCGTTTTCTTGAAAATTGAAAAAATACAGCTATTAAATTGCAGTATTTTCTAAAAGAATTCTTTTAGTTATCGAATTATATTTGCAACTTTATTATAATTATGGAGAAGAAATAAGAATTGTCTTTAATGTTGTTTATGATAAATAGCACTTATATACTTACTTAGGTGATACTTTTACAAAAACGGAAACGAATTAGTTACCAAAAACTGTGTGAACGAAAGTGAAAGTATGAACAATACTTATTCTAACTGACATGACGGATACAGCGAAAATGTTTATTGAAAAATTTCTTTTGTAAATAGTTTAATGAAATTAGTTAAATAATTCAAATTTTTTAACTATGATACAAACAACTGAGGTAAAGATAAATCATAGATGAATTACTGCTTCGGGTTAAAAAACGAACTGAACAGATGAAATTATATATGGGAAATGGTCCAAATTATAACATCGGTGAACCTTTAGGGTTTACAGTTCATCAAATATGGTTGCACTGTTACTTAAATACGTGTACAAATATATTAAATGGAAACTTCTGTAAATAAATTATTGAATATAAGGGATTTGTGTCCGTGAACTTGTTAAAAAAGCTTATATTTTGCCGAATACACCTTGAATTTATCTGATGGAGCAAAACGTTAACACTGAATAAATATATCACTTTTCAGTTACAAAACATTTGTTTGTAACTATTGACATAAAGCAGAAGTCCATAAATAGAACCTCTCCAGGGCTGTACAAACCATGTTACAGTAAATGTGTTAAAATGCATTTTCTATAGTTCCGAGCACTGAGCGACATGAGTGCCGTAATGGCGGAATGTCGTGTGATATGAATATGGCCATACCGTTTAAAAGAACAATGAAAAGGTGTATATTGTAACATCTAACTACTATTGCTCAAATATAACCGATGAGAATTTGAAATAGACATTATGGGACGGTATGGCTAGTTTTATGTCTGCAAAAAAAAAATATCTTCTTTATAGTATTAAGCCAGCTGTGATAAGTTCATGACTACGTTGTCTTTAATATTAGGAATGTACAGTACTAGGGGGATTTGAAATGTTCTGAATATTTTGTTTCATTTGAACCTGTCAATACATTTATTTCTCATCAATAGACAAAATATAATGTTAAATAAAATGATCTGCAGCTGTGCATGCAGCACTCAGGACACCTGCAGATATATGCGTGTGACATAACATAGGCACATGACCGTTATACAAATGTCGGGGACGGGGAAACAATTCTGCTACTGAGCAAAGATTATATTGTAAAATTCGGGTGCTCCTTGTGTACTCTCCGACTGATATCAAGGTCAACTTGGATAAAGTTTACAGATGTAATTCTCTGTCATATCCTACAATTTTGAGGTGGTTTCGCCATTTAAAGATGGTTGCAAAATCCATGGAAGACGACACACGTTCTTGAAGACTGTTGTCTTTGATTTGTGAGTGGAAAGTGGCTGCTGTGAAGAGAGCAATTTATAAAGCCGTTGGAAGCACAATAGAAAATATTTCTATTAGCAAGGGCATACATTCTTCAGCTGTTTTAATACATTGAAGAATAATTTTAAGCTCAGAAATGTGCGTGCAAGATGGGTCACGCATTTGTTGACGGCTGATCAAAAACAGACTCTGGTTTAAATCGCCAAACTATTCGCCAAATGTATAAAGAGCGACTAGAAACGTTTAAATGAGATTGTTACTGGTGACGAAACGTATATTTACTATTTGAACCCAAGTCAAGATAAAATAATACATCCAATATAGCTACTACAGTGACCATCTTGAACATCTTATCACTCAAGAATATCAGAGATGGTTTAAAAACTCGGCAGTTACAAAGAAGAAACGGTCGTATCACATATTCCTGGAAGATCTTTGTGGCCGGTAAGGGTCAGTCTCTTCGATGGACTCTTGTTTCCCGATATCATCATACCTTAAATGTACTGATGATATACCACAATAGTAATCTATTAGAATTATATTACCAATTCAGAGTTGTACCTTGAGCACCTTGAACAAGCCCAGGGAACATTGTCTGCCAGTGTTCCACTAAATTTTACAAATGCTCAATTCTGGATCATTATAGGGGGACATCAAATGTACTCTTGACAGCTCAGCAAAGGTGCAACACAGATAATTGAAAATTTCAGGAAATCCACTGTTGATGCTAGCATACTCTAGGTTTCTGAAACTTTGATGACAATCATACAATAGTTAAAGATTGTATCTTTTGATCAAATAACATACTAATTCGCTACAAATCACACAAACTAAATTTATCACACGACTGCCATAGTATTTATATCAATATACCCATTTATAATTGCAACAATAAATGTCATGCACATACTAGGTGTAACGAACGAGGAATCCGAATGTATTTCAAAGTCATTTCACTACACTATCATGCTATTTGGTCAAAGACAATCAGTAGTTTTCGTCGTACGATAAACATAATCTTATACTTATGCTCCTTTCAACATAAACTTATGAAATTCATCGAATAATTTGTATCTTTTGTTCGCCAAGGCTGGATCTTAAATTTCATTTGAAATGAGCACTCCCGTAAGATCCTCTATTTAACACAGGAATTTCTCAGTTTACCAAAGAAACTAAATATGCAACAACATTTCTTGTAATAATATAAGATACATCTTTGTGCATGAACTATATGAAATAATTAATCACAAAGATATTTTAGTTATGACATTCATCAAAATGAAATGATAATATAATATCCAGATTTACAAAACTCTAACCATATTCTCGCTTATACGTCGAATACAACTTCAAACTGCATAGACCATGATTTGACATCGCATAATGCACCAGCAGATCAGGTTATATGCAGTTTGTTAGAATTAATCGGTAGAACAAACAGCATAGACCCTGATCTGCAACTGCATTATCCAACTGCAGATCAGGGTATATGTTGTTTGCAGTTTGACCCAACTTAAAGGCGAGCGTATACGGTAGTTGTGAGGGTTTAAAGTTAATTCACTTCCTAAATTAGGAATTTTGTTTGGTTGCTGAATACACTTTGAAGCGCTTAGGAAGCTAGGATGTCTGAATTAGTTGCAATATTGTAAATTTAGACTTTGTTTTGTCACAAGGTGCCTACTGTGAGTTGACAGTCTCCAATTGTCTACTTGCTGATGACGTGAAATATGATTTGCCGGCATGCAAGAATGGGGGAACATGCCACACTATAGATAGAGGTTATACATGTACATGTGCCCCAGGATATACAGGTAGGTAGATTAGAAATATAATTTGTTTTGCTGATTTTTATCTTGCAAGCATTAGGAAATGGTGACATAAGTATCAATATTCTAATGGAGAGCATCTGCATCAATATTAAGATTTTATGTTAAAATTTTGTGTTAAAATATTTTTCAGGCCAGCTGAAGTTGGGGTACATCATGGCCTTTTTGAGTCCCTTTTTTTTCTATGTATTTTGATCTTGTTATGCAATTATGTCAAATGTACAGTGAGTGTAGTCAAATAGGTCAGCCTAAAAACCTGTATTGGTGAGTTTGTGGTTTGGCATCTGATATTATCTATTCATAAAACATTGCAATTATTACACACATATTTGTCTGCAAGACATAAAACCTCTTAATAATATTTAGACACTTACCATTATTTCTGGCTTCTCTTGAGTTAATATCGATTGAAGGAGCCATTAGGTGATCTGTACATCATATTTCCATATCAAATCCTATGTTTGTCAACCTTTTGTACATCTACGTGGAATCACAATACCTTGCCTTCTGTTTATATTTCGAATTACTGGGCTACATGGGCAAATAATTGGCTGTTCCATCATTATCTTGCGAACAGCCAGATGCAACTTTGCTGCTTCAAAATGGTTGTTGTGGTCATGTGACTTGAGCATCTGTGCATTTGTCATGTAACTGTCTCATGGTGATGATATGGCAATCGGACTATTATGACAGTTCAACAATGCTTCCAATTGCAAAATTGTTGGAGTAAATTTTAATTGTAACCCAATTTGCTCAGAACACCATCTTATAAGGGTGTGGAGGTAATGCTGTATGGGATCACAGTGGTCCATTGTCATTAAAAAATTTGCTATTGCAAATTCTCTGATTCAACCAATGCTAAGTTTTGACACCCAGGGTCATATGTTATTATAGAATACTTCGTAATGAGAAATGCTTCATTACTATAAACACTTAACTTGCGACTGTAAGGTGCAAAAGAAACGCATCATTCAGGCATCCAGATTTATTGTCTGTAATATCCTGCATATTTATCTGTTTATTACGCGCACCCTAGTAGACCGGGGTCTGCCAGATTGGGGTCTAACGCGGTTGTTCTACTTAACCCTTATACCAATTGACGAGGGTCTGCCAGATTGGAAATTAGCCTGATTGTTCTATTTAAACCTTTTCCTTCAACCTAGTCTGCCAGATTGTAATCTAGCCTGATTGTTCTCTTAAACCTTTCCCAATAGACCTGGGTCTGCCATAGTGGGGTCTCACGCGGTTGTTCTACTTAACCCTTATACCAATTGATGAACAATTGCCAGATTGGGAATTAGACTGATTGTTCTATTTAAACCTTTCCCAATAGACCTAGTCTGCCAGATTGTAGTCTAGCCTAATTGTTCTGCTTAAACCTTTCCCAATAGACCTGGGTCTGCTAGATTCGGGTCTAACCTGGATGATCTACTTAACCCTTTCCCAATGGAGCTGGTACAGCGAGATTAGGGTATTTCCTACATACACCTGCTTAAGGATACCCGTAGCGCATTTCAATGCAAGTACCTTTCGGCCTCAACGGCATTTTAGTTTAAGCATGTCTGGACACTCCAGTCATATCTTCATACAAGTGCTTCTGACGACCCTGGTAAACAACCGCCAGTTGCACAGTCAGTTCATAGCGCCAATACAAAGATGTTCTGGAAGTTTATATGATGTCATATCACATGCTTGTGTATAAGGTGAATCCTAAATAGCCAATTAGAGAAAAGAAGACATCGGAAATCCACCAAAAATTCAAATGGTTGCTGCTATCTTTGTAGGTAGAATCACCGAATCCTGACTAGCAGTCGATGTTTGGGGATTAAATGTATCTCAAGGCTTTGTCAGTAATCATGAACAAAACTGTTTTATAAGCAAAAAATAACAAAGCAAGGCAAACCAGCCAACACATCAATGACAAGAATCGTCAATTATGAAGTCAAACATTGAGTGGAATCTATTGTTAACACACTAAAATTAGACTCACCGCTTGTTGTACCAGTAGCCAAGAATGTTGTTGTGTATTATATTATGCTATAAATAAGCACTAAATATTTAATTTGAAAGCTTTAATGTATTTTTCCAGCCAGCCAAAATGATATATTGTCAGCTGGTGGCATGCTGGTTTAATGATAGCAAATTGTACAATGTAGCAAGAGACATGCTATAGAACAAATCACAAGGTTGAGGTATTATTGTGTCATTCACGTACAGGACACACATACTTGATTCATGCATACCTCCCTATGGATGAACCTCAAACAACAGTATACCTTGCCAGTGTCCACTGACAACGGAGAACATTCTTGTTGAGTGTATCAACTTTCACACTGTGAGACAGAAGTTTGTTTTCTGTCAACTCGATGAAGCAGCTTTTTTGATAATGTGCCAACAGAGAAATTCTAGGACGTTCTGAAATAATGCTGTTTATATAACAAATTGTAATCCTATATTTGACGAATTTACCTTTATAACCTTTCTGCTTTTATTTTAAATACCTTTTGAAGAATTTTGACATCTTTACCTTTTATCTCTTACCGTGTAGGAAAATATATTCATTTTACATTTATTCTTTTGGGAATAGTTTAAGCTTCTGAAGATTCTAACAGTTTTTAGCCTTCTATTCTTTCAACATTACTTTTACTGATCACTGTATAGCACATATATGTATACTAATTCCTGTGTAGACAAGTATTGTATTGAATCTTATAAAAACTTGGCATTTACTTTTAGACAAACGCTGTACCACAGATATTGATGAATGCGTCTCCCGCCCATGCCAGTACAATGGGACATGTAGGGATCGTGTCAATGGGTACAAGTGTTTATGTATCCCAGGCATCACAGGGATAAATTGTGAAATTGACATCAACGAGTGTGCATCTAATCCCTGTTTACATCGTGGACGTTGTACTGACCTTATCAATGGGTAAGTTTGTTCTGTCAATCACTGTGTGCACACTTGACATTGAGTATCTTGCAAGTGAATATTAAGATTCTGCCAATAACTGTGTGCACACTTGATATTAAGTATCGCTCAAATATGAAACAAAAATTAGATTTATTCGGATATTTTTTTTATGACTCAGACTTCATCTGTGTGATAGTGTGTATTCAACATAATAATCGCAAAGTGTTGCAATAAGCGCAAACACAACTCTTTGTTCAAAATTTGCATAACAATATATTTTACTAAATGTATATGATCCTAGCACGTCTCTTGAGCTGTTAAAACCTGCCTAGAAAACTGTGATTTTATTCAAACCTACCATTACACATGTTGTTATTTTACTTTTATGATTTGTATGCCCTGTTACAGGGGAAAGCATTTCTTCTTGGTCAGAATAACTTTAGTTTTTATTTATTTTCTGCGTGATAATTAATGTTTACTAAAAGCTTCATAGAAGTGAGCCATGTAATTGTTGATTCATTTATACACAGTTTATCCAGTTTAAATGTTTCCTGGAACATTCAGGAAAGAAAAGAATTTCTCAGAATTTGCCTACAAGCCCTGTACTGGTGCAGTTGTACATGGGATGATGCCTTATGACAGTATAAATCAATACAATTAATATGTTTCATGTACATAACAGATCCACGAAAGGGCAATATAAAGGACACAGGTGGGAGAGAAAGATCTTGAAATTACATCGTTCAAAAGAGGGATTATGAGGACTGACATTAAAATCAAATAAACATCAACGGTCATCTGTATTAGGTATGAGTAATATGATTCACCAATGTACTGACTGATCGATAATTTCCCATTGCAATACACATATCGTTATTAAAGGTGGAGAATCAATTCAAAACAATGTATACCTTATATAAGTTACTTTTAATCTTCAATGGCCATGACTAATAATTAGTCTTTTATCTACTTATTCATTGCTTCAATCGATATGTGTCTTATCGTAGGTTGTGTATCACAATACGCTTCGATGCGTGGTATGTGCATATTGTTTCACCCCCTAGTATTAAGCAGATGCCTGTCATGAAAAGCCACTTTCACCCATTTAATTAAAGAAATAAATTGCTATAAGACAACTACCTGCTTAAATAGGCAACTATATCCTTTCAGAAGCACCTACCCCGTTTTAGGTCGCAACTTTCTTCAGAGTCCATTTTCTTACATCTCAAAGGTGGCGGCTTAAAACAGGTTTTTATCTCCATTGTGAACTACATTAACTTACCCTTCCATACACATGACACATGCTCAGTAACGACAACGTTTGCAAATTCCCTTTTCTTAATTTCATAATCAAATTCAGTCTTTATATTAAAGGGAACCAGTCCACAAAGATCATTCTGTTAAGGTTCTGTTAATTGCTTTTCTATCCAGGTTTGACTGTATGTGTTCTGGTAATAAAGTTTAGTCTAAACCTTTGTTTTAGACGAAGTAAGTTTAAACTAAACTTCAGCAATTTACAGAAGGTGCTTCATATTAGGTCTTGTCTTTGCAGTTATACGTGCAATTGTACTGACGCAGGATATATGGGACCTAACTGTGAGACCAACATAGATGATTGTGAGACCCAGCCATGTGTGAATGGAGCAAACTGCACAGATCTTGTCAAGGTTATTATACAATTTGAAAAGAGAAAAATATATCTCTCTATCTAAAGCATCTCCGCATTGATCCATTTCTTTGAATAGTGACTTTGAACATTGCATTGAACGGCATACTTGTTCTAATTAGCAAAATACGTGGAATAAAACTCCACAAACAATCTTCGTGACATTAGACTAGATATTGGAGCGTGGCATTCTCCATACATAACAAATATGAGAAAGGAGGTGGTATTGTGTCACTCACATATACGGCACACATCGCAGATCCATGTTTACCTCGTGAACCTTGAACCTAGATTTAAATGTGTACCTAACTAGTGCCCACATAGAGTAGTGTGCATTCGTATTAAACTTCCATCCAATGAGACAAATTTTCCATGTTTTATGATGATGTGCCACCAGAAAAAAAATTGGACTCTCTAAACAAATTTGGTTATATAAAGATGTTTAGCCTATATTGTAAGGATTTTGTATTGTTTCTACCCTTAGATTTTAGTATCTATGCCTTTATAAGGAGCTTTACCTCTTAGCCATATACCTGTGTTATAGGAGAACATGCGTACTTTTATTCGGAAACATTTATCTTCTTAAAGATTGTAAACATTTTTTAACTTTACATATTTTACTACTTAATTTCTATTCAGCCCTATATATCCAAAATTCTGCTGATGTGCCATTAAGTACCACACATATATACAATCCATTTATCTATCAAGAGTTTTAATTTGTTCATTTGTATGTCATTTTATTCATTCTTGCACTCAACTGATTATTCTGGCATTCTGAATTTTTCATGTGTCTTTCGTGCAAAAGGTAGTTCATTGGACATGATCTTTTCCTAGAATGGTAACTATGTAAAGTTGTGTTTTAATAGTCAAAATAACATGTCATAGTTAAACGTCCTAGTTATTCTGATGTAAGTATCTTATATATTCTCAATTAATATGACTCGAACCATGCTCACTAAAACTGTACGATGAACTTGACTGTGTACAAATGGATTGATTTTAATCTTTGCCCCCCCCCCCCTCCAGTTGTTGCAATGAAGCAATATATGTCAAAAGTGTTTGGAAAGTTGATTAAAAAGACTGAAATGCATAATCTGTCAATTATAAACATTGGTCCTGCATATGATACAAAGTTAATTCGTATTAATAAGGCATTGAGAATTTTCTAGCACGTTCAGAAAAATGAAGCGTGATCCACCTACTCATTAGCATACATATATATTTCTTTAAAACCTTTATTTTTCAATTTGTTGAGTTTTTGTTTTTTCTTCAATTTAACTGAAACAATATTCATCAGTATGTTTTGAAAAATGTCATGAAAATAGGATAAGAAAGGTCCAAGTTATGAAGGGCTTAAATTATACATGTAATATAGTAAATTATATTTATTTGACCTACTGATTTGTGCAGCCACCTGTTTATGTAAGGGTTCATACCTAGCTGTTGACTGAATTTGCAAGTGGTTGATTGAAATGTTTAATGTAACAGTTGATTGAGAGATTCCATTCATGGTATAGGGGTCGAATACTGACTAACAAGCCTGCATTGGAGTATCCACATACATGCTTGATAGAGTTACTACCCTACCCTTGGAGTAACCAAAGGAATGCTGGATAGACTTACATCACTTCCCAAGTTACCACGAAGTGCAATAGAGGCTAAAAATATGATTAAAAGCCACTTTTAATGACACAAATGAAAGGTTAGAGGTCGGTCTTTGACTTTTCAATTTAAACACATAACGAGTATAATTTCAGAATCGGAGTTAAGGATATGTCATTCCGGCACGTTTTTATCCATGACTAGCGCTGTAGAAATAGGATACCTTGCTGCTTAAGACTAGTCAATACCTCTCTTCCATATGTGCCTGATGAAAAGTTTAGTCTCAGAGAAGTGCAAATTTTCAAAACCAGACGGTTCCTATTTTATTTGGAGATCAATACAACGTCCACTTCCAGATCATTTTTTTAAAATTGTGTGCCATGTTTCTAGTAAGAGCAAAGTCCGCAATTGGCTTTAGTATGTGCCGAACTGACAAGCAGAAATGTGACTTCCCAAAAAATTGATGAAATATACATGCACAGACAAAGAATTACTGTATTTATCAAGATTGGAATAATTACATGTTTCACCAAAGAATAGATAAGTCAGCCACTAATTATTAATGTTTATCCGGGGTCAGATGATTTCTAAACTACCGTTAGTGTGCACCAGATCGATATGCAGATGGTTCATTCAAAGTAGCTGGAGATTTATTCAAAAAGTCTCTACTAGTGCGTTCTACTGTGTTTTTTTTTTGTTTTTTTTTTTTTTTTGTTTTGGGGGTGTTTTGGGGGTTTTTTTTCTTCATTCTGTTCAATGATATTGTTAACTAATCTCTCTTATATGAGCAATTTTCCGTAAGAATTCAAACTCGGTAGAGGCTAGAACCATTGCTTAACAAGATGGCGTTTAGAAAGTTTGTAAGTAAATTGAAAAGCAGCTTTATCATAGATTTTACAGTTGATAATTAAAGCTCCTGTGTATTGACGATAATTGCATGTTCTTGTCCGTTTTGACGTTAAGCTGCCCCTGCCATTTTTGATGGGACTACCATAAGACATTAAACAAAGGAAACTATTTTATAATGGATGATTTGAACAATAACAATTAGAAAATTTTATTTTATTTTAGATAATTTGAACGATGCAAATAAGCTATTTTGCTGACAAACAGGCCACTGAAATAGTAAAATGAACAGGTAGTCATTAAGCAAAAACAACCGAAATTGAATTAATGTACAACAATACTTCGCACAGACAAACATAGATGAATCCTGGTCATTTTGCCCACAATCCCGTTGCACCCAAAGATATTGCACCCCAAGTCTCTGCACCTCCAAAATCAAACGTTCAGGATTTTGATTTCAAATCAATTATTAATGTACAGAAATAGCAATTTTACCAATGATAGCATTATTGTATTATTATTAAATCCATTAATTGAATGATTCTGTATTTCAATTATTAACTTGCTTCACAACATAGTGAAATGCCTTATTCCAGAAATTGACTGTTCATTATATGTTGATGACTTTTGACAGCTCATTATATGTTGATGACGTATGGATCTGCTATATATTAAAAGTACTATTGAATATCAACTACAAATATTATTTAACAGAGTTCAAAACTGGTCAGAACAAACAGCTCAGTTTTGTTTCAAATCTAAAACTATTTCTATCCAGTTTTGCCAATTGTATACAATTAACGAGGACCCAAACATGGTTATATATTGTGGAAGAGACTTTTTTTTAGGACTTATTCTTGGCCATAAACTGACTTT
Organism: Margaritifera margaritifera; assembly: GCA_029931535.1. Classification (NCBI taxonomy): domain Eukaryota; kingdom Metazoa; phylum Mollusca; class Bivalvia; order Unionida; family Margaritiferidae; genus Margaritifera; species Margaritifera margaritifera. The sequence continues at coordinate 1,339,455 of JAQPZY010001367.1, forward strand.
CGTTCTTCATGCTAGATACCTCAGGGACAAATGTAACACGGATTGGGGAGTGGACTTGAAGGTCGTTCGGTTCTGTGGTTATGCAAAACGTTAGTAAGATTTCAGCTTGACTGGCTCAGTTGTGTATAGATAAGCTCGCTCGCAAATCGTACCTTCAGATGTTTAACATGATACACAATCATGGACTTTGTCTTTGTGCATTTAGAACTTCGCTTCAGAAAAGCTTTGTGTTGAGGCAAATAAACCACCACTTTACCTTAGAAGAACAAAAATTGTCCTTCAGCATAATAACAAACACCAAACCTTGTTTGATCAAAAACCAAATTTCATACTGCCTTTTAGCACACAAATTCACCCGCATCTAGAACCTGCAAAACTGAATGTGGTCAATACTGCAAAATTCGCCGTTCACAAGTTACCACTATAGTTCCTAATATCACCCCAACAAACAATGAAAAAATAACGTTTAATCTTTGCTAATTCAAAAGATCCTTTTCCAACCCTTTGTTTTTACAGAGCAAATTCAATGAAATCAGAGGGTCCTACCATGGTCATACATCCTTGTAGTGCAAAAGTTGCTGCCCAGTTGACACCCATTTCTAAGTGGAAAATTCATTGTAGTGTATTTAAATATTGTATTAATTGGCATGTTCAATCACCTTGGCAAATATGTGGAATGAAACTCCACAAACTTGCTTAAGGATATCAAACCCATCATTGGAGAATGGCATCTCTCACATAGAACAAATCCCAGAAATGATGTGCTAGTATGCCACTTGTGTATATGACATACATACCTGACTCGTGCATACATCCTTAAGGGTTATTCTAAACCAGAGTTTGCATTTAGGTGATTTCAGGCACTGTGGTGGAGCATCTGTTTTCCATGAGCACATTGTAGTTGATATTTTAATTATTTTGATGATGTTCCACCAGAGAAGATCTTGTACTTGTTAAAATAATGTGGTTTATATAACACATCTTAGCACTATCTTTAAAATATTGCAATTTTTTACCTGTATATTTTACTTTATATAGCTTGTATAGAATTTGTAACAGCTTGACACTTTATATTTTATCTATTATGAGCACATACTTATGTCTGTTTGGAAGCTTTCACCCTCTTAACGTTTTAGCAATTTTTTACCATTACATATTTTAATTTCCTCTTTTAGGTAGCACTAAACAGTTTCGTATGATTGGCCATGGGATTTGTTTTTTAATTGAAGATACATTCATACTTTATCTCTATGTTTCTCCCTCGTTATTTACAGTAGTGTCAAGAATGCATGATTTCATGTTGTATGCATAAGAGGAAAATTCTTGCACAGAAACACATTTGTGCTAGCTCGGTTCGAGATTAATTCTTGGCTTGCCTTGTGCATGAGAGTTTTTCATTTTTTCCTCAATATATTTGTATGTGTTTACATAAATTTTCATAGTGATTTCGTTGACAAGCAGCTTGTGCATGATTCACTGTTCTCTTCAAGAAAGTAATCTCTAGTATGTAATAGTGACTACGTTATATATTAAATATCTCTGATTTTGTGAAGTATATATTCTTTATGAGTTGACAATTATGAATTTTAGGGATTTTCACAATTTATAGGGATGTAGGTTAATGTGAATCAAAAGGACGTAATGATACATGGTTTATATAACCTTGAACTATCCTTGAATTTAAGAAGTTGCCATGAAAACTTCTTGAATTTAGCAAATATAGTTTCACAGTAAAACATGTCTTAAGCGACAATCCATTCTACCAAAATAAAGTGGTCACTCAAGACGTTGGATCAACTCAATAAACAAAAGAATGAAACAAATGTGCTATGGTGAACTGATGAAAAGCTCTCTTAATGTGTCACAGTTAGCCCTGTTGTCGAATTTGATAACAGTAACGCCGATAAAGCAACAAAGAATGCAAACCTTTATAATGGCAATATAATTAAATAATCCGGATAAAGCAAATAAAATAATAACAGCAAAAAAACGAGAACTCATTCAGCCCGGTCGCTACCTATTGTAACTCCATAAACAAGCGATTTAAATTGGGTCAGAAAATCTCTCATTATGACATCGTGAGGGTTTTCACAATATATAAACACATAATTCCAACCTTTGAACAGGCTGTTCGCCCATGATTGCTAATTCTGTCAAGATGAGATGGGTAAACGTATTAGGAGTTTTATATGACTATGGCGCTACAATTGCAGTTTATAACAAGTATATCAGTCTGGTTATGGTCTTCGTCATATAGCATTACGTTATAAATATCACGCAAACAGTAACCAGTCTCAACGTTTTCTCTTATTATTTTAGGCATACCATTTCGGAATAAGCAGCACACCCCATGCAGATTCAGCTGAACAAAGGATTAAACGCACTTATCATAGCTCATACTCTTTCAAAATATATCTCTGCCATAATGCTGTTTTGACCCATGAATCATTTGAACCTTAGTCCATCGTCTCCGCGCATTGGTGCATGAGTGACTGGATCCTAACTTCCTTCTCTAATCACAGACTGAACTGCAAAAAAATGAGATATAAACAATCAGACTATGTACGTCTGTTATGATACGCTTCATTGTGACGTTATCATTATATTGTGAAGTCTGCCTCATGATACCTTATAACGTCATCAGCCCTGTGTTCCCTGTGCTGCGAGTAAATAATTCCTTACATTTTACTACTACGTATTAGGCAAAGCGTCAAATTTTGCGCTAAAGCTATTGTAGAGAAAAGATTTCAGAAAACTGCGTGTGATGCAGTGATGTAAGTGTGCGATTCAGGTGCCATTTTACCAACAAATTTATATCGTCATGGCGGTGATGTTATACTTCTAAATGGAGGTAATTCGATTGTGAAGAGTATCAACATTAAGTACAGAACATCGAGGTTTCTATGTTTTTGTCGTTCATTGCAATGTTGAAACAAACATTTGGCCTGAACATTTAGAACACTGGCTCGATTCGGCACGTGGTTCCCCATGTCAGTGCGTTTTTATAACAAAACCGATGTGTGCATGATGATTGTGGTTGTAAATTGTAGGTGGGCACTCATGGCAGAGGTCACTCAAATCAAGTTTTACTGTGTCCTTGGAAAATCCATGCATTTCTTAAAATTCTATTTGAATTTGGCCATAACCCCTTGAATTTATCAGAGGGAAATCACAAAGATAAAACTGAATAAAATATATCACTTTTTAAATTAAGCATGTTTTGTTATTTAAACATTTTCCAAAATACAGAATAAATATTTTAAAAGAATGGGATATACTTTGTCGGATCAAATGACACACAACACCAGTAGTTGACATAGTAGCATGGCGAAGGTTCAATTACCATAAAACAAATATCCCTTCATAACTTTTGGATGTCCCTGTATGAAGCATGTCACATCAAGATCAGCATTGTTATGCCAATCATTTAGGTTTGGATATATATATATATATATATATATATATATATATATATATATATATATGTATATATATATACATATATTATATATATATATATATATGTGTGTGTGTATGTGTGTGTGTGTGTGTGTGTGTGTGTGTGTGTGTGTGTGTGTGTGTGTGTATTTATGACTATTGAGTTTTATTTTGGGTTAGAGGGTACATCCTAGACCCTGGCTGTTGCTAACAACTGTGCATTGCTTCCTTAATCAGCACTATATAGCCAATGTGCCATTAAACTATATACAATATATATATATATATATATATATATATATATATATATATATATGTATATATATATATATATATATATATATATATATATATATACTTGATTACCAGCACTGTGATTTGTATTTTTTAATATTAATGTTCTTCTTTATTGTTGTCAATGTCTCCAGAAACTCAATTTAAGAAGAAGCATTTACTATTAAATCATTACTATATTAATTGACATCCATTTAGTAAACAACAGAACCAGGAAACATGGCTAAACTCTCTTAACAATGCACCTAGCATTGCATACGGGGACGAAACAACTAGGGGTGAATTGATTTGTGGGCAGAATGGCCTGTTCCCACGTTGACAACATTAATGCCCAATAATCTAGTACCTAATACTTTATAGTACAACACAGTCTAATAATCTAATAATTTATAGTACAACACAGTCACATCTTCTTAATTACAAAAGTTGCTTTATTTTTAGATCATCTTAGTGGGAAGTGAGAAATAGCATTCGCTTTTCCGACGTTGGTGGCAGCAAAATCGTCCAAAGTCACTTGTCCAAAGTCCTGGACAAGTGACTGAAAAAGAATTGTACAGCCTTACTGATCAAGGCAAAATGCCCTTATGGAGACACGTGGATTCCAGTCACATAACTTACTTTCCAGTTAACTGACAATAACACGGTACATTTTAATTTTTTTTAGCACTGATTGTTCAATGAGGTTTGATGGCTTTTATTTTATGACTTCTCATTTTTTCTGTTTGATTGATTAAATTATCAGAAGGTGTCTTTGCTAAAATAATACATCACCTTCAAATGCAAACACAAGAGTTATATGATAAAAAAAATCCGTAGAAATACCTAATGGTTTAGACCACGTCTCTGGTGTCAATCTGCTTGTAAATCATAGACAAGGTAAGGTTAGTGACTGAGACTACTCAAGGCTGAATGCAAGTATTGAGTACCGTCCTTATCCAAAGCCTTTGGAAACTCTAAGACATAATGAAATTTAATTTGATGCTTACTAACTTGATTTTAATTCAACCAGGATTTTAATTGCTCCTGCTACCAAGGCTATGCGGCCAAGGATTGTTCCTATGATATCGATGAATGTGCTAGTAATCCCTGTAAATATAGTGGCACTTGTCTGCAGAAGTCGAACCTTACCCTATACCAGAACAAACATCCAGGATTTGGGAAATTTTCCTATGCCAATGCAGCTGGTTATATCTGTGAATGTATCCCCGGAATTACAGGTTAGTACTTTGTGTATCAGCCCATCTTTCTGTCTCCTTCTGTAGTATATGCGATGCTGTATATGACTTACATCCCTTGCTGTGTTTAATTTTCCTTAGTTTTTTGTGCCCCGCATCAAGATGTGGGAACCCTATAGTAATCACCTCTTTTGTCTGTCTAGCCGTAGATTCCCACTTCTTGCAACCAAAACAGCTCTTCAACCTTTGCGCATAATTGGATGTCATTTGGTAAGGGATATTGAATATTATGTGTGCAGTGACGTGCAAAAATGATGCAACTCACAGTTCACAATGTCGACACCATCAACGCTTAATATGCCATTTTAAAACAGAACAGCTAAATCAAATAATTGTGGCACTTACCCTGAGTTTTCAGCATTTGATAATAAGGTCTCTGATCTTCGTTGAGCCTCCGGGGAATTGTGCTGTATAAAATGTTGATATAATCTGTAGTGATGTCCAAATAGTTTACACCTCATTCACTAGATCTTGACGACAGTTAGGTGCATGCAGGGATCTTCATAGTCTTATTTTTGAGAATATGTCAGACATTTTCCATTACTCTGAGGTAAGGTGAATGTGATGGCAATCAGAAATGTCAACATTATTTTCCTGTTTCCAGGGATGAGATGATGCATTAGTGTGGCAGGGTGCATTATCATCCTAAAATATGAATCGTGAGTTTCAATTATTTTTTTTTTGAAACGAGTGACCGAAGTTTTAAACTTAGAACATTAACATACTTCTCGCTATTTATATTTTCTTTCAATTTCTACGAAAGTAGTCACTCCATGACACATGATGCAGACTCAAAACATGGAATCTACCCTGGCGTTATTTGCATCTAGTCCTACACTCAGTTTAGTAAGATTCTTTGATGGGTCGCCACATGTGCGTACAGTTTTGGCCAGTAATAACAATCTCGATTTCACTGGAAAATATTACCTTATTCCAATATTTTCAAACCGTGAAATGTCTCTTTTACTTGCACACTTCAAGGAATGTTTTCTCCGTCAAATATATTACCCGATCACATTAACAATAGGAAATTACTCTCTGCTACCTCCGAATCCAGCCTCCCACCCACCTACCAGACGCCTTTCCCAGACGAAACACTTCTTTCCGTCTATGTATCATATAGACTAAGGGAAGTAAATATAACCGATTAACTCCCCTTATTCCCACAAGGTGGCCTCACATATTCCAGAGGTAAGCAGTTTTGCTAGCAACTGTGAACAGTGGCTTCGAAGAATCCATTGCAATTTATATTTAATTTTGACCATCCAGCATTTATTTTCAGTAGTATAGTAAGCAAAAACTTTCATATATCTGGTGTATACAACATGTGCGTTTTCCCGGTGAATTTATTCGTATTATGCATTTTTTACCGGTCGTCATTGTCCACGTGACAGCGATAGATAACACTCGAGTTTTCACTGGTGTAATTGTATTGCACTGCTAAATTTCGGTTTATTTCACACTTCTTAGGTCTTCTCAATAGCACGAGGTAGCCTATTTGAACAATTTGTATATTTGTTCTGTGCACTTGTTTATTTTCTTCTCTCTTCATTAAAGAGCTGTCTATCAAGTACAATAAGTGCAGGCCCTTTACAGTCGCGGAGGACAACCACGAGACCTACTTGGCTTGCACACAATTTTCTTCCTCAGACCCATGTTGTCTCTATCCCGGCCCATGCATGGAGTTAGGAACTTTGAAACCGGGAGTACGGGATTACTTTCAAACTTTGCCGGCCAGCCTAGCCCGCAAGTTATATATTGTTCTGTCCAACCGTCTGGACAATCACGGTGGTCATGAATGTCATTGCGGACTGGTGAACAGAACGTCGTTAGACAGTTTCTACAGCTACGGCATCCTACGTCTAGCCATAGCGACCATATCGATGATACCAGTACAAGGAGAACCAGCATCACATTTGAAGCCGTCCAGCCCAGCGCAACCGACTGCGCCGGAGTGGTATTCCCCAGTCTGACCACACTTCTGGCTGAAGTGACTCGGCCGGCCCTACTGACATATTCGGCATGTAGAATCATTCCTAGGCATGGTGATGATTTGGCATCATTATTTTCATACGTAGTGCTATAACACTAGAGGCAGAGCGTGCGGGTGCACAATCACACGGTCGACAAGGGGAAGGGGGACGACACGGACTTGCCTGAACATTCTGATCCAACCGTGGAAAGGACAGAATTAAGGTTTAAGGCAGCAATCGAAGTCATACTGATTTTTGCCTTCTTCGGAACGCTCTTCCCCACCGGTGGTGCATACTACGTACGATGTAAATCGTCAAATATTGCACAAACTACTGGGCGTTTCTCAGATAACATTTGCGACTTCTGGAATTCGAGAGATTTTTTCGGTGAGTCAGATGCCGGCAACTTTCTCACTACACTGGTACAAACTACATACCGATGTTCATCATTCAGATGTATCCTGCGTAACCAAGGATATTATTGTCATCAGCATGTCTGCTCCACTCTGTTATAAAATGGAGAGACAAGTTTTCAACGCCACGTCTAAGTTGGTCAGGTACCTTGTGTATACTTCCTCCCACCTCGACCTGGCGTCACTAGCGACCTTTCGCCTATCCGGAAAGGTCAGAAGTGACCATGCCTGGAAATTGGTACGCCGTATCGCCAAGGTAATCATTAGGGCTATCAGGCCTGGAAGGTGAAGAGAAAACAATATTTCCCCTCCCCAAGCTCCTGCGCCAACCATAAATCCCTTGCCATCCCACCCGACCACTGGCGACTCACCTGTGGGTTGATGGTTGATAAGGGAACGATAGTAAGAAAGAAAAAGCAAATATATAATACGAATGGTATATAGATAGTCATGTTAAGCACTTAATAAAGTATATAACAATCATTTTAAGAGCAGATTTTACATCTTATACTTACTCTTCTCTCACATGTATATGCACTTATTATGACAATATAAGAAGATCCATGTGCACTTATTGCCCATAATCACCTATTTGCACAGAACATACTTCACGTATAACATGCACCTAACTGTGCACAGGGTAGACTTTAATCCCATGTTGCATAATGCAAGGCAAGTCAGAGTCTATAATCTCATGTTGCTTAATGCAAGGCAAGTTAGAGTCTATGCTCTCATGTTGGATAATGCAAGGGCAGATCTGAGTCTACACTGATCATACTGTTGTTTGCAAACAATTGCACAATATAAGAAGGGTATTTCTGAAAACTTTGTGTGCACATATTTGAATTCAGGCTCAAACCACCTTCAGGGCCTGAAATAGGTAACTTTACCAAATCTGCATTTTTATTTGCGCTTCATTTGTATTTGATATGTCCTTAGTAGCATTTTGTTTCCATTTCATTTATATTCATCATTTGTAATTTTTTAAAATTTTTTATCTTTTTTTTTTCTTTAGTTGCTTTTTTTTTTGCTGTTTATAGCATCAGAAATTCATTCTGATTTTGCATGTATTGTCTCCATTCGTTTCATTTTGTTTTAGTTCATTTGTAATGCATTCACCAAGATGGGATTTCCATTTTAGCCATCATTAAATGGGGTGAAATATTGCATTCGTATCTTTGCTTATCACAAGCGTGAATTAATAAAATAGGAAAGGTATACAATTAAAAACCTGACATTAAATTTACAATAAATAAATATATAGCTTTAATACATGGAAAAACGTAGTTAAAGGTCAGTTTAAAAAGTCCACTATTTTCATGTGAATTCGTTTACTAGCATATGATGGAAAAGTCTCAGGACATTCTGAATGATTTGGCTTTTCGCTTTTTCTTTTCGTTTGTTTATTTTATTGTGCAGAGTCTTTGAGTTTGTAGGCAAGATAATATAAGTCATATCAGCAATGCAAAGTACATGTATTTTGAGTAAATGATGCGTCCATTATCTTTGTTTTACTGCATGCAAATATCTTTCTTTTGACAGGAACAAATTGTGAAGTAAACATCAATGAATGCCTGTCCAATCCGTGTCAGAACAATGGAATATGCATTGACAATTTGAATGGATTTAACTGCAGATGCCAACCGCAGTGGGTGGGATTAATATGTGGCGAGCAGTATGATGCATGCAGCGCTCGTTTTCAGAACTGTAAAAATGGGGCAACCTGCTATACAATTCCTCCAAGTCATAATTTCAGCTGTACATGTTTGCCTGGATACGCTGGTTATGACTGTGGGATAGACATCAATGAATGTGCTAACTCACCTTGTGTTCCACCACTTCAGTGTTATGACAAAGTCAATAACTACGTATGTGCATGTCCTGTTGGTAAGTATCTAATATACAGTGAAATTGTACATGCAGTCACAAAGGTCTTTGTTAATCTGAGGACGTTATTCTTGTTTTGAATCACTGAACAAGAGGATTACAAAGCAAATGTCACTGCTTAGTGGGTTCAAATCTACATCTGCCAGGTTCAGAGATGTTCCTTCTAGAGCAATCATTTTACGCATTCAGTCATCAGCACTATCACCATTCAACCCAGTTACCAGCAACACAACTCCTCACAAGGTGAAAATAATTAAATACTAACATGGATGAAGGTACAACATAGAGCATTTGCACTTTATACTTGCTATCTCTCCATCTCTTTGCCCATCCTTCCATCCACTGATCTGTCTTTGCCTCCTGTCCCCGTGATTCTAAGGTGGGACTTAAGGGTCAGATGTACAAAACCAATCGATTGCAATGGCATTTTGAATGTATTTTCTGACTATGCAATCAAAGCAAAGATATTTATCATATATGTGTCAGGATGGGCATTATGACCCATGGACAAGTACCATGGGAAGGAAAGGAAGGGGATTTGAATACGCTGTTAATTGCGATTGCAGTTCCTCTAGATTTCGGATGCATTTTAACTTATTCGTTAATGTCCAAATGTATCCAGATAATTTGCAGGATTCATAAGTCCAATAGAGTTATGAAGTGTGTGTATGCTATGATAGAGTTATGAAATGTGTGTATGTTATGCTTCTTTGTTTTGGTTCGTTTTAACAAATCATTCGATAAGAGTATCATTTGTACGTTTGTGACACCTTTTTGATAGGTAGCAAAGTTCTCATCATCTTTAACAAAGCTTCGATACTTTTTTTAAGTATCTGACATTCATATAAGATTCACCACATGCAAAGCATAGTTTTGATAAAACCCTGGTTTCTATTAATCACTTTTGGTTAATTACTCCCACTTTCTGTCCATTTTGGTTGTGGGTGGGCGTACTCAGTTGGGTCTGTTTGTGTTTGTCTGTCCTTATGTGCTTCAACCCATACCACACTTTCATCTTTTGTTTGTGCACAGTAACTTCCTTAATTATTTTTGAATTTCAAACAAATTTTGTATGCTGCTAGATATTGATGAGTCCTTGACTGAGTTCGATTGTTAGCATTCTGTGTCATCGTTTAGTTATTTCCTGAAAATATCTAACCCATCTACTTTAATGTCCGCACAATAACTCCCTTAAATATTATTATATTTCAACCAAATTTGGTATGCGGCTTGAAATTGATAAGACCTTGTATCAACTGATTGTCAGCATTGTGTGTCATCATTTAGCGAAGTTATAGCCCCTGTATGTCAGACCTACCTACATTCATTTCAGCACAATAAATGCCTTTATTATTATATGAATTCAATCCAATTTGGTATGTTGCTTGATTTTGATGATGCACTGGCTGAGTTTAGTTGCCTGTGCTCTGAGTAGTTCTTCGGTGGAGTTATATCCCTAAGTGTCAAATCCATCCAGTTATGTTCTGCACAATGCAGCTTGATTTTCATGAGACTTTGTTTGAGTTCAATTGTTAGCATTCAGCATTGTTTAGTGGATCTATGGCCTTTGATTGTCAGATCCAACTCTTATCTTTCCTACACAATAGCTCCTTTAAATTGTTTTGCAATTTCAACCAAGTGTTACAGACCACATGATACTGAAGAGGCTCTGAATTAGTTTGATTGTTTTACAACATCATCGTTTAACAATGATATTACCTTCAATTGACAGATCCATCCACTTTCATTTGCGTGAAACAACTACTTTATTTATGATCATATTTCAGCCAAATTTGGTAGACAGCTTGATATTGATATAATCTTAAATGATGTTGATCATCAGCATTTTATATCATTAGTTTGCACTGGTATAGCCCCTGGTTGTCGGATCCAATCACTGTCATTTCTGCATAGTAACTCAATTAATTGTAATTGGATTTCGACCAAATTTAGTTTGCAGCTTAATATTGATGAGACCTTGGCTGCGGTTATTTGTAAGCTTTCTACATTATTTAGCAGAGTAATGTACCTGATTGTCAGACCCACCGACTTTTTTTGCTGCATATAAAGTATTCCTTTAATGAATTTAAAACACATTTAGTTGGAAGCTTTATATTAATGAGACCTCAGCTGAGTTTGATTGTCATTTGGCCTCATATTGTCAGACTCACCAACTTTCCTTTTCTTCAGCAAGATTTGATCATGAGTCTCTTGTATTTTCGTTTAATGCAGTTATGGCCGCTTAATGCTAAACCCACGTTTTGTATACAGTTTACATTTGTATTGATTTGACCTCGCCTGGGTTCCATTTTCAGTGCTTTGCATCATCACAAGTGTCTTCCTTTACAAAGGTACCTTAACTCATTTACTATATCACCATTATCACCTTAGCCTTTCCTCTACAAAACTACACTACCCTACTTTCAAGAAAATGTGGGAGACATCAATTCCTGGAATTTGCTTCCTTTGATTAAATTAAATCATAAACATGCATATCTTGTGGTTGTAATAATCTGAACGGTTTTGCCAGAATTATTCCCACTTTTAGCAAAGTAATTTTACCAGGTGCATCCTTGTCTAATGGAAACATATTTAGTTACACAATTTGAACACCTGTCTACATGATTAGTACTAAATTATGTATAGTCCAGGTGCCTACATTGAGACCTGCCTTGTGAAATGTTGGATCATCCAACTATCTTAAAAACTGATATTTGTGTATAACTAAGTGTCCATGCCATCTTAAAGTTAAAAATAAAATAAAGGCTTGTATCTACTTTTATGCGCTACTCTTACTTCAATATGTATCCCAAAGTAAGTGTCATTGCATAGAAAAGTATAGGGGAAAGCATCCTGTCACCTATTATCGATGGAATAATAGTTTATGGTTTTCATTGTTTTCACAACACTTTTATTGCGATTAATCAATTGAATAGGACTATTTTATTTTAAAATTAGGTTAAATAGATAAAAATTTACAAAGGTATATTATTTATTTTCGTTGACTGTATCATTTTCTTTCCCAAGACTGTTATTGTGATTATTAATTTGCATACGAATCTTTAATTTCGCATTATTTAATACGAGATATAAGTCGCAAGCACATCATTGTATATTCCATCTCTTCCAGAGTTCATAGTATTATTAGTACAATGTCACATTGTATTACTGGCATCATAATGTAATAATCATGTCATTTCTAGCTGCACAGTGAGCATTGATTTTACAAATGCGGACTACTTTTAATAGACACATCCATACAAAATACAATTGCAGAGCTTAAATGACACTTTAGGAATCCTAAATGTAAATACTTACACGATTGTCGTTCATATAACAGACGCTAGTGTAATGTGGAGAGTTGATACTTTGGTCCCAAAAACTTATTCTCACTGCATATTAAATATCACATTTCAGTATCACAAATTAATGACTGTAATCTTCCTGAAAGTTAACTACCACATGATCATGTAGAAATAAGAAGCGCTTCTAGGAGGGCACACCATATATTGTCTTGTTTTGTTACTTTAACGGCCGTTTTAACACACTAATGGCTATACCATGCAAAAGAGATAAATGCCATTCCCAAGGACACATCGAGGCAGCCGACCCATGCAGTCCTGGACGAGTATCGGAATCATGACCCTTGGAGTACTAGTCCGACGCTCTACCAACTGAGCTATCTCGACTCCACTCACACCATATAAAGTACATCTGTCTATATTGACAAAACTTGCTGTCTCTTAATTGTTCTTAAGAGACTTGCTTCCCAGTTTTGCCACCAAACTACATATTTAATTATTTATTTATTACATTTTTCGAAAGGCCTCACTGGTGATAACTGCACGGAGGAGATAGATGAATGTGAGAGTGCCCCGTGTCAGAACAATGGAACATGCCTGGATAAGAGAGGAAATTATACATGCAGTTGTCACCAGATTAACATTACTGTTAATTACGGCACTGTCAACAAGACGTTCATCTCGGGATTCCAAGGCCGTAACTGTGAGCAGGATATAGATGAATGTTCATATCAGCCTAGCATTTGTCAAAATGGAGGATTTTGTGCGAATAAGAATGGGGCATTTACTTGTTATTGTGGATCAGATGACCGGGGAAACTATTATGTTGGTAAGTTGGAAGCTTTTTTGTTTTCTTTTTTCTTGCTCATTACATATTTCTCGATGGGGACTGTAGCACAGGTATATGCTGTAATCCATGTCAATTTTGATATTGTAATCTCTTGGAGGATCACTGATCCTTATATATTTGTAAAAATGTCTGTCTGAAAAGAACTTTAAAAAGTCTTATATGAATTCATTGTTATTCACGCTGTACTCATTTTTGGAGATTTTCTAGTTGCTGTAGGAATCACAAATTTAAGGATTCGATAAAACATGTTACTGGCATCAAAACCATTTTGAAAAGACATATTCAGGACTTTTAATACCAGCAAATCTTGTAGCTGTTTGCAAAACCATAAACAATTATCCTCTAAAACTAAACTGATTTGCGGAATATGAATAACTCTTGTACTCCTAATGGGATACCTTGCGTCGAAATCAAGGAAACATTCCCTGCCCATCAGTCTTGGAAATTAATATTGGACCATTGGTCATTACAGACCAAATAATTATTTCGACAAGCAAAACTTGCGTTTTAAGCAGACCAAAATACTGATGCATAATTCTAAGTCAAAAGTTATAAAATTCTGTTCAGTGTTCAATTATGGTTAGCTACTTTCACCATCCGTGTTACTTTCTTTCCGAACACACATATATGGGGTGGAAAGCAAGATTAATATTGGCTGAATGCTAATGACATGACCGATCAAATAAGGCTGACTATAATTCCATAGGTTCTCCTACGTGTGTACCCAACGTTTTGGTAATTTGGTCCAGAAACACAAAGATCGGACCTGCAAAGTTCTAGAACTCTCTTGACCGAATGTCCTCCAACAGTAAACTGCTAATTTCCAAGTTTGCTGTCCATCTTCCGATTTTCAGTCTGTCCTTATTTTATTGTAGCCTTGATAACTTATGAAAGCTTTACAGAATTAATGCGATATGTTGCACCACAACTTCTGTCAATATACCTTTTGCTAAGTTTGATTTTGAACAGTTTTTATCCATATGTATTTAATAGTTCGAACCAAGGCTAGGATCAGCAGACGGGCACATGAGACGGAAAATTGTATTTAAACTAATTATTAAATTCACATCATTATATTTGTCCAGTGATTCCTTATGACATGATCCCCATTCATATGGTATGTTATATGTACCTTATCCCATCATGTGACCAACACGAACTGTATGTGATGAATACTTGAGTTCTGTAGACTTTAATGTAATACATTTAGTTTAACATAAGAAGGAGCATTTTTGCAGAAATAAAGACAAATAATAATTACGGTCAGTAACAGTTGAACATTATTTAATGTGGATGGGTGCGTGACTTGGTATGACTATCTTTGCCTGACGATATACTCAAATAAAATCGCATATATAACTAAAAGTTGAGCGTTGTGCTGATAAATATGTATGTGACAAGATGCATAAAAATAATTTTGACTTTTCATTGACAAAAAAGCTATATATATTAGTTCAACTCTTTCAATACATGTTATAACAGATTAAAGTAGCAAACTTCATGGCGGGAATGGGAACGAAGGCATGATAAGCAAATAATAGCTACCTGTATACATACACATTTTCAACAAGATTATTGATTAAGAATCATATGCGCTACATTTACGTCTCACCCAAATAAAGACTGATTTTGATACCGCAAACACTTCCGTTGTCCTTTATTACTGTGAATAAACTTGATTTCCATAGTAAGCTTTGAATATGTACTCTCAAAGACTAGAATAAACAATTGCATCATAATAGACGTAAACAAGCAATTACATTTTAATCATGACACTTGCATTCACTAAATTGTATTGTATGTGTTCTAAAACTCATCTTGCGGGAAAAGTTAGCAATAACCCAACTGTAAATTATATTAAATGAAATTTGGATATTTATGTTAAGAAAGCTTTCAGATTTTAACATATAAAGGAATTATGAATCTTGACAAATTAAATGTCCAAACATAAAACTGAAAATACCAGAGTGATCAGAAAATCACCCATTTCAAACACACGGCCAAGTGAATTTAGTCGTCTGTTGTGTGCCGTCCATCTGTCATTCACTTCTTGCTACCACTCTGGAGTCCATATTTCTGATCCAGTTTCAATCAAACTTGGAATATAGGTATATATCATCCAAATCTAGTACGAGTTTGATAATGAGTGAGAAACATGCATATCAATGACGTGATCCTGCAGCTGGAAATATATTGGACGAGCTCTGCAATGAGCAAGATCTTCGCATACTAGCATCCGATTGGCTGATGTTCTTACCATTCTAGAGGCCATATTTTTGCTTTAATTTTGACCAAACTAGGAATATATGCTTATATCATCAAGATCTTGGATAAGATTTATAAATGGAGTCCATTTTGAAACTCTTGTTATTGCTAACTTCTCCTGAATGGGTGGCCATATCGACATTGAGTTCTCACTAAAAGATTTATTTTGATATCTAGTTGGTCCTAAATGAAAATGGGGCTAATCTTTCATCCAGTATGGCTGCCATGACGATCGCCTTGAAAATCGTGTTATCGCTACTCTTCGTGAATGTATGTTTATACTGACATTCGGTTATCACAAAAAAGTGTATGCTGTCTAGTTGGTTCCAAATGAAAATGGGGCTGATCTGACAATACGGTCACCAATTTTAAAAGCTTGTTATCACTCAAGACTTTTAGAGATGGTTTTAAAACTCAGCAGTTAAAAGAAGAAATGGTCTTATCTTGGATTCATGGAGATCCTTTTGACTGATAGAGCATTAAGCCCTTTGTGGGACTCTTGTATAGTCAAGATGTTAAATGAGTTTATTGCGAGCAACATCTGCGCGTACTAACTATGAGGTAATGTTGTATCTGTTAGGCAAAGTTTGTTAGCACACTGGATTCCGAATTCCAACTGAACTTTGCTCCACTTTGGTAAGTAAGCTTATATTATCAATTTTGTACACAGATTATATAGTAAGTAAGGTCTGCACTTAATAATGAGATACCTTGCATCTGTGTGGCTGAGCTTGATATCTCTCGATCTAGGGGCTATATTTCTCACTCAATTTTTATAAAACGAGATAAATGGGTTTATATGATAAATATCAAAACTGACTTTGGCTATGAGCATGAGACTATGCATATTAATTGTGTGTCTATCTTTAAAAAGAATTGTTAACAGGATTATTAAAATAGGTAAAATCAGCATGATATATTGTTTGGGAGATAGCTTACATAGATTGTGTTCTTACAATACTATATAAACCTGATTAGTGAAATGATCAACTGTTAAGTTATGTAAGCCCGGCGAGGAATATCTCTTGTTTCCATTTTCATTGCTCCAAACAAACACACAGACAATGTTGGGGATGAGGAGCCCCAAGCTTACTATCTTAAGAATATTTAAAAACATTTATTGACTAATAATCAAAAGTAAAGGATCTACGAATAAATACATAGTTTCATTAACAATAGAAAGTTTTCAACTGCGATTTGTGAAAGAAAAATAGCAAGAAAGTAGAAAAGAAAAGAATAAAGAATAAAGATAAATATTTCTCCTTTGCCGATAAAACTAAAAAGAGGCATCTAAATAAATTAAGTTTTTAACAATTGAAGTAAATTAAAAATTTACTTGTAACTTTCCTTTGATTTAGAATGTTGTGAAATATTGTTTACTTCTTGACATAACATCACAAACTAGTAAAAAATGTTTATGGTTATTACGGTTACTGTCCTAGTTTTCTTGAAACTTAAAAAAAATACAATTACAATACAGTATTTTCTAAAATAATTATTTTACATATCGGCTTATATTTGCAATTTTATCATAATTATGGAGAAGAAATAAGAATATTCTTTTATGCTGTTTATGATAAATACATCACGATCGTCATGATTACTAACCTAACATATATATTCCATAAAAGATTTTAAAAAAAGATCATAGATATGTTGAGGTCACTATTGTTTCATTATTTATGGTTCTTTTATTCCCCTATAGTGAAAATGTTGAAACATACAAAACTTCATACATTACCAAAAGTGAGAGTATTCCTTTTTTATTATTTCCTTGTGCAGCAGAAATAATTCTTGCGATATCACAAAAATAATGTGAATAAACAAAACTGTTTGATAAGTTAAATTGTTTATATTACTTAAGTCTTCAGTTCATTTACAAATTTAACATACGTCTGTGTACTGAGTTGAATTTTATTCACTGATCGATTAATTAAGGGTAATGTAAGTCTTTCATTCATTACTTATTGAAATGATTCATTTCTATGTTTATTTTTATATCACTTATATACTTACTTGGGTGATAATTTTACGAAAACGGAAACGAATTGGTTACCAAAAACTGTGTGAATGAAAGTGAACGTATGAAAAATTACCTGTTCTAACTGACATGATTGATAAAACGAAAATGTTTATTGAAAAATTTCTTTTGTAGATAGTTTGATGAAATTAGTTAAATATTTTTTTGAACTATTATTCAAACAACTGATGTAAAGATAAATCATTGATGAATTACTACCTCTGGTTAAAAAACGGACTTATTAAATGAAATTATATATGGGATATGGTTCGAATTATAACATCAGTTAAACTTTAGGGTTTTCAGTTCACCAAATACTGTTGCACTGTTAACTTAAATGCGCGTACAAATAAAAAAAAGGTAATTCATGTTTCGCATAAATTTGAAAACTTCTTGAATATTTGGGATTTGTGTCCTTGAATTTGTTAAAAATAGCTTAAATTTTGCCAAATACTCCTTGAATTTATCTGAGGGAGCAAAACGATAAAACTAATTAAATATGTCACTTTTTCAGTTACAAACTTTTGTTTTGTACCTATTGACATAAATTAGAAGTCCTTGAATAAAAACTCTCCCGGGCTGTACAAACCATGTTACAGTAAATGTGTCAAATGCATTTTATATTGTTCCGAGCACTGAGCGACATGAGTGCAGTAATGGAGGAATGTCATGTGATATGAATATGGTCATACCGTTTAAAAGCATAATAAAAAGGTGTATTGTCCAAATTTTAACTGCAATTGCTCCAATATGACCGATTAAAGTTTAAATAAGCTTTTTGAGACGGCATGGCTAATAGTTTTATGTCTTCAAAAAATATCTGCTTTACAGTATTAAGCCAGCTATGATAAGTTCATGACCATTTTGTCTTTAATATTTGGAATGTACAGTACTAGGGTATTTGAAACGTTCTGAATATTTTGTTTCATTTGAACCTGTCAATAAATTAAATTCTGATCAATCGACAATATAATGTTATATAAAATGTTCTGCAGATGTGCGTGCAGCACTCAGGACACCTGCAGATATATGCGTGTGACATAACATAGGCACATGACAGTAATACCAATGTTTGAGACGAGGAAACAATTCTGCTATTTAGCACAGATTATTTTTTAATATTCGGATGCCCTTAGTGTACTCTCCGACTGATATCAAGGCCAACTTGGATAAAGTTTACGGATGTCATTTTCTTTCATATCCTACAATTTTTAGGTGGTTTCGTCATTTTAAAAATGATTGTACAAATCCATGGAAGACGACCCACGTTCTTGAAGACTGTTGTCTTTGATTTGTGAGTGGAAAGTGACTGCTGTGAAGGGCGTAATCAATACAGACGCTAGAAGCACAGTAGAAAATATTTATATTATCAAGAGCATTAATTATTCAGCTGTTTTTAATACATCGAAGAATCATTTTAAGCTCAGAAATGTGTGTGTGCAAGATGGGTCACGCATTTGTTGACCGCTGATCAAACATAGACTAGGGTTTAAATCGCCAAACAGCTACTCGCCATATATAAAAAGAGTGACTAGAAACGTTTGAATGAGATTGTTACTAGTGACGAAACGTATTTACTTTTTGAACCCGAGTCAAGATAAATGGGAAGACCATTAGAAAGCTGTCATGCAGTTGGAAGTGCAGTTTTCCAGTGTATCTACAACATACGGAAAAGCTAATACAAAATGCCATTTAATAATTGGATACTCAGACTGGGAAAGTGTGCTGTGGTGCATGGGCAAATGTTAAGGAGATGCACTGACGTACTGTTTACTAAAAAAGAATTTTATTGTATAGCGCACTAATATTCAGAACTTTTTAAATACCACCTTATCTGTTAAAAATCAATGATCCCAAACGAATATTCCAAATAAAACATCAAGTTATGAAAAAAAACGATTTTGTGCAGTTCCACCAACATATTATCCTCATCCTCAAGGGTATCATAATATTGCCAAGTTGTAAGCTCAACTGGTCACAGACAAGAAGAGCTTATGTGATGGCCAATCGTCTAATGTTTGCCATCTGTTGTCAGTTACCACAAGTTTGTTATTGCTACTCCTCTCCAGACATCCAATATGGCCACCATTGCAGCTGTCTTGAAAAGTGTGTCGTCGTTGCTCCTCCTAAATCGGTAGTCATATCAACATGGCGTTTTCATAAAAATAACCACTTCTTATTATATCTAGGTGGTCCTAAATAAAAATGGTACCAATCTTACATCCAATATGGCCACTACATTTGCCATCTTGAGCTTCTTGTCGCTCAAGAATATCAGGATGGTTTCAGAACTCGGCAGTTAAATAAAAGAAACGGTCTTATCAAGGATTCCTGCAAATTTTTTTTTGATATCGTCATACCTTAAATGGACTGATGATATACCACAATAGTAATCTATTAGAATTATATTACCAAGTCAGGGTTACACCTTAAGCACCTTGAACAAGCCCAGAGAACATCGTCTGCCATTATCCCGCTACATTTTACAAATGCCCATTTCTTGATCATTATAGAGGGATATAAAATGTACCCTTGACAGCTCAGCCAAGGTGCAACACAGATAATTGACAATTTCAGGAAATGCTCTGTTCATGCTAGCATGCTCTTTGTTTCTGGAACTTTGATGACACACATGCAATAGCTGAAGATTTATTCTTTTGATCAAATAACATACTAATTCGCTTCAAATCACACAAAATAAATTTATCACACGACTGCCATTTTATTTACATCAATATATCCAATTATAATTGCAACAATTGTAATAACGCTTCACAAATGATGTAGTTATGTCGTGCAAATACAAGGTGTAAATACCGAGGTATCCTAATGTATTGCAAAGTCATTTCACTATATTATCCTGCGATTTGGTCAAAGAAATTCAGTATTTTTCGTCGTGCGCTAAACATAATCTTATACTTATGCTAATTTCAACAGTAACTTATGAAACTCATCGAATAACGTATTTCTTTTGTTCGATAAAGCTGGATCTTAAATTTAATTTGAAATGAGCACTAATGTAAGATCCTCTATTTAGCACAGGAACTTCTCAGTTTGCCAAAGAAACTAAATATGTAACAAAATTTCTTGTGATACTATAAGATTCATCTTTGTGCATGAAATATATGAAATAATTTATCACAAAGATATTTTAGTTATGACATTCATCAAAATGAAATGATAATATAATATCCAGACTTACAAAACTCTAACTGAAAGATAAAACCTCGAATTTGCCATATATACTCGCTTATACATTGGGCACAACTTCAAACTGCATAGACCATGATATGTCATCGCATAATGCACAGACAGATCTAGGTCTATGCAGTTTATTAAAAGTAGTCAGTAGAACAAACAGCATAGACCCTGATCAGCCGGTGCATTATGCGATTATTTGCAGTTTTACCCAACTTATAGGCGAATGATACGGTAGTTTTAAGGGTTTAAAGTTAATTCATTTCCTAACTTAAGATTTGGATGCTGAATACACGCTGAAGCGTTTAGGAAGTTAGAATGTCTCAGTTAGTTCCAATAGTGAACATTTAGACTTTGTTTTTGTCACAAGGTGCCTACTGTGAGTTGACAGTCTCTAATTGTCTACTTGCTGATGACGTGAAATATGATCTGCCAGCATGCAAGAATGGGGGAACATGCCACACTATAGATAAAGGTTATACATGTACGTGTGCCCCAGGATATACAGGTAGGTAGATTAGAAATATAATTTGTTTTGCTGATGTTTATCTTGCAAGCATTAGGAAATGATGGCATATGTATCAATATTCTTATGGTCAGCATCAGCATCGATGTTAAGACTTTATGTTAAAATTTTGTGTTAAAGGATTTTGCAGGCCAGATGAAGTCAGGTACATCATGGCCTTTTTGAGTCTGTTTTATTCTATGTACTTTGATCTTGTTATGCAAGTATGTTACATGTACAGTGAGTGTAGTCCAATAGATCAGCCTAAAAACCTGTATTGGTGAGTTTGTGGTTTGGCATCTGATATTATCTATTCATAAAACATTGCAATTATTACACACAGATTTGTCTGCAAGACATGAAACCTGTTATTGATCATTTTTAGACACTTACCATTATTTCTGGCTTCTCTTGAGTTAATGTCGATTGAAGGGGTCATTATGTTATCTGTACAGCATATTTCCATATCAAATCCGATGTTTGGCAACTTTTGTACATCTACGTGGAATCACAATACCCTACCTTCTGTTTCCATTTCGAATTACTGGGCTACATCGGCAAATAATTGGCTGTTCCATCAATATCGAACGACCAACCAAATTCAACTTTGCTGATTCAAAATAGTTGATTTAGTCATCTGTGCATTTGTCATGTGACTGTCTCATGCTGAAGATATGGTAACCTGACTATTATGACAGTTCAACAATGCTTCAAATTACGAAATGGTTGGAGTAAATTTTAATTGTAACCCAATTTGCTCAGAACACCATGTAATAAGGGTGCAGAGGTAATGCTGTATGGGATCACAGTGGTCCATTGTCATAAGAAAATTTGCTATTGCAAATTCTCTGATGCAACCAATGCAAAGTTTTGACACCCAAGGTCAAATTTAATTACAGAATACTTCGTAACGAGAAATGCTTCATTACTATGAATATTTCACATGCGACTGTAGAGGTGCAAAAGAAACGCTTCATTCGGGCATCCAGAATTATTGTCAGTAATACACTTTATTTTATCTGTTTATTACATGCACCCTGGTAGAACAGGTTCTGCCAGATTGAGGTCTAATGCTATTGTTCTACTTAACCCTTATACCAATTGACGAGGGTCTGCCAGATTGGGAAATAGCCTGATTGTTTTAATTTAAACCTTTCCCAATAGACCTAGTCTGCCAGACTATAGTCTAGCCTGCTTGTTCTGCTTAAACCTTTCCTAATAGACCTGGGTCTGCCAGATTGGGGTCTAACATGGTTGTTCTACTTAACCCTTTCCCAATGGAACTGGGACAGTGAGATTGGAGTCTTTCCCACATACAAATGCTAAAGGATGCCCATACCACATTTCAATGCAAGTGTTTTGCGGCCTCAACTGCATTTCAGTTTAAGCACGTTTGGACACCCCTGCCATATCTTCATTCAAGTGCTTCTGACGACGCTGGTAAACAGCCGCCATTTGCACAGTCAATTCATAGCGCCAATACAAAAAGTGTTCTGGAAGTTTATATGACGTCATAGCACATGTCTGTGTATTAGATGAATCCTAAATAGCCAATTAGAGAAAATACGACATCGGAAATCCACCAAAAATGACAATGGTTGCTGTTAGAATCACAGAATCCAGAATCGATGTTTTGTGATAAGATTTATCTCAAGACTTTGTGAGTAATCATCAAAAACTGTTTTATAAACAAAAAAGAACAAAGCAAGGCAAAATAACCAACACATCAATAACAAGAATCATCAATTATGTAGTCCAACATTAAGTGGAATCAACGATAAACACATTTATCAATGATAAACACATTAAACTTCGAGCCACCGCTTGATGTACCAGTAGTCAAGAATGTTGCTGTGTATCATGTTATGCTATAAATAAGCACTCAATATTTAATTTGAAAGTTTAATTATGCATATATCACTGTGCAGTTTTTTTCAGCCGGCCATATTGCGATATTGTCAGCTTGTGGCATGCTGGTCTAATGATAGCACATTGTACAATGTAGCAACAGACATGCTATATAACAAATCACAAGGTTGAGGTATTATTGTGGCACTCACGTATAGGACACACATACCTGATTCATGCATACCTCCCGAATGATGACCCTTAACCAGGCAGTATACCTTGCCAGTGTCCACTGACAATGGAGAACATTCTTGTTGAGTGTATCGACTTTCACACTGTGAGACAGAAGTTTGTTTTTTGTCAACTCGATGAAACAGCTTTTTTGATGATGTACCATCAGAGAAAATCTTGGACCTTCTAAAATAATGCTGTTTATATAACAAATTGTAATCCTATATTTGACAAATTTACCTTTATTACCTTTCTGTTTTTTTTATATACATCTTGTAGAATTGTGACAGCTTTACCTTATATATTTTACCATGTAGGAAAAAATATTAATTTTACATTAATTGTTTTTGGAATAGTTTTTATTCCTGAAGATTCTAGCAGTTTTAAACCTTTCTATTGTTTCAACTTTACTTTTACTGATCACTGTATAACACATATATGCATACTAATTCCTGTGTAAACAAGTATTGTATTGAATCTTGTAAAAACCTGTCATTTACTTTTAGACAAACGTTGTACCACAGATATTGATGAATGCGTCTCCCGCCCATGCCAGTACAATGGGACATGTAGGGATCTTGTCAATGGGTACAATTGTAAATGTATCCCAGGCATCGCAGGGATAAATTGTGAAATTAACATCAACGAGTGTGCATCTAATCCGTGTTTACATCGTGGACGTTGTACGGACCTTATCAACGGGTACGTTTGTTCTGTCAATCACTGTGTGCACACTTGACATTAAGTATCTTGCAGTTGAATATTAAGACTCTACCAATCACTGTGTGCACACTTGATATTAAGTGTCTCGAAAAATTAAACAAAATTAGATTTATTGATATGTTTTTTACACTCAGACTTCATCTGTGTGCGTATTCAACATAATACTCTTCCAGTGCTGTTATAAGCACACACACACACACACACACACACACACACACACACACACACACCACTATTTGTTCACAATTTGCATAACAATATATTTTACTAAAGGTATATCATCCTAGCACGTCTCATGAGCTGATAAAACCTGCCTAGAAAACTGTGATTTTATTCAAACCTACCATTACGCATGTTGTTATTTTATGAATTATATGCCCTGTTACAAGGGAAAACATTTCTTCTTGGTCAAAATCACTTTAGTTTCGATTGATTTTCTGCATAATAATTAATGTTTACAATGGCTGCTGGAGACTACTAAAAGCTTCATAGAGGTGAGCCATGTAATTGTTGATTCATTCATATACAGTTTGCCCATTTCAAATATTTTCTGGAACATTCGGAAAAGAAATGGATTTCTCAGATTTTACCATCGAGCTCTATACTGGTGCAGTTGTACATGGGTTGATGCCTGTTGACAGTATAAATCAATACAATTATTATGTTTCCTGAACAACGAAAGGGCTATATAAATGACACAGATGGGAGAGAGATATTTGAAATTACATAATTCTCAAGAGGGATTATGAGGACTGACATTAAAATCAAACACACATCAACGATCATATGTATTGAGTAGGAGTAAAATTATTCACCAATGTACTGACTGATCGATAATTTGCCATTGCAATACACATATCGTTACTAAAGGAGGATAATCAATTCGAAACAATATATACCTTAATAAGTTACTTTTAATCGTCAATGACTGTGAATAAATATTAGTCGTTTGCCTCCTTATTCTTTGCGTCTATTGATATGTGTCTTATCGTAGTTAGTGTATCGCAATACGCTTCGATGTGTGGCATATGCAAATTGTTTCACCCCTACTAGTAAGCAGTTTCCTGCCTTGAACAGCCACGTTTACTCATTTAATTAAAGAAATAAATTGATATTAGGCAACTATCTGCTGAAAGAGGCAGCTATATGCTTTCAGAAGCATCTATCCCGCTTTAGGTCGCAACTGTCTTACGAGTCCATTTTCTCACATCTCAAATGTGACGGTTTAAAACAGGTTTACTCTCCATTGTGACGTACATTAACTGACACTTCCATACACACGACACCTGCCTTGAAACGACAACGTTCACAAATTCCTTTGTCTTATTTTTATATTCAAATTCATTCTCTGCATTAAAGGGCACCAGTCCACAAAGATCAATTTTTTTAAGGTTCCTTTGACGTCTTTTATATCCATGTTTGACTGTATATGTTCTGGTAATAAAGTTTAGGCTAAACCTTTGTTTCAGACCAGGTAAATTTAAATTAAACTTCAGCAATTTACTGAAGGTGCTTCATATTATGTCTTGTCTTTGCAGTTATACGTGTAATTGTACTGACACAGGATATATGGGACCTAACTGTTTGATCAACATAAATGATTGTGAGAGCCAGTCATGTGTGAATGGAGCAAACTGCACAGATCTTGTCAAGGTTATTATACATTTTGAAAAGAGAAAAATCTGTCTCTCTATCCAAAGCTGCCCTGCATTGATCCATTTCTGAATTGAAAATTTTGCATAGGGGCTTTCAACATTGCATTGAATGGCATACTTTTTTCTACTTAGCAAAATACGTGGAATGAATCATCTTGACATTAGACTCGTTATTGGAGAGTAGCGTTCTCCGTGTAGAACAAATGTGAGAAAGGAGGTGGTATTGTGTCACTCGCATATATGGCACACACTGCAGACCCATCTTTATCTCGTGAAGCGTGAACCTAGATTAAAATGTGTACCGAACTAGTGCCCACATAGAGTAGAGTGCATTCTTGTTGAACTCCCATCCCATGAGACAAAGTTTCCATGTGAACTGAATGAAAACGTTTTATGATGATGTGCCACCAGAAAAAAGTAAACACATTGGACTCTCTAAACAAATCTGGTTATATAAATATGTTAAATCTATATTGAAAGGATTTTGTATTATTTCTACCCTTAGATTTTATTATCTAGACCTTTGTAAGAGGCTTTACCTCTTAAACTTATATCTGTGTTATAGGAAAACATGTTTACTTTTATTCGGAACCATTTATCTTCTTAAAGATTGTAAACATTTTTCAACTTTACATATTTTACTACTTAATTTCTACTCAGCCCTATATATCCAAAATTGTGCTGATGTGCCATTAAGCCCCATACATACAATCTATCCATCTATCAAGAGTTTTAATTTGTTCATTTGTATGTCATTTTATTTATTCTTGCACTCAGCTGATTATTCTGGCATTCTGAATTTTTCATGTGTCTTTCGAGCAAAAGGTAGTTCATTAGACATGATCTTTTTCTATAATAGTAACTATGTAAGGTTGTGCTTTAATAGCCAACATAACATGTCATAATTAAAAGTCCTAGTTTTTCTGATGTAAGTATCGTACATAGTCTCTATTAAGATGACTCGAACCATGCCCACTAAAAATGTATGATGAACTTGACTGTGTACAAATGGATTTATTTTAATTTTTGCTATTTACGTTTGCCCCCTCCCCCTCCCCCCCCCCTCCAGTTGTTTCAATGAAGCAATATATGTCAAAAGTGTTTGGAAAGTTGATTAAAAAGACTGAAATGCATAATCTGTCAATTATAAACATTGGTCCTGCATATGATACAAAGTTAATTCGTATTAATAAGGCATTGAGAATTTTCTAGCACATTTAGAAAAATGAAGCATGATTCACCTACTCATTATCCTATATATATATATATATATATATATATATATATATATATATATATATATATATATACATATATCCTCGAACAGTCATATTTCGTGACCTTAACGTAAATTTTAACGCGTTCGTTATAATATTGTGAGAATCTATTCTAATAACCATAGAAAGTGTTCAACTGTATCTACTTCATTTAGTCATCGTTAAAAATGTTTTGGCAATCATGTACATTACTTCAGAATTACAGTTTTCCGAGCGTGTCTAAGTTTACTTATTTCTGAAGGGCGTCCATGGTTCTTGACACTGACGAAAAAGTCACGTGGCATATGACCGGAATGCGCCAGTTAGTCCAAGGTATGGATATTATCAGTTTATAGCGTATCCGTGTTTTTGAAATAAAACAATAATAAAAATGAATTTTTTTCCCGCTCATTCTACATGCAGTTTGTGCACTTACATTACTGCTTGCTTGTTCTTTACCATATAAATACGTGAATCAATAGAGAGAGAGAGACAGACAGACAGAGAAGCAGAGGGAGAGTGAAATTTAAAAATAGACACTGATGAATAGATACACATTTTACTATAATAGCTTCAATGTCTTTTGATGCAGAATATATGTTTCTTATGAAATAATACTGAAACGAAAAGGTCCATAGTTTGTTTGTATTGAATACATTACTAGTTCATATTTTCAACACAGCAGTTCCATTTGTTGTTCGTATTGACATTTCCGGTGTAAATTTGTCTTACGTTGTAGAAGAACCCAACATGATTAAAACCAAATATTTCCATTGGCTTTGCCGTTGTATAAATTCCCAAAGTGTGTTTTTCTGTTCTAGATATGTTATCAAAGCCATCATGTGATCGGCGGACCTATCTTTAGCATATAATACAAAATTCAAGGCCAAAATGTCGGACACAAATAATGCGCTAGTGAAAATAAAGATTTTCATTATGATTTTTTTAAATTACATAAAATTACCTGTTTGAGTCTCATTTTGTCTCATTTTACTTATTAAATACTTCATGTCACTCTTGAAGAACGCTGGTGACACAGTTGATGATGTCATTATCTCGAAGGAAGCGCGTTAGGTCGCGAGAAACATGATTGAATCATTATCACCAATTTAGGAGGTTAGACGATATATATATATATATCTTTAAAACCTTTATTATTCGATTTGTTGTGGGGTCTTTTCGTCACTTTAACATAAATAATATTCATCATAAAGTTTTGAAAAATGTTATGAAAATAGGATAAGAAATGTCTGAGTTATAAAGGGTTGAAATTATGCATGTAATATTGTAAATTCTACCTATTTGCCATACTGATTTGAGCAAGGTCTTGTCCAGCCACCTGTTTACATAAGGGTTCAAACCTAGCTGTTGGATGAATTTGCAAGTGGTTGATTGAAATGTTTAATGCAACAGTTGATTGAGAGATTCCACTCATGGCATAGGGGTCAATTACTGACTAACAAGCCTGCATTGGAGTATCAAAATAAATGCTTGGTAGAGTTACTACCCTTCCCAATTTACCACTGTAGTGCAACAGCGGCTTATAATTATGATTAAAATCAATTTTCAATGACACAAATGCAAATTTAAAGGTAGGTCTTTGACTTTCCAATTTGAAATACATAACGACTATACTTTCGGAATCGGAGTTAAGGATTTGTCATTCTGGCACATTTGTATCCATGACTAGGGCTGTAGGAATAGGATAACCTGCTACTTAGGACTAGTCAATATCTCTCTTCCGTATGTGTCTGATGAAAAAAGTTTAGTCTCAGACAAGTACAAATTTTCAAAACCAGAAAGTTCCTATTTTATTTGGAGACCAATACACTGCCATTCATCGGCACCGTCCACTTCCAGATTAAATTTTTTATAATTGTATGCTATGTTTCTAGTAAGTGCATAGTCCGGAATTGGCTTGAGGATGTGCCGATGTGACAAGCAGAAATGTGACTTTCCAAACATTGATGAAATACACATGCCCATACAAAGAATTACTTTATTTGTCAAGATTAAAATAATTACATGTTTCATCAAAGAACAGATAAATCAGATTATTTCTAAACTACAGGTAGTGCACCAGATCGATTAGCAGATGGTTCATTCAAAGTAGCTGGAGATTTGATCACAAAGTCTCTACGAGTGCGCTCTAAAAAAAACTTTTCTTCTGATTAGTGACATTGTTAAACCATTCTCTCTTATATGAGCAATTTTCCGTAAGAATTCAAAGTCGGTAGAAGTTTGAACCATTGCTTAACAAGATGGCGTTTGTAAAACATAAAGTTTGTAAATAAATTAAAACTCAGCTTTATTATAGATTTTACAGTTAATAAGTAAAGCTCCTGTGTATTGAGGAAAATTACATGTACTTGCCCGTTTTTTGAAGTTAAGCTGCCCTTTGCCATTTTTGATGGGACTGGCGTAAGACAATAAACAAAGGAAACTATTTTATAATGGATGATTTCAACAATACAAAATAGAAAATTGTATTTTATTTTGGATAATTTGAACAATGCAAATAAGCTATTTTTGATGACAGACCACTGAGACAGTATAATGAACAGGTAGTTATTAAACAAAAACAACCGAACTTGAATGAATGTACAACAATACTTCGCACAGACAAACATAGATGAATCCTGGTCATTTTGCCCACAATCCCGTTTGCACCCCAAGATAGTTCACCCCAAGTCTTTACACCTCCAAAATCACACGTTCAGGATTTTGATTTAAAATCAATTATAAATGTACAGAAATGGCAATTATACCAATGATTAATTGTATTCTTATTATATCCACTAATTTGAATGAATATGTATTGCAATTATTAACTTGATTCACAACATAGTGAAATACCTTATTTCAGAAATTGACTGTTCATTATATGTTAATGACTTTTCATAGCTCATTATATGTTGATGACGTTTTGATCTGCTATATATTAAAAATTCTATTGAATATCAACTACAAATATGATTTACCAGAGTTAAAAACTGGTCAGAACAAACAGCTCCATTTTTTTTCTTCAAATCTAAAACTATTTCTATCCGGTTTTGCCAATTGCATACAATTGATGATGACCCAAAACTCTATCTACCTGGTTCTATTATCCATATTGTGGAAGAGAACACACTTTTAGGACTAATTCTTGACCACAAACTAAATTTCCTTCTTCATGCTAGATGCCCCAAGAACAAATGTAACACGGATTGGGGAGTTGTCTAGAAGGTCGTTCTGTGGTTATGCAAAAATTTAGTAAGATTTCAACTTGACTGTGGCTCATTGTGTATAGATCGTCTCGCAAATCGTACCTTCAGATGCTTGACCCGATACACAATCATGGACTTTGTCTGGTACATTTAGAACTTCGCTTCAGAAAAGCTTTGTGTTGAGACAAATAAACCACCACTTTACCTTAGAAGAACAAAAATTCTCCTTCAGTATAATATCAAACACAAAACCTTGTTTGATCAAAAACCAGAAGCTACAAAACTCAGTGTTGTCAATACTGCAAAATTCTCCAGTCCCAAGTCACCACTGTGGTTTCTAATTTCATCACAACAAACAAATAAAAAAATAATGTTTGATCTTTGCCAATTCAAAAGATTATCTTCCAACAATCGGTTTTACATAGCAAATTCAATGAAATCAGAAGGTCCTAGCATGGTCACAAATACTTGTGGTGCAAACGTTGCTGCCCAGTAGACACCCATTTCGTAGTGGAAAATTCCTTGTAGTGTATTTAAATATTGTATTAATTGGCATGTTCTATCAATTTGGTAAATATGTGGAATGAAACTCCACAAACTAGCTTTAGGCTATCAAACCCATCATTGGAGAATGTCATCTCTCACATAGATGAGATGGCATTATGCCACTTGTTTACTCATGCTTACCTCTTTAAGGGTTATTCTAAACCAGAGTTTTGCATTTAGGTGGTGTCAGGCACGGTGGCGGAGCATCTGTCTTCCGTGAACACATTGATGTTTGAATCTTTTTGATTCTGTTCCACCAGAGAAGATCTTGGACTTGTTAAAATAATGGAATTTATTTAGGAATTTTTTACCATTACATTTTTTACTTTTCTCTTTTAGGTGGCACTAAACAGTTTCGTATAATTGGCAACGGTATTTGTTTTTGATTGAAGAGACATCCATACTTTATCTCCATGTTTCTCCCTCGTTATTTAAGGTAGTGTCACGAATGCATGATTTCATTTTGTATGCACAAGGGTACAATTCTTGCACATAAACACATTTGTGTTAGCTAGGTTCGAGATTAAGCATTGGCCTGCAATGTGCTTGAGAGTTTCCCATTTTTTTCTTGATCTGATTGTATGTATTTACAGAAATTTTGATAGTGATTTTGTGGAGAAGCAATTCCTGTATGTTTCACTGTCTTTTTAACGAAAGTAATCTCTATGATGAAATAGTGACCACGTTATATATTAAATATATATATTAAATATCTAATATATATATATATATATATATATATATATATATATATATATATATATATATATATATATATATATATACTTGATTACCAGCACAGTGATTTGTATTTTTTAATTTTAAAGTTATGGTTTATTGTCTTCGATGTCTCCAGCAACTTAATTTAAGAAGAAGTATTTACTATTTCATCATTACTATATTAAATAATATCCATTCAGTAAACATTAGAACTAGGCAACATGGCTAAAATCTCTTAAAAATGCACCAAAGATTGCTAATATAATATTGTATACGGCGACGAAACAACTAGGGATGAAATGACTTGTGGGCAGAACGGCCTGTTTCTACGCTGACAACATTAATGCCCTATAATCAGGTACCTACTACTTTATAGTACAACACAGTCACAGCTTCTTAATTACAAAATGTTGGTGTCAGCAAAATCGTCCAAAGTCACTTGTCCAAAGTCCTGGACAAGTGACTGAAAAAGAATTGTACAGCCTTGCTGATCAAGGCAAAATGCCCTCATGGAGATGCATTGATTCCAGTAACATAACTTACTTTCCAGTTAACTAACAATAACACAGAAATTTGGTATTTATTTAGCACTGGTTGTTCAATGAGGTTTGATGGCTTTTATTTTATGACTTCTCATGTTGCTGTTTTGACTGACTAAATTAACAGAAGCTGTAATTTCTAAAACAATATATCACCCTCAGATGTGAAAAAGAGAGTTATATGATAAAAGATTCCACAGATACCTAATGGTTTAGACCACGTCTCTGGTGTCAATCTGCTTGTTATGTAATAGACAAGGTAAGGTTAGTGACTTAGACTACTCAAGGCTGAATGCAAGTATTGAGTACCGTCTTTATCCAAAGCCTTTGGAAACCTTAAGACATAATGAAATTTAATTTGATGTTTACTAACTTGATTTTATTTCAATCAGGATTTTAATTGCTCCTGCTACCAAGGCTATGCGGACAAGGATTGTTCTTATGATATTGATAAATGTGCAAGTAATCCCTGTCAATATAATGGCACCTGTCTGCAGAAGTCTAACCTCACCCTATACGAAAACAAACATCCAGGATCTGGGAACTTTTCCTATACCAATGCAGCTGGTTATATCTGTGAATGTATCCCAGGAATTACAGGTTAGTACTTTATATATCAGTCCATCTTTCTGTCTCATTATATTATATATGCGATGCTGTATATGATTTACCTCCCTTACTTTGTTTACTTTTCCTTAGTTTTTTGTGCCCCACATCAAAATATGAGAACCCTATAGTAATCACCCTTTCCGTCTGTCTAGCCGTAGATTCCCACTTCTTGCAACCAAAACAGCTCTTCAACCTTTGCACATAATCGGATGTCATTTGGTAGGGGAAGTGTGTATTATATGTACAGTGACGTGCAAAAATGATCCAACTCACAGTTGACAATGTCGACATCATGAACGCTTAATGTGCCATTTTAAAACAGAACAGCTAAACAAAATAACTGTGGCAATTACCCTGAGTTTTCAGCATTTGATAATATGGCCTCTGAACTTTTTTGAGCCTCCACTGAATCGTGCTGTACAAAGCTTTGATATAATCTGTAGTGATGTCCAAAAAGTTTACACCTCCTTCACTAGATCTTGACGACAGTTAGGTGCATGCAGGGATCTTCATGGTCTCATTTGTGAGATAATTGTATTAACATTTTCCATTATGCTTAGGTAAGGTGACTTTGATGGCAATGAGAAAGGTCAATGTTGTTTTCATGTTTCCAGGCACGATATGATGCAGTAATGTGGCAAGGTGCATTGTCATCGTAAAAGATGAACTGTGAATTTCAGTTATTTTATTTTTGCAATCACTGACCGTAGTTTTAAAACTAAGAACATTAACATATTTATATTTCCCTCCATTTCTACAAAAGTAGCCACTCCATGACACATGATGCAGACTCAAAACATGGAATCTACCCTGGCGTTATTTCCATCTAGTCTTACACTCAGTTTGGTAAGATTCTTTGCGGGGCCGCCACATGTGGATACAGTTTGGCCAGTAATAACAATCTGGATTTCACTGGAAAATATTACATTATTCCAATATTTTAAAACCATGAAATGTCTCTTTTACTTGCACGCTTCAAGCAATGTTTTCTCCGTCAAATATATTACCCGATCACGTTAACAATAGCAAATTATTCTCTGCTACCTCCGAATACAGCACCCCACCCCCATCCCACCACGCGCCTTTCCAAGACGAAATAACGTCTTTCCGTCTATGTATCATACAGACTAAGGGAAGTAACTATTACAGATTAACTCCCCTTGTTCCCGCTAGGTGACCACCCATATCCCGGATGTAAGCAGTTTAAACTTTTGCTTGCAACTTTGAACAGTAGCTTCAAAGAATTCATTGCAATTTATATTTAATTTTGACCATCCAGCATTTATTTTCAGTAGTATAGTAAGCAAAAAGTTCCATATATCTGGTGGTTTCAACATTTGCGTTTTCCCTGTGAAATTATTAGTATTTTGCATTTTTTACCGGTCGTTAGTGTCCACGTGTCAACGATCGGTAACACTCAAGTTTTCACCGGTGTAATTGTATTGCACTGTTAGATTTCGGTTTATTGCACACTTTTTAGGTCTTCTCGGTAGCACTAGTTTGCCTATTTGAACAATGTATATATTTGTTGTATGCACTTGTTTATTTTCTTCTCTCTTCATTAAAGAGCTGTCGATCAAGTGCAAGAAGTGCATGCGCTTTAAAGTCGCGGAGAACAACCACGAGACGGGATTTCAGACTTTACCGACCGGCCTAGCCCGCAAGATATATATATTTTTTGCCGTCCCGGCTGCCGACACACCGGTCCAACAGTCTTGACAACCAATGTACTGTCTCGGTGGTCATGAATGTCATTTCTGACTGGCAAACAAAACCTCGCTGAACAGTTTCTACAGCAACGGCGTCCTACGTCAAGCCGGAGCGATCATGTTGATGATACCAGTACATGGGGAATCAGCATCACATTTAAAACCGTCTGGCCAAACGCAACCGACCGCTTCGGAGTGGTATTCCTCAGCCGGACCAAGCTCCGTGATGAAATGACTCTGCCGGCCTTACTAGCATATTTGGCATGTAGAACATTTACTATGCATGATGACGATTTCGCATTATCAGTTTCGTACGTAGTGCTATAACACTGGAGGCAGAGCGTGCAGGTGGGCAATCACAATGTCGACAAGGGGGAGGGGTGGGGCAACATGGACTTGCATAAACATTATGATCCAGCCATGGAAAGGACGAACTTAAGGCTTAAGGCGGCAATCAAAGTCATACAGAATTTTGCCTCGGAACGCCCTTCCTCACAGGCAGTGAACACAGCGTACACGGTCAATC
Source organism: Margaritifera margaritifera (assembly GCA_029931535.1). Taxonomy (NCBI): domain Eukaryota; kingdom Metazoa; phylum Mollusca; class Bivalvia; order Unionida; family Margaritiferidae; genus Margaritifera; species Margaritifera margaritifera. The sequence goes on from JAQPZY010001367.1 coordinate 1,374,406, forward strand.
GTCAAAGATTGCAGAAATTATCAGGCGTTTCTCGGATAACATTTGCGATTCCTGGAATTTGAGGCTTTTTTCGGTGAGTCAGATGCCTGCAACTTTCTCACTACACATACAAATCACATGCCGATGTTCATCATTCAGATGTACCTAACGTATCTAATGATATTAATACCATCAACACGTCTGCTCCACTCTATTATAAAATGGACAGACAACTATTCAACGCCACGTTTAAACTGGTCAGGAATCTTGTGTCGACTTCCTCCCAACTCGACCTGGCGTCACTGGCGTCACTAGCGATCTTTCGCCTAGCCGGAAAGGTCAGACGTGACCATGCCTGGAAATTGGTATGGTGTATCTCCAGGGTGAAGAACAAAGAAGATTTTCAATCCTCATGCTCCCTCGTCAACCGTCAATCACTTGCCATCCCACCCGACCACTGGCGACTCAACTATGGGCGCCAGAGTCCTTCTGTTCCGCCAGATTTGGATCAACGTATTTCCGACAAACGATCGAGCCGTCCAAGTCGTTTCAGAGAGACTCCGGATCTCGTTCATCCAGCCCCTCCACTTTCATTGTTCCCCTTCATGATGAAGATCCCAAGCAATCCCAGGGAGGCAGATCTTTACAGAAGGAGATGCTGGCGGTGGAGGTAGTCCGAAAACCGGACTCCGCGGGTTTCTATTCCAGGCTTTTTATTGTTACAAAAACCAATGAAAACTTGAGACTTGTTAACGACTTGAGCAGGTTCGATCCGTTAATTAAGATGAATGTAACACGATGAAACCGGGTTGAGATTTTATTTAGCGAAGACACTGAAAGCAAGTTTGTGAATGAGATGTTTATTTGTAATGTAATTGAACGATGAATGAATCTGACACCATACTCGGTCGCATAAAGTCCAAGAATGAATTTAACAGAATGATACGCACCGAGTTTAACAACTGGTATAAGGAGATGATATCGTTCCTAAATGGAACTAATCAGAACATGTAACTTCATCCAGTAATCAAACAAGAATCAGTATATCGAACTTTTAAACAAATATGATTGATATATGAATCTATCATCATGGATGATCAATGTATACAATTTATACACAAATATAAACAATGTATGATTCTATCACCACGGATGATCAAAGTATAAGGTTTGTACACAGATATGAATAATTTACGATTATGTCACCAAGAGCGATCATTGTATAGAATTTGTACAAAAATATTAATAGTATATGTTTCATCCACAAGTAGGATCTATGTATTATTGATTTTCATTCATATAGCGATCTTGAATTATTAATTTCACTCCCATGCGCGAAAAGAAGGTCGGCTCTTCGCTTGACAGCTAGACGACCCTCCACTTTGAAGGCATACGAGGGAAAGTGGTCCATTTTCAACGACTGGTGTCGCATTAATGATGTCACACCACTCTCAGCCTCCATCCACCAACTGGCTAACTTCTTTATTTTCCTTTTTGAAGACAAGAACTTAGCACCTATCACAATCAAGGGATAGCGTTCCATGATCTCAGACACTTTCAAAAATCATGGAAGAGACAATATTAACACAAGATTGACCTTTCCGACTTGTTGTCCAATTTCGACTTATCCAGCCCATGGTCGCTCACCTATTCCCAGAATGCAACCTCTCCTGGGTTTTGGCGTGGTTCAACTCGTCTAAGTTCGAGCCCATGTCTTCCACCTCGCTGAAGGAGATATCATAGACGATTTGCTTCTTGATAGCACTAGTTCCAGCTTGAAGGGTGAGTGAGCTGCATGTGAAGTCCGTGGATCAAAACTTCATGAAGTTCCCTTCTGACGGCTCATTCGTACCAATCACTCAACCTAGTTTCGTTTCTAAAAACAGGTTACCGTCCATAGGCAACAAACAAATAACTATCCTCTCTCTCTCTTCTCGATCGATCCGTTGAGAGAGGCGAAACTGCAGGACCCGGTACGCGCCCTCAGACACTATCTGAGGCGCACGTAGTATTTCACGTCAGCCGTCAACGCCTCTTCCTACCGGTTTAAACAGGAAAGCAAGACATAACCCCATAAATGCTAGATCGGCGTACTCACAAGCCTGGTTTTCGAACGTAATATTTCAATTCGAAACACAGTGGTGTCATTTGGCTGGTACACCCAGTCTACTTTCTCCAGCTTTTATTTATGTGAAATGGCCTCGATTAGGAGAGATAGCTGAAGCTTGTCAAGCCACTGGTAGCGGCCCAGACAGTTACCACATTCCTTTTAACACAGAACAATCACAGCCCCGGGTATGACCTTGCAACTTTCGTTGGATTTACATGGAAAATGTTTGAATGTAAGGCAATAGCCAGGTGCTGGATTCCACAGGGATCGCCGTCGCACGTGAATGAACGCATACTCTTCGGTTGTGCTAACCTCACGTAAGGAGACGTTAATCCTTTCAGTAGAGCAATAATCGTGCTGCTACAGGGTAATGTGTGTAGAGGTTGGATGCTCAAGCATTTCCTCCTCATCGTACCTGTTCTCTTAATGGTAATGTGATCGGGTAATGTATTTGACGGAGAAAGGAAATATTTCAGAAAATTACATTTCTCTGAAAATGCTTATCCGATCTCATTACTATAAATCTCTCCGGGATACGCGCGGCCACCTAGAAGGAACAAGGGGAGTTAATCTGGAAGAGTTACTTCCATTTGTCTATATGATAAATATACAGGAATAATTTTTTTTTTTTTTTTTTTTGCCTTTCAGGGAGGGCTGGATTCGGAGGTAGCAGAGAGTAATTTCCTAATGTTAATGTGATCGGGGAAATATTTTGGTACAAACATAATGTATTCAACAATTTCCTTTCTGCAAGCTGCTAATACTGTCAGTATCTTTCAAACTTGGTGTTATCTTGAAAAGACAAGTACACAGTCCGCGCTGAATTGTTCTTACGGATGCTTTTTCAAGTGTGTATTGGCTTACTTATCTGTAATCTCTCGCAAACTCTTTCATCTGTTGTGCTTCACATCTCTGAGAAGAGAGAAGTGAGCTTTCTCTCCCATGGCGGCCATTATGTTTAGCATTTCCTTGTTGTTAAATTTCACCCACTAGTCTCGAAATGGTAGACATGTACACAACTAATATTGAGTTTTTGCTGACTTTCACCTTTCTTATAAAATTGTATAGCCAGCTGGTATTACTCAGTTAATAGTTCACGTCATCTGCCATTTGCTATTACTATGGGCCATTGAAGATCTTTCAAGAGCATACTACTCATTTTATCTGTACTAAACTTAGACCAGACGAGCTTATGAGATGGCCTGCTCTCCGTCGTCCAGTATTTGTCTTTCCATTAGCACATGTTTGTTATCGCTACTCCTCTAAACTCCTTGGAGGATTACCATGAAACTTTAAACACAAATTCATCCCAAGGTCTAGCTGGTCCTACATTAAAATGGTGCTGCAAAGTCATCCAATATTGTCACCACACCGGCCATCTTGAAAATCTTGTTATCGCTACTCCTCCTGAATGGATGGTCATATCAAAATAAGGGTTTCACTGTAGGGGTTTCTTATGATGTTCAGTTGGTCCTAAATGAAAATGGTGCTGATGTGGTGTCCAATACTTCCACCATGGCAGCCATCCTGAAAATATTGTTACTGCTACTCCTCCTGAACGGAAAATCATATCGACTTGTTGTCTTCTTGAACATCTTGCTACTCCTCGAGAACTGAGAATCATATCGACATAGGGTTTTCACCAACAATTTTTCTTTTATAATATCTTGTTGGTCCTAAACAGAAATGGTGCCTCGCAGACATACAATGTGGCTGGCACAATGTACACATTAAAACTTTAGTTTCTCACTAATTTTCCTGAATGGATGGTCATATTAGTATGGAGTTTGTACCAATAGTTTTCTAATGGTATCTATGTTGTCCTAAATTAAAATGGTGTAGATCTTACATCCAATATGATCACCACAGAGGCTAATTTGAGAATCTTATCGACCCAGAATATCAGAGATGGCTTCAACACTTAGCAGCTAAAAATAAGAAATGGTTATATCAAGAAATCCTGGAAATGCTTTCTTGACAGTAGAACGTCAGTCCCTTCGAGGGATTCTTGTTTACTGGTGCATTGATAAAATAATAAATCTCAAACATTATCCGGTCACAGATTCTTCAATTTTTGGATGACGATAAACACTAAACAAAGGATTTCATATTGAATAATTGACGAAGTATGTTAGTGATGTCGGGAAAAGTGGCGTCAAATCTAGAATGTCACTGTATAGTTTCGGTCTTTCCAGTTATTGCCCTATTTCTATCAGTCATAACTCTCCCCTACATCAAAGCATTGTAAGCAGCGTAGGCCAGAAACGATTCAATATATACTGAGGCAATTTGAGCAGTACATTGTCACATAGACCGAGATATGCCTTGCATGGGTTTTGTCGTGTGAACTCTATTTTTTATCTTGCCTTCTGTAGCATAGACGAGACATAGGAGTAGCTTATTCCAACGTCGGCAGTAATGACGCAGACATGGGTTAAGGTTTTGGGTAAATATTTATTTAAGGTTACAAGTCCCTAACCTTGAAGGTAATGCTTGAACCTTAAAATCAGCGAACATTGGTCTTTCATCCCAACATTCTCACACAAATCCCTTCTCTGTCCTCCTACAGACCAGGTCATTAAAGGTCATTTGAAAATTTCAGTTAATAAGTGTTTTCGTTAAAGTTTTTCTTTATGGTTATATGTTGCTGTCATCCTTGGATAGTACGATCATTCAGCATTGCCCTGTCAACTCTGTGCACATCAATCCTCTGTCTAGCCCTGTGAAACAAGGTCAAGATTATTTGAAAATCATGGACAAGTTCTGTTTAAAGTTTTTCTTTATGGTCAGCAGTCCTAAACCCTTAGAGGGATAGCTGTCGCACTTGGACTGTAGACATAGTCATCTTTGCCCATTTAACTCCATGCACCTGCCACCCTCCTTCTACCCCCGGTCATTTAAACATCTTGGTCACGTTTTTAGTTTACTGCTCATAGGTCAGAAGACCTTATGTAATGGATTTTCATCCACCATATGTTGTCCATCATCCAGCGTATATCCGTCATCTATTGGCACAAGTTTGTAATCGCTACTCCATGGTGGCCATCTAGAAAATCTTGCTATTGCTATGCATTCTGTATGGATGGTCGTATCAACATAGGATTTTCACTTAAAAGACTTCCTAGGTCAAGTTTGTTCTAAATAAAATTGGTGTCCCTCATCTGTCCAATATGGCCACCATGGTGGCGATTTTGAAAATCTTGCGAATGATACTCCTCCTTAACAGATAGTTATATCAACATGGGGTTTTTCACTAAAAGATTTCATACGATGACTAGTTGGTCTTAAATGGAAATTGTGTTGATTTGACATCCAGTATGTTCCCCATAGTAGCATGTTGACTTTTTTTTAATGATGCTTTATGGATGGTCATTTAAACATGGGTCTTTCACTGACAGATTTATTATGATATTTAGTTGGTCATGAAAACAAATGGTGCCGATGAGACTTAAACAAGGTCAATAGTGCAGCCATCTTGAAAATGGTTTTATTGCTACTTCTCCTTAACATGTGGTCATATGAACGTAGATTTTTCACTGAAATACTAATTATTATAGCTAGTTCATCCTATATGAACATTGTGCTGATCAGACCTCAAGTTTGATGGTTTTGGTGGCTATATTGAAAACTGTGTTAATAGTTACTTTTCCTGAATGTCCCCACCCCACCTCCTTTGCGGGCTTGGGATGTGAATAGACCCGATGCACCCTCATGCACGAGGTGACTAATAGAGGCAGGAGCCATGGTGACCCAGTGGTTAGCGTGCTAGACCCATTACTGAAAGGGTGTGGGTTTCTATCCTACTATCGCATCATCCCAGGTCACAATCATGGTGTGCCTTACTCCAATTACCTCACACTGAATAAGCTCACTGTGTTCCTGCACCATAAAACACTAAACTAAACCAAATCTCATGATTTTTTATTATAGTTGTATGGTTCTAAATGAACATGGTCCAATCAGACCTCGAATATGGAGGCCATGGCAGCCATCTTAAAAATCTCGTTATATTTACTTCTTCGGAACAGATGGTCATATAGATATTGGGTTTTCACTACAAGAATTCGTATGATGTCGACTTGGTCTAAAACACATTGGTGCTTATCAGACATTCAACATGATGGCCGTCTTCAAAATCATGTTATTACTGCTCATTTTAAGGGATGGTTGCACCATTAGGTTTCAATAAAAAACTTCTCACTATATGTCGTTGGTCCCAAATGAATGATCTTATGTGACCTCCCAAAATTTAACAAGTCGAGTACCAGCTGCTACTCCATAATAAATGGCCATACCAACATTTGTAGAAGAACACATAGCAAACAAAAAACAAAAAAAAAAGCACATAATTGTTTCTGCATTAATATGATACTGATCCAGTCTCCAAAACTACTGCCTTGAGGGCTATCTTGAAAATATATGGCTATTTCTCCTGAATGGTCATGGTCATATCTACATGTTTTCACTGCAGCAATATGTAGCAGGTTCTGAATAAAAATGGTGTTCATTTCACCTCCAATATGAAACCATAATGGCCATCTCAAAGATCTTATCACTACATGCCCAGAAATCATGCATGCAAGAAACCATTCGGTCATTTCATTAGCTAATCAGCAGAAAGTACCCTGGGCTGCACAGTTTTTTGTTTATAAATTTGACACACATGCATAAATAGAATATGTATATGTACGTGTGTAAGCACACTATATATATATATATATATATATATATATATATATATATATATATATATATATATATATGTCCAAATATACACATCACAATCTACCCATAATGTGAATCATTATAAAAAATCACACGAAATTGACATTTTCACATCATGTACTATATGCAAATTGTACACGTAATGCTTGTAGAACAATGAAAATGAAATCAGGTCTAATAAATAAGACTTCACTCATGAAGTAATCACTATATCTACTCGAAGTAATATGCTATGTTTAATCCAACTAACACAAAGAGAGACAATCTCGAAAAATCTTGAATGAATCAAAGAGATGCCAACCCTTCCGGATTTTGAAATATTATTATGAATGATCAGTGAAAAGTCTACATTCGGAATTACTGATGAAGTTCAGAAAATCAAGATTCTATGTGAAAGTTTGAACAGGACGTTTCTCTGTTGACACAGGTATAAATAAACATATTTCAGCATCAATTGCGTTTTCTGGTACATAGAATATAGTTTCTCGATGTAAAGCACAGGATATAAATATTGAGAAACCAGTATATTTGACTTTACATAGGTGACAAATGGTGCAATCGATGAAGAGAGAAGGAAGATATAGATTATCTGTGAGGAAAACTAATGTTTATAGTTAGTGTTTTTGCCAAAAGGTTTGAAAAATTCAAGGTCCTGGAATTGGAGGAATGGATACATAATTTATTCTCATTTAATGTTGATTATTACTGACTGTGTAGATATATGTATTTTCTTATATAAAGATGCAATATAATGGTATAGAAGTTACGTTTAACGAATCCTTTCTAGAGAGGTAGCCTAGATTCGAAATAATTAATGACTGGATTCCTAATATGCATGATCATCGGTTAGCATGTCTGTAATCAGCAACATCAACTCCTCCTCAATCCGGAAAGACCTTAAGTCAGGTTCCGATACTTATCCTTTAGTCTGTCAAGCCCAGAGGGAACTATACTATCAGCAAAATGCATATAATTTGATCGACTTACATGCATAAAAGGAATAATGATAAGTTACACAATCAATTTAATAAAATGACTAATAATGTTACAATACCTAATATTAGCTGGCGCAGAAGTCACGTTCACCCAAGAGACCTCTTTAATAAGAAAAAGTGGTTTGTGTCTACCGTTGAAAATCTTCAACCTTTTGCATGCATAGAAGGATAAAATTACTAATGGAGGAAACACATCAAAGCATGGTACACTGATAAGCTGTATTCAACCTCGAATGCATTACACAGACGTCAGTCAACTATAGTAAGAAAGGCTGTGCATGGCTTAATTAGATCTTCAGCATTGGACTGAAATTAAGATCAACACATTTACAATAGGTAAAGCTGTCCATGTAGTAAAAATAAAGTCAAAAGACTAACACTTAAGTTGTATAAAAATACATATATAATATACACCAACAAGCCAAACACAATAACACGTGACTCATTATGTGACACCTACCATCTACTGTTGACCTTATGCAAGGTCAAGGTTATTTAAAAATATTTACAATGTTTTCAGTTTAAGGTTTGCTGTATTGTCATGGGTCCTAGACTCTTTGATGATTGGCTGCCATATGAACTGTATAATCAGGAAGCTCTGCCCTTTTATACTCGTACACCTCCATCCTCCCTCTGGACTTTATGCAAGGTCATGTTCAATTGAAAATCTTGTTTAGTTTTCATTTAATGTTATATGTTTGGTCATAGGTCACAAATCAGTCGAGGGATAGCTATTATACTTTGACTGTAGAGTTAGGACGCAGTCCTTTCACACAGATTCACTCCTGTTCTCCCTCTGGCCCTCGTGCAAGGTCAGAGTGATGTAATAGGAGGGTGAAAACACATCTGTATGAAGCAGGGGAGCATAATCTTTTTTCGATAGTTATGGCTTTTGACAATTAATATAATTGTAATCTTCAAATGGGATGCAACTTGAATCCGGCATAAGTGAAGGATCGTTCAACAGATTCTGCTGCAGTTTCGTATGGAAATTGTCTTGTAGACTTACATGTGCGTTTTATGGGTTTAGTCTCTTTTATGAAAGAGTTATGACATCCCCATCCAACCACCACCCGAATTGCATTTTTCCAGGAGTTGGTTTCCACAAGATAACTTCATTAAAATTTGCTGAATTTCAACAAAAAATTAAGCATGTACCTTCAAACTGAGGAGACCATGAAAACATTAGAATTCCAGAATTCCAGTTTATCATTGATTTTTGCAGCATAACTTACTAATTTTTGTTGGATTTCAACTAAATTTAGCATGCAGATTTATACTGATGAGACCTTAATTTAGTTTATATTGCCAGCATTCACATCATTGGCAAGAGTTGTGGCCTCTGATTGCTTACTCTCCTAACTTTGGTTTCCATAGCATAACTTTACTAATTTTTGATGGAATTCAACCATATTGGCATGCATCTTTATATTGATGAGACTTTAAATAAATTGAGTTTGAAGTGTTAAGCAATATCATATTAAAATATCTATGGACATTGATTGCCCATTCATATTCAGCATACTAATTTTGCTAAGGAATGTTGGATTTCAACCAAATTTATCATGCAAAGTTAATATTGACGAGGCCTTGAATTAGTTGGATTGCCAGCATTCTACATTCTCATTTAGAATAGTTATATCCCCTGAATGATTATCTTCTCTAAACTTTGCATTTCCAACAGAAGTTCTTGTTCAAGGCCTTGTGAAACAACTTGCAGTGAGCATGGTCCATTAACAAATCACTCGTAATTAATAGCTCTTGTTTAGTACAAGATTTAACCATTGTACTAATGCATTGCCCTTACATCAAATCAAGTATTAAGGGTAAAGTCCATGAAAATGTTCCTCAGTTATTGGACAGATATTAACTTAATAAGTATAAACAAATGTGAATGCAGTGATCCAAGTTGTGACTAGAATGACCTGTGCAATCGAGAAAAATGCGAACATGGAGACAAATACGGAAACTTTAGTCAGCAATAAAAATATTAGACCTATTTGCATAAATCCAGATATGGCGAAGGCTTTATTAATATACACTATGATCAGTAAAAGAAATATGAAATATGAACTATTAGGGCTTGTTAACCTAAACAGGCCACTAACATTTTCAGTAGGTCTTCCTTTGGCTAGTAAAGTTGAATAGGTACTTGAAGCACTTAAATATAGTTTAGAACCACTCGTGCTTATGAAAATATTTTAGTTGAAACGTTCGCAAATGTAGCATAACTACCATGTGTTAAACACCGCAAAATTGCAGAAGTAAAATATATGAATGATAGGAAATCATAAAAGGATCTCCAAATGGTTAATTTTGCCACAAGAATGATTTGTGTTCAGTCATGTGCTATATACACCAAAAATGTTGTTTTGAGATATTTTATTAAAATCAAAAATTGAAGAGTTATGTTTGCTTTTAATTCAACTGTGCCATTTTATGCCAACGAGGACTTAAGTTTGTGACAATTTCACAATAGGGTAAAAGTAAAAAGACGATAAAATATAAAAAATTATCTACACTAAACCTTCAGTTATGTTTAATTTCTATTCGACTATGCCTTTTTCTGCCATGGATGACTTAAGTTTATGACGATTTCCATACCAAAGTTGATGTTGTGATCACAGGAATCCTCACTTGACAACTGTTAAATCATTATTTTTCTTGGCTGAAAGTTACAAGCATCAGTTTATTTTAGGCTAAGCGTCAGGAATGTCTGACTAGTAAGTAAATAGTTTGTTAAGTTTAACATGGAAGTACTGTAATCACAAGTTCCAACTGCGAAGTACAAATAGCCCTTGTACATACAAACATACTTTGGAGTGTCATGGACAGTCTCTAATGATGACAGACAGTGACAGTACAGTACTTTGAAGTATTTTTTGCCTAGAAATACAAAATAGTTTCTGTTCTGGTATGGAGATTATATCAACCCGTAAATAAAATGCAGCATGGACTTTCTCATTAAGAATGAAGAATTACATTTTTTTTAACAGACATAGAAGTAGCAATAAATGTATTCATAAGATTTGAATAGCTGTAATACAAAACTTGTCACTGTTGCTTTGCTTACCTCTTCCGGGATGGAAGTACCCTCGTACAAACTTAATATTCCATCCTACAATTACATGGCAAGTTCCAGAACACCTAGAACAGAAAGAACACAGACCCAGTCTGACTTCCACGTCATGGCCCAAGCAGGATACCCTTCCTCTTTTTTTTTTTCTTTTTTTTGAGAATCTATACGTCTTCAGTCGTGTCCAAATTCGTTTGTGGAAAGATTATTTTTTTTCGTGTTCCAAAGACTATTTTGGAACAATAATCTATTTTTCGTATTAATCGAGTAATAATACTCTCAGTCCTTACACAACTGAGTGTTATTCTAAGCTATCTTGTCAGATGTGATTACATTAAATTAGTGAATTGCGGCGTGTTAAATCTAGCGTTGCTCAAATTAAATTATACCTTTCCCCTTATCTGGTGATAGGGTAAATATTTGCTATTCTTTCTTAGTTGTTATTCCTTTGTTTCAGGAAATTACAAAATAAAATATTTTTCTTATATTTTTTTATTTCAGGGTGAAATGTTGCAGAGTGTGGGCATAAGAAGGTTCAGTGGGACACTCAATCCACCTTCTTTGCGTGCATCCAATGCGCACGCATGGTTGTTGTCTTTAGTTAGATGAGGTTTTGGACTTTGCCGAGAGTCGGCGTGCCTTAAAGGGGATGAAGAAACAACCTTCTTTATCCTTGTCTCTACGATCCCTGGAGGATATGGGGTCCCTTTCTCTTCGATTCCAGGATGGCTTGGGACCTTTATCTGCTTCAGAGAAAAGCAATGCCCCTGTGGAACAGGCATGTTCTCAGTCCTGCTGGACTCAAAATAAGACTCCTCGATCTCTGAAGACTATGTGATCTTTTTGTGAGTCCTAAGTGACTCGAAGAAGTCTCCTAGATCCCAGGGGATATGACCTCTCTCTCTCTCTCTCTCTCTCTCTCTCTCTCTCTCTCTCTCTCTCTCTCTCTCTCTCTCTCTCTCTCTCTCTCTCTCTTACTCTCTCTCTCTTCATTAGTGAAGAGTGTTTTTCGATCCCAGGAGGGTATGGAATCATATTTTGAGTCCTGCGGGACTCGAGTCAAGACTCCTCAATCCAAAGAGGGTATGGAATGTTTCTCTTTGTTAGAGAAAAATTATAAGGCCCAAGAATTCCTGATGGTCATATTGACGCAGTCAGTCAAGAACAGGGTTCGATCCAGGGTCCTTGAAAATGGAGACAAAATCTCGGGGTTGAGATTCAGTTGTGTCCGCTTAAGGGACAAGCCGAATCATCTCAAGGCCTTTGGCCCAGTGAAGGCGACGAGCAGATCGCGCCTCCATGAAATGGGAAAGCAGCGATCAACCTCTATAAGTTATGGGGAGGGATCTTCCATAAGGGAAAAGAGCCGGCTGACTGGTGTTTGGCCGGTGACCGTTCCGTTCTGGGCACTGGGCACCGTTCTTCGAGCACTGGTCACCGGTCAATAGAGTAACATAATCGGAATATGGAACAAGAATCGTGTCAATAACCTGGAAGTGGGGGTATCTTCGCCTTGCAACTCATCACGGGTGACCATGACGTCGAGGCATGCCTTGTCAATGTCCATGGCGTTATCGGCGGAGTTCCCCCACCTCAGCATGAACGTTGCTCCGGACACATCAAAGGTTACTGGACCACAGTAGAAACCTTAGACCTACTACTTTGGAGACAGAAACGCTATTAGGAGGTAGGATTCCCTCCGTGGCATCTCAGCACCTGAGGAAACATTAACACCGCTCCCTCGCAGCAGCTCTTGGCCCGCCCAAAAGGGCCAGGAAGCATTCCATCCTGACCGCCCCTTGGGACCTTCCTCGAAGTTCTTTAAGAGGGAACAGCCTCAATATTTCCGGAACCAACACCATTTCAACCCTCCCTCTCGTCCGTCTTAAGGTGGACGAGGCAGCCGGAAGGGACAGGGGAGGAAGTTTGTGGAAACAAGACAATTGTGACATGTAATTATCACATAATTAAATTTAGTTTACCCCCCAAACTTCATCTTCTTAAGCTGACTGGTTTTCTAGCATAAAGTATTCGTACATTTTAGACGTTATCATTTTCAGAAACATAGTAGGAGTTATAGTTATTGTTGCAGTTGCCGTGTAGATATTAGCCTTAAGTTTTGGGAAAATAAATTACAAATGTAATATGGCCATAACCTTCATAATTAACTGTTTATGAGCTTTCTTACTCTCTACTACTTTGCAGGTGTGAACTGTGAAATTAATATTGACGACTGCCAAAACAACAGCTGCAGCAATGAGGCCACATGTGTAGATTACATCAATAGATACGAATGTAGATGTGCTCCTGGTCATAGAGGTCAATTTTGTGAAATATGAATTAGTCAATATTTAGAGTATAAAGCGTGTAAATTTGGGTCAAATTGTACATACCTAGTGAACAACTACAGTTGTACTTGTCCACCTCTGTATCAAGAAAAAACATATGGTGGGAAAAACTGTACATTTGAGTTTACCATTTGAGCTGTAAATGAATTTAAAAATGATTATACGTGTAAATCATTTTAGTAGATGAAGCTAGTGGCTTGAAGAATTACGCATGTGCCTGCAAAAATGGATTCCTGGGACGATTTTGTAACATCTCCGCAACAATGTCCTTTCACCCTTAAAGTGCTATATAGTTTTGTAGCTCAAGACCCCCTTGTGCTGAATTGTTTGATAACAGATATTAAAAGTGCACGCTTGCTTTATAATTGCCTGTTTTGTTTATCACTGTAATACTAAAATCTGAACTTTATTATAATTATCATTTCACATATGTAACTTTATCATCTTTGCATTTACAGGTGTAAATGCAGCAAAAATACAAATTATCTTTGTATTCCATCTGTATTTGTTAATCTTTTTTAATGAAAAAGTTCAAATATGTCTAGCAAATATTATATTCTTTAGTGACTCAACCATATATATATTTGTCTGTTACAACTTTATATCTAAGATGTGAAAATCGCAGGTGTAGAATAATTAACAGTTAATGAACATCCAGTCAAGGAAAACCTCAAGTACGTTTACACTCCATAAAGTCTGTAATAAATGTTCACAAAGCTTTGCAGTTTTTTTTTAAATCGTGTTTAGTATATATATGTCATCTAGTCATCTAATGCCAACTTGTGAGCTTACAAAGATACTCACCAGTTGATTTTTTTTACCTATTCAGGTGTTACTTAGACTATTTAGAAATATATCACAAATATTTGTTTGTTTTTTTTTTCTTTCTTTTTTTGTGGGTTGATATCACATATTCAGCTGCCCAGTAAAAAGTTAAATCAGATTTATGCACCAAACCCACGGAAATAAACAGTGAAACAAAGCTTCAATAAGTCATGTAGATCATTTTGAAGTTGAAGCTAGTGACTTGCTGAATTACACTTGTGCCTGCACAAATGGATTCATGGGACGTTTTTATAAGATATCCACAGAAATGGCATTCAACAATAGCTCGCACATTTATATAAAGAAAGAGATCCGAGATACACAAGATGTCACTGCGTTTTAATTTAGATTCCGAGCCACTTTTGAGAGATTCTTTACTGATTGCATGACTTGGAGCTCAGGGTACTAGCTTGTTTTTTGACCACTGACTTAAAGAACTCATATTTGTTTGTTGGATATAGCCATAATAACAGTAGTGATTTCAAAAATATGTCAAAATCGCTATTAGTTTTAATGATGCTAATTGGCACAGTATCTATGACATTAAAGATTGCACGAGGAGGATTACATCAGTGAAAGGTGCAAGCATTTTGTGTGTATCAGAAATTCAGTGTATTCTGAACTTTACCTACTCCACAGATCCAATGCAACATTTTTATATTGGCAGCATGGATAGTGATGCATGGTTTTTGAAGAATATATTATGAAAAGCCTAGCATATTGAATGAAGACACGATTCTAGAAATCCAAACCAATACGCTAATCAAACAATTACACCCAGTTTGTATAAATGTAACCTTGAATTGTCTACGCCAGGAGCAGTGTATTCCAGATCCATGTCATTTACAAGGTGTGCGCACTCGCCTGTGGAATTTATTCAAGTGTGACTGCAAGCGACTATTTCTAGGATCCACTTGTGCTAGAGGTATATATCAGTAACAATCTTATTTAGTACATGACATCATTCATATGATGATTCATAGTCCCATCTGACATTGTTTCTATTACACATGTGTTATATCACCATCCCAAAGGCATCGAAATCAGTGCCATTTACTACACTCATTGGTGTCTGGTTTTGTTTTAATTTATGAGTTAATAATTGAACATTTTCCATGCCAAGATTGGCAAAAGATATAAATTCTTTAACTTCTTTCTCCTTCAACAAGATTACACTATCATATTATGTTTGGACAACATCCACTACTTTGCAGATCCGGCCCTACCAAGCTGAGAAAAATGTTGAGCACATATTCTGGCTTGTTTAAGTAATACAAATACTCAACAGTCATCTGCTTGTTGAGACTGAAGTCAGACAAGAATTCTCGTCCTGTGTATATGTGAATTTTTGCCTAATTCCCTCAGTCATCAGTTACTACTTCCAAATCTCGACCATTTCATGACTTTCTCCAGTTTGCAATCCTTAGGCGTTTTCATATCTTGGTGAACTCCATTTCATTATCACATAATTGGTACTTTGCATATACTGTTTGATGTTTAACATTTTTTATATGTCAACACGTTAATATATCGCTTTCTGTGAATCTGATTGGTCTTAGATAAGCCCATGAAATTCTTACGCAGTATTCTCATTATTGATTGGCTGCGACCGTGGGCATTTTTCTTGCCCCACCTTCTAGAATCTTTCTTTTACTATCACTGTCAGCAATATGGCTGTCTTTCCACTCGGTTGTCCAATGGACATTTGGGAAGAAATGGGCGACACAAACGCACAGTGGTGGTTACGTATGTCGGAATATTTCAAATTTACCATATGTAGAATTGTCTTAATGCCAAAAGAAAACTAAAACGAGTACATTGATGCTTCTACGCGTATGGATCTTGCACCCCACCCCCACGACAAGCATAGTTTAAATGTCAACCTATATGAGTAAATAAACTCTCCTTCTCTATGAAAAGAATGTCGACAAATGCTGGTCTCCCAACTGACATAAAGTTATCCAGCATTGTTCCAAATAAAAAAGCAAATATCCGGTCACAAAAACATGAAATCTGTAATCACTATACTCAGCAACACATCTAGTCTAAGTTAGTACATTTTCTGTATCCAGTAATCATCCTTTCACACGCATATCCAACAACTGGAATGCTGCATCTGTGGTGAATGTCCATGGTAGAAAGGACACACTTTTCGGTGGAAACGTTGCAAACATTCTCAGTGAAATCCATGGATATGTCGCGTCAAAAACTCCAGCTGACCCGACCCGGGTGAACTATCCAGTGTTGAAAAATAATGTCTGTGTCAAGTGTTCTATTGATTTTTGAAAGGACAGTTGCTCCTTTAATTATAATTTGAAAAAGCAAATCTTCTTTCTAATATAACTGATTATCCAATTCTGCATTAATTATTCAACTCGCGTCTGGGACTATTTTTTCACGTGTAAGAATTGAAAGATGCAGCGTTTGACCCAGAAATAAATAAAATGACGAAAATCATCTGTTCCTCTTTCTATCTAAACTCTTTTCACTAAAATAAAAACTATGTGATAAACTTATTCTCACATGGGAAATGATTAAATATTGAATATATGATACTCGTCGAATACTTTCAAGCTTTTGCTCACCAAAGCTCGCAAAAACTGTAAATTATTCAACTCGTTTCATAAATTTAGTATTATATCATGACCAGTTTGAAATCCTCTATTTATTGTGTTTCACTTTGTCGTCATTGTATACAAATAGTCTGCAACTCAGTTGTCATTTTGTCGTATGATAAGCTGATTTACGCCATTTCGATTGCCTGTATTATTGGTCAATAATACTTAGAATTCATCTCAGTGCTCGACCTTTTGCAACTTATATCCCGCAAATGATAACGTCTTCCTTGAAATAAAATACTTTCAGGAATTTTTTGTAGCAAATATCTTAAGTCATAGTCTCCACTTCACTGCAAGCTCATCGTGATGCTTGACTGATTTCAATTGTATATGCCAGTCTTTTGCTGTATCCAGTTACAGGTAACAATGGGCAAGATTAAGTGTTGGGTCTGTAAGAAGTTCAAACCTGCTGAAAATAATCTCCCCTCTTGTGTTAACAGCATGGGGTGTTGATTAGGCCATATTTGTAATACTTGTTCGCACTGGTCTGAAGAAAAATGGGTGACTGTTTCAGCCCAACAGTTGACTCGGGCTAGTGAGAGAGCCAAAATATATCCCCGTAAGTGTGCCAATGGCATCAGTATTACCGCCAACTCTGTTTCAGTCGCAAACTCTCTCGTGTACCAGTCACACTTGAGGCAGAAAGATCGAAAAAGTGTGCTGCAGTCTTTGCATCTTGTACGTCGCACATAGCCTTAGCTCTATTGTCACCCACATTACCATAGCCAGATCATACCAGCGCTAAACAAACTACAGGGCCATTACTGACACCATATGGCGGCCCACGAGGAGCAGTCCTGGACAAACTATCACTGCATATAGAACCTGGTACTGCTTATGGTCAAAAGCCAGTAGCATAAGCCAGCTCCGGACCTCATCCTCTACCACTCCAGTTTAGTCTCGACCTACACCTCCTATTACTGGGATTAGGTACGGTGATATATCTTTCCGGCATATTCAGTCTTGTATTCAAGATGCATTTATCATCTGGTAACCAGTGACACCACTACCAGCCCCGGTCAAATCATAATGCCTACCACAACTAGCGCCAGATTTAGTAAAGAAAAAGCTTCCACAATATCCAATGCTGGACCTATGAAGGCATCGTAGACTGGTACCAGACAGGTTCATCACCAGTACTGTCTGCGTTGCAACCGAATACTTGTTACAGCAGTTTCACATTAAAGGATACTGTCCCCCTTCTTATATTTTTCACAGTTCCCAAAGCGAACGTCTGAATATGACTATTCTATAATTTGGGCCGATTCCCAGCATAGCCACTGACTACCTGCTTCACCAGCCAAGTTTAATTACCATCGCAGGAGGCATTTTTATTTGCTTGACACACGGTTTTGAAGACATATGCCTGCAAGCTCTGTCTTCTCTTAATCTAACGAATATTTAGCCTTATGTACATCCATACATCCCTCGAAGAAGTCTTCCAGCTTCTCCCTCCAGTGCTCGGTCTGCCTCAGCCGACTCTGCCAGTGGCCCATTCTGCAGATTGTCTGCATCCAGCAACCAGTTAATGCAGTCTGGTTGAGTCACTTATATCTTACACTATTTTGAAAGGCAACTTCAAGATCTAAGCATCAACAGGCCTTCTAGCAGCGATGACTCCCATCTAACTTCAAAATGGCCTTTTACAAAACACAGTAGTTCTGAACAGTAAAGTCCCAGCCAAATGAAAGAGATATTGCAGGCTTGGGAAAGTCTAAGCCACCCTCGGTACGCATGAACCAAAAGTCTCTCCGTGACACATAGCAGCTTGTCCACAATGTCATCGCTGTTGGTTTCATGCTTGACCTAGTTTTGATGACTATGTTTCAGCAACGTGGGCATAGCCTAGATCCCTTCATTAAGACTCCCACCAACAAACATTCCTT
The DNA here is from genome assembly GCA_029931535.1 of Margaritifera margaritifera. NCBI lineage: Eukaryota > Metazoa > Mollusca > Bivalvia > Unionida > Margaritiferidae > Margaritifera > Margaritifera margaritifera. The sequence goes on from JAQPZY010001367.1 coordinate 1,392,968, forward strand.
GGAGTCAGTCTCGTACATGGCTCATGTGCCCAATAGAGCAACTCAGTACTTACCATACAGTTCAATACCTGCTTCCATTAACCTCCAGTTCGCAAGAGAGAGAGAGAGAGAAATTAATTTCTATCCACGTCCATGCTGTTAAAAGACCACCACAAGGCCACCCCCTGATATCAGCCTGTGACTTCCAACCTCCTATTACATAACCACACAGAAAGTCAGAACACATTACACCAATTACACAAACCTTATGCAGAACAAGCGACCCCAGCTTTAACTTTATAAATAGGACCAGAGAAGTGGAAAGTACCCCACTAAATCATGCTAAACTGGGATATTTTCCACCAAACCTTACTCATTGGCAAAGGCACACTTTTCCAGAACAAATGCTGACATCAGACATGGGAAGAGCTGGTTTCAGCAGCCTCCTTCACGCACAAAATGGCATCAGGATCAAGCCACCCTTTTCTGCCATCCCGGTGACGTGAGGACTTCTGCACTTTACCATAAAATAGATGAGACTCTGCCCCTATGAACCATGAGTCTTCCAAGTTGTCCCAGGGGCCTTCAGATCATCGTATTTCACCCACGTAAGATATCAAGGGTTTTCTTTTTGCTACTGACGTCCGAAGAGACCCATAAAAGGTAGACATTCTGCAGCAGGAACTAAACGGTATCCTCGCAACACAAGCTCACTGGGAGTTAACTCTATACTTGTTCTAGTCTCCAAGACCAATGGCAATCTCCAACCAGTCCTATATTTAATCATTCTCAAAAAACACATTTTGGCATACAAATCTAGAATGAAGACCCCATAATTAGTCCACAACGCCGTTGAGAAGGGATATGTCGCAGTCAATCTGGACCTCCAATATGCATACCTTAATATTTCTATTGACAGGTATTCATACATTTCTAAGATTTGCTTTTAAGGACAAAGTGTATCAGTTCAAGGCTGTCCCTTCTGGTCTGAATCTCGGTTCCAGGGACCTTCACATAAATCAGAGGCAGATTCAAGTTTCACTTCAGAACCTCCACCATGCTCATGCCCTGGAACTACCTGGATGACATTCTCCAAAAGCACAAGGTGAACAACCAAACATAAAGACCCTTCATTTGCTATTGGGTTCTTTGTCAACAAGGACAAATCTGATTTCATTCCTTCCCAGCACTTCATATATATGGGTATGGATTTCAAAACCTCTTTAAATCGAGCTTCTCACCCTCAAAAACACACCTTAAAGATCATCTTGGTGGTGTATTCCATCTACTTGGAGGGTCTAATTTCAGCCCAGTAATGTCTTTGCCTCATGCATCTTCTCAGTGCGACAGTGGATCTTCTTGTTTATTGGCCCCTTCTTCATTAGACCCCTGCAGATAATCCTCCTATTCCAGTTGCAGCAGAAATGTTACCACTATACCAAATTATCAGTTTCAAACTGCTTGACATTCCATTTCAGTAAATGAAATGTATCAACGAGCCGGAACTCATCGTCAGCACAGACACCAGCACATCTTACTGGGGTGTCCATCTCCTGCCCACCTTTAAGGAAACGATGTGGATTTGGTCTCGTGATCAGCACTCCGTGCAGATCAACCTCCTAGAACTGAAAGCCATATCAAAGGTCGTTTGATCATGGCAGGAGATGTTATCAGGAAAGAGCATCCTGATTCTCTCCAACAAATCAACTGTTGTCAATTACCTCCGCAAGTGGGAACAAATTCCCAAGGTCTCTGCAATCTTATTTGGGATTTTGTCAAGTTGTATTATATCCCAGACAAATTCAATGTCCATGTGGACACACGGTCCAGACGGAACCAACCAACTAACACAGAATGGTCCTTTTGCCCCTTCTCTTTGGACCTCTTTGCAATGAAGTGGAGCACCAAGATCCCAATTTTCATTTTGCCAGGCCCATATCTGAAACCCTGGGCAGTCTACGCACATTCACTGAACTGGAAAGGTCTTGATGTATATGCCTTCCTTCAACTCTTATCATGCAGAGAGCAAAGAAATTCGTATATGGACTCCTCCTGATTGCTCCACTCTAGTGGGAAAAATCATGGATCTAATGAATCGGTGATTTGAATCTAGTCGCATGCAGGTTTGTCCATCCCAACCCAGAAATATTGAACCTGGTCGCTTGGCTCATATCAAACAGGCTGTCAGAAAAGGAAAAAAAGAAACATTTTTACAAAAAAGTGGTGGACAGCATAGGCAAGAAGGTCAACCGCGTTGAAAGTCTTAAATGCCACAAATAGCTAACTTCCACCTTTGGTTTCTCGAGAGGAAGTCAGCTTCAATCACGGTTACGGTCTATCTTTCCATGACTTTAGACACGATTTCCCATCGCACATGAGAGGACAAAGGCTAGAACAAAGATCTCTCTGACCTTCCAGCCAACTTCAACTAGTCTCAACTGAAGGCCATAGCCCTTTGTCCGAAATGGAACCTTCTGCGGGTTCTGACATGATTCAACAAGGCACCCTTCAAAGCACTGCCTCCCAGACTGATCTTTTGTATAAAACTTGCTTTTTAGTTTCTCTCAAGCTTCATTTGATAGAATCAGTGAAATTCGTGCCTCGTTGGGCAACCCAAACTATTTGCAATGCCGTCTCTATGATTTGGTTTTTCTCATGACCAACCCTGATTTCATTGTAAAGAACAGGCTCCGACTCATGGTAATTCATTATTTTGTCTTAAAACCATTTTTAGGGGACCCTTCTACCCATGGGCGTCTTCAGGATCCCATTAGGGAATTGAAGAGGTACTTGTAGCATACTTAGTCAGTCAAAAGAGAAAGACTTTGCGTACTTGTACCGCACAAAGAAGAAAAGGACGATATTTTGTCTAAGGCTATTTCATTCTTGATTGGTTGCACTATCTGATAAGCTTATAAGGAAATAAGACAAGACAAGATGACATTCTCTGGTATATCGGCTCATGCAGTTAGGGCAATCGCCACCAGCATAACATTCAAGTGAAAATGTTCCCTGACCAACGTCCACTGTAGCAAACAGCATCTCCTTTGTAGATTCAATATTAGTATCAGCGAATGTGTCCAAGGAGTTTACTTATAACATCATACAGTAGTACAGTGATTTTCTCTTGAGCAAAACACATTAGTTAATTCACTATCACATTGTTACCAGAATCATCCTCACTAGAAGAGCGTCCACCGTTTGGCTTTAGACTTCCATGGATTCTTCCATCGGGCAGCCATGACACTATTACTGGTCCAAGTACGGGAACGCAGGAATCCTTTATCTTGATATTCTGCACATAGCAACACATCACCGGGACAACATTTCACCCCCACATTATATTAATTCGATTGCACTGCACTGACTTGCTTGACTGAAATCAATAGATGATCCACTGCTGAGTATCTGGATTGAGTAAACACAATATGGAAAGACTGTTTAAATCACTCCTAACTAATTATACCAGCTCTGTTTTGTTTGAAGTGTTTTGATTGGCTGATAATTCAGTCACTTAGTCCAATATGAAGTCAAGCGGAAAATACACCAAACGCGTGCAGATGCGACAGCTATCAGTGGCCACGTAGGCATTTGAACGAATAAATGGAGAAAGAAGGATTCAATCATTCAGTACGCCTATACAGCATGAAAGGGCAGATAAAGGTAGATAAAGTGATTAAGGCATACAAATTAGTGCTTGCCTTGCTTGTTGAAAAATAAAAATAAAAGCACTTGTCCCAGATTAGCGCCTTAGAAAATTTTACTTGTTCAACTTCGAAAATGAATTGTCTGGGACGTCGAACTATGGGATTTAATGAGCTTTGTATCGTCATATATTTTAATACATTTGACCATCTCCAACCTATCATTTTATTGTCACCAAGCTTTCTTGATACTTCTTGTTTAAATGGATTACTGATAAGTTTTGGGCAAGGAATACATTCTTAGAAAATTTTACTTGTTCAACTTCGAAAGTGAATTGTCTGGGACGTCGAACTATGGGATATGATGAGCCCTGTATCGTCATATATTTTAATACATTTGACCACCTCCAACCTATCATTTTATTGTCACCAAGCTTTCTTGATCCTTTTTGTTTAAATGGATTACTGATAAGTTTTGTGCAAGGAATACATTCTTTAAGATAACAATATTCAATGATGGTGACATATTGAATACATTAGGCAAAGAGACTATTTTAGGGGGATAGAATCCCCTTTTCTGCCACTTAATACCTCTAAAAAAGTCACCATATGTGTATACATATATATATACATATATATATATATATATATAGATAGATAGATAGATAGATAGATAGATAGATAGATATATGTGTATTTGTGTGTGTGTGTGTGTGTGTGTGTGTGTGTGTGTGTGTGTGTGTGTGCGTGTGCTTGATTTAGGGTCTCTCAGCTTTAATTTTCATTTAAGGTGATACAACATTAAGGAAACGATTCAAATAAGAATGTATATGACTTATTATCAGACCCAGGAAAATGAACCAATGGGAGTGCTTGGATGGACAAAGGGAGGGTATTGTTGATACTCTAAATCCCCGGATGTTTGGCTGAAGGGAAGGGTGTATATTTATATATGTAGGTACGTATAGGATTTAATGCCACATAAGCAAAATCCTGGCTACACAGCGCACAGTGGCAAGTACAGGTTAGGTATTCAAATTGTACAATTAAAACATTTTACACTCTTGACAAGGAAGATACACGGAATGTACAATACATTTACTAAGCATTACCATTAAGGTACATGAGAATTAAATTAGTTGTCTATATGTTTTAAATTTAAAATTATTATATAGTTTCAAAACATCCCTTTCTCCCTATACTGCGTTTAATAATAATAATAATAATAATAATAATAATAATAATAAAAATAATAATCATTATCGTCATCATCATCATCAAGACTTTATTTAATTAGGGTAGCTCAATTAGTTACATAATACACCTACATTACTTTGCGGCCCTCTAAAAAATTCCTTTGTCCCCTGAGTTATATTCCTGGATTGGGTCACAGGGTCAAGAAATAGGACTCCTTTAATTTTAGTTTTATTTTTACTTAATATTTAATGGTTTGACGATTAATCAAACAGTCCAGATTAGCTGGAAAAGTTGAAAAACATGGCAGATGACAAATGTGCCAATAAACTGTTAAACTTTCTTGGATAAAGGCAACTTAACTCTCGCGAAGTGCGCAAAAATGACTTTATCCATTAAAAACGTTTCAAAATATCTCCAATTAAAATCTATGGTTGATCAGTTATGATGAATCAATCATCAGTCTTAAAATTATAACAGATTTCCCAACACTACTAATATGTTAATATCTCTCGTATAATTCACTATACGTTTATAATTTTATATGATCAAATATTTCCTTTCTCCCTAAACTACTGTTGTATGTTTCTGCATGGGGCGCATGGGCTCAATTGGTAGAACATTTTTTTTATACTATACTCCGGCCATAAGCGTATTGTGATATGACGTCGAACGTCCATCCAATTTCGTTTCTGAACAAGAAAGCTGTTGATTTCAGATTCAAATAAGTTTAGCTCAAGACCACATACCTTGTCTACAGGTTCAGGCTTTTAAGTCCCATATTCAGTAATGTCCCGAGTCATCCCTGCCTTCTAGTGCCACATAGAGGACTATCAAACACTGGGCAGGTGTATAATATGCAGTTCAAGGTAATTTTGTTGATTAACTTTTTTCATCAGTTTATTTTACTTAAATCATACCCAGTTTAATGCATATTTGGAATATAACATCTCGACATGCTTACCTGTCATATTGTATCGCTTCTGCTTATGGGCTATGCTCTTGGATGGTGTGATTGGGTCCATAACTTATTTTTCAATAGTTCTTTATTCATTTTACAGTATATTTAGTATCAACAACATTGTATGTTCCCATACTCCCAGTAGCATTCTGCCCCTGGGTCATGCCCCTCGTTGGGGCCCATGTAATTATGCCATTTGATATATTGACAACTCATTTTAAAACACAATTCTTGTCTACTTTTCTATAAAATAACTGCCAATAATACATATTTTTCAAGTAGAAATAGAATTAGGGAAAAATTATTTTGCTTCTGTAATTGCTGTCTGAATCTTCAACCTAACTTATGTCTGTTGGGACTTTTTTTGGTTCAAATTAAGAAAATTACCTATCTATACCAGCTGCTGGTGATTTCATTACTGGAAATTCCAATCTTGTGCCAGGCAACATGCTATCCATTGCATAATGATACCTGATCCGCTAAGATTTTCTGACTAGGAAGACGTCTGCTGTTTGTACTGAGATTTCCTCGTTTTTCATGAGTACGCACGAAAAAAATGTGTCGTCAACAATACAGTGGAACAATCTTATATACAGCAATGAAAGTGCTCGTTTTATTGATCGATAAGTGGCTGCGTTTGGAAGAGAAACTTTGATTGTCTTTTTCGAATAGCTGGAAATATAATTTTGGGTCACAATGGCAAAAATGTTTTACTGGTGCTAGCAGTTATTGGTTAAGCAGGTTTATACGCATACTAGTGAGAAACGAAGAAATTACAGCACATGCAGCCACGGCTTGCGATGATGTTCCGGTCACAGCCCAGAAAAGGTATGCAATGGCCTAGTAACCATCATTCCTTTTGCACAAGTTTATAGCTACTTTTAATAAACTACTTGGAGGATTGCCATGCAACTTTACACACACACACACACACACACACACACACACACATTCATCTTAAGGTCTAGTTGGTCCTAATAAAGATGATACCCCCACTTGCAGATTCTTGATCCGTTACTCAGTCAGGGACTTAAACGTTTTGAATGGAAACTTTTGGAGCTTCTCCATCAGAAAGCCTATTTATTGAAGTGTTGAAGCAAATGAACCATCACTTTATCTCAGATAAACAAAAGTGGCTCTTCAGTATACTTCCAAACTATCCCCTAATCCATCTAATCCTGCATAATTCCCTTGTAGGACCGGAAACCAATCTTTATTCCACTGCATATCAATTTTGTCCTCATCTAGAAGCAGCAAAAGTCAGTCTTGCCAATACTGCAAATTTCTGTTGCCAAATTACTACCTTGGTTACTCAACCCCCACAAATAATATTTGATCTTTGTCATTACGAAAAGACCTATACAAATCCGTTCATTTTGTGAGTATATCCAATGAAATCAGAGCCAAATATAGCAGCCTTATGACCCTATATAGAGGTTTTTCTAAAGATGGTGACAAGGTGCTGCTGCCATTGTAACACCCCCTGACACCTATCTTGAGCTGGTTACTGGATAAAGCCATATTTTCTATTATAGCTATACTCAGACCTTTCACTTAAATGTTAACCTTTCAATGAACAAATTGATTCCCATCTCTCAGTGAAAGCCTTACAAAGTGTTAAATTTGACGTCCTGTTAATATCCAAAATCTTACAAAAACATTATTTAGCTAATACAATCTTGAAAACTATTTTTGCATTGTTGGCTGTCTAGTCACAATTAAGTGTAATGCAAGAACAGACAAAGCTGCCTAAGCTCCTCTGCCAGTTTCCGCATGGAATATTCCTGTTAGTGACATGAAATATTATAAAATCAGCTTGTTCTATATACTTTGCAAAATATATGGTATGAAAACATCACAAACAAGCTTCGGAACATCAAACCTATTTTTGGGAAGAGTTGCAGCCTTGGTCTATAACAAAGTGCGGAAATAATAATAATAATAATAATAACAATAATAATAACAATATTATTATTATTATTATTATTATTAATATTATTATTTATAGATAATAATACTAATAGTATTGTATTATTATTATTAGTAGTAGTAGTAGTATTACTATTTATAGACGGTGACACAATTTGTGGAACTAATCTACATGAATGAATAATCATAGACTCATTAAAAACCTCTTTCTTTCTCTCTTTCTAACATGCATGCATTTTGTCTGACTCAAAAGTGAAAGCATATTTCTAGTACAATTAAACACTTGCAGTTTTTTGTACAAAGTGCTAAGTAAAATAAAATTATGCTCATTATATTTGCATGCGATCACAATATATTTAGAGATCTATATATTATAGAATAATTTACAACACTATTTATACAGTATAGTTGGGCAACAACAATGAGGTGTTCATGTGTATGGGAGTACAAGTTATATACTAACCGCGAAGTTTAGCTTTTCATCCATCACATCAGATCATAGTGAAATCAATTTATTGTTGAACTTTCCCTTATTTTCTTTGGAAGGATGTTCCAAATGAGTGAATCACAGTTGTGAAAACACTTTTTGCATTACTCGGGTTATAGAACACTCTTTCCATTAGCCACCAGATTTCAGAGATTATATTTTCCACTTTCCAATGGTGACTACTTAAGACACGTCTGATTGAGTATTCATGAGATATATTAACTGAAAGGTACAACATTTTAAATGTACAGGTGGTTGGGCATGATCTAAAAGTTCTATTTAACAAAGATATGCAATACCTGGTGCTATTTAAGACGCATTGGCTTGAAGTCAATAACTAGGACAACAGGTTATTCAGCTGAGAACATTACAAAAAAAGGAAAAAACTTAAATTTAACGGAACTGAAAAACATAGATATGTATCTCTTTCGTTCATCTATTTAACTCTCTGAAATAATTGAGGTGTCTTGTGCCAATAGTTAATAAAAAAAAAAGGCTATACAGCGCTTCAACTACATATCACTGTTTACAATGAAGTCAAACCCAGAAGATCTTTCGATAATAATTATTTACGAAACTTTAATCCAGAGGTACACATTGTTTCAAAAGCATTTGCAGACGATGACTTACAAAATCATCGACTCCTTACACGAGTAAGACAACGTTTGCCAACTAACCGTTTTTTTTTCCCATGTAATTAGAGATAATTACAAGAAAACGACAAGCAAAGATAGCAATGCCTTTAATGTTATCTTTTTTTCTGTTTTTTTTTTAATAGCTTTTTGTCTGTTTGCAGCTTTTCCTCAGAAGATACCGTATTTTTATTCAAGGCATGTACACAACGGGCCTCACCTCGTCCCTTTTTACATATGTTGATGGCACTTTGTCAAATTTAACTTGACAGATTTCTTAGTAATTGCGGTAGAATAACTTTATTATCCTTTTTAGTCTGTTTATGTTGCGTTTTATTCATATTTATTATGCTGTGTACCTTTCAGATGCGTTTTATTCATATTTATTATGCTGTGCACCTTTCAGAAAATATTACCGACTAACAGTATCACACAAGTATAATATATCAATTATATGTTCAGTGAATCTTGGTTTCATGTGAAAAACGATAGGTAGAAATATTCCCTGCATCTCTCCTTTATTTATCATTCATGAAAAGGAAGTTTGCCATGACGAGAGACAACAGGCTAGATGTTTGCCTTACTTCTTTACTACTAGTTGACGTGATTATGTAGCGAAAACAAACCCAGCAGATATGCAGATATATCTGCATGAAAAAAGTATTTTATCTAAACAATAGTTTGGTGTTGTTCGGAAGCGTGTTAAACAAACAAGAGTCTTTTATGGCCTTACCTAGCATAAGGAAAAAGTTCTTTTATTCTTTTGTTGTTGTTGTTGTCGTTGTTCTCGTTTACTATTCACACAGAAGTCATTTAGGCACATTGAAATTCTTTCCATGATTTTATTTTCCCCTAAAAGGTAAAGGTCGAAATATATTAATAATACTTTTGATCAGGCTGCTGCCATGAAACCGGTAAGATGTCAGATCTGCTTCTAAGTACGGAAATTAATCATCCCGTGACTTCCACTGTAAGACATAACAGCAATGTTTAAGATGATTATTTGCATGATCTATATTGGTCAATCTATCCTGTATTTTTGCGAAATAAGACCAATGATTAGAGAATAAATTTTGCCAAATCTGCACAAATTGATATATTTTCTACTATAATTTGCAGAATTACAAATGAGCACACAATGTGTATATTTAGAAGGAGCATTTTATCTATGAAAGACGATTACCTGACAAATATTTCGCTTTTATAAATTTCAAGTCAGCAAAATTAGTAAAGGACTTCAAGACTATTTCTGCTACGTATGGCTTAGAGTGGTCATTTAGGTTTTCAATTAATGGGAGCAGTTTCCATACTTATTTGTACTGAATGAAATAAAATAGTTCGAATAATTCCCCTTAAATCTTTTCATATATTGTACATTATGAATTCACATTTCTAGTCCACGTTGAAAGAAACGAAATGTAGAAATCTTTCCATGTTTAAAAGAAGTATGCAAAGACAGGTCTCTCAAATACAGTCAGAAAGATCAGTAAAAATAATCGATATATAACTTTTTCCTCCTCCGAAATAAGTACGGATGAATTAAATGTGTTTCCAAAAGTTCAAATTATTCACAAATAGTTAAATCGAGCAAAGTAAGATAAGAAAATAAGTCAAGCCGCTTTCGTCGGATGACTTAAGAGCAAGTCGATGATTCTGGAGGAACAAAGTCCGTTGCATTTTCCTGGAAAATATACTTCATTACCTGAAATGGCAGATAAAAGAACGTGTATTCAAAGTTTTAAAAAAGTGTCAAATGTGACTATACTTATATAATTTTATTGACCCAACATTTGAAGCCACATATTCTTTAGAGACCAATGAAAACAATAATTTTATGTAGATACGAAATTTCATTTGTAACCCCTTTCCTTTTCTTTTCTTACTTGAAAATTCGTGTATATATGCCAGATCAGTTACTAGGTTTGACGGTTGTGGTAATCAGAAAAGTTACTTGCAATTGATTGTAATTGAACAGTTTGTTTAGACACTGTTTACAAACCATACTATGTATTATTGTATAATCTAGATACAAATAGGGTTCTGAATGCAAAAGAGCTCTTTTCCTGTGAGCCATTATTTTCAATGAATATTGATCTCAAAATATGATCCAGTACGATAATTGTCAGTGAAAGTAAGCTGCTTAATTGCTAAAATATTTTCTACAGTAACATGTGACATGCTACCCAGAGTGTTGGTTGTAATCTCTAATCTGGGTCACGACGATATGTGCTATTGCTAAACGTGCGGCGAGAGAGTCTTTCTCGAAGAGTGTTACATATGTATGCATTTACCACTATTGAAGTAATATCAGTGAGTTATTATTGTGCATTCCTATGATCAAATATAAAGTTTATACAGACGTTTAGTGTTCTTCCTTGCTAATAAATAAATCATGGTCTTCAAGGTACATTTCAATATTCACACTATTGCGACAGTAGAGCTATAGGAATTAAATAATTAATACACCTGTATATAATATTTAGCTATAGGAATTAAATAATTAAAACACCTGTATATAATATTTAGCTATTTAGCTATAGGAATTAAATAATTAAAACACCTGTATATAATATTTAGCTATTTAGCTATAGGAATTAAATAATTAAAACACCTGTATATAATATTTAGCTATAGGAATTAAATAATTAAAACACCTGTATATAATATTTAGCTATAGGAATTTAATAATTAAAACACCTGTATATAATATTTAGCTATTTAGCTATAGTAATTAAATAATTAATACAACTGTATATAATATTTAGCTATTTAGTATAGGAATTAAATAATTAAAACACCTGTATATAATATTTAGCTATAGGAATTAAATAATTAATACACCTGTATATAATATTTAGCTATAGGAATTAAATAATTATTACACCTGTATACAATATTTAGCTATTTAGCTATAGGAATTAAATAATTAATACACCTGTATATAATATTTAGCTATAGGAATTTAATAATTATTACACCTGTATATAATATTTAGCTATTTAGCTATAGGAATTAAATAATTAATACACCTGTATATAATATTTAGCTATAGGAATTAAATAATTATTACACTTATAACCATTAGTAATGCTTAAAAACAATAATTTCAGATGAGCGACATAAAATTAAAGTCAATGAAAGAAATTCAATTTCCTTGCATAGACGATATTTATTTTTCATTTGTCGACAACCTGAAATCCAAACCCCTCTGTCTCTCCCTCCTCTCTCTCTCTCTCTCTCTCTCTCTCTCTCTCTCTCTCTCTCTCTCTCTCTCTCTCTCTCTCTTCAGCAGACATATTTTGAAATTCAAAACCAGTTATAACCTCGATATAAAAAGGTCATTACTATCATCATCATCGGTGTAAAAATAATGACCAATTAATATTTACTGTGATTTTGAAAATAATTAGGATGATCCCCTTCCCTTCCACCATCCTCCCTGCATTAATCCCATCCTGCATCGTTTTGTCCTAGAGGAGGAATACAAAGCCAACATCTAAAAGTATTTACGTTATATTACACATCTAAACATATGTAGTTCCTCGGTTAAGATAAAATAAACAAGTGCATTCCATTATAGATCAGTGTGTTGTGTTTGTGGGTTTAACGCCATTTTTCAGTACATGATAATATACATGGCGGCCAGTGTATCTGATGGAGGAAGAACCCGAGAAGAACCACCGACCCAAGGGAAGATACTGGCAAACTTTCTCATAGAGATGAGATGTCAGTAATCAGTAAAGGCGAGCGCCTTAGACCACTCGCCCACCACCTACCTCCATAATAGATAAACGCACGTGTGCAAGGAGGAGACGGGTAGGCATAACCACCTCCACTTTTCCTTGCAAACGTGCGAGACTCAAATAATGAAAGGGACAAACGGAATCTAAATCAGTAGAGAACAAAATGACTAGTTTCCTGTAGCATTCATGAATCGTGTATGCATTTCAGCTCTTCTGTGCGTATTATTAAATGTAGAACTTCAGGCGTCTAGTAAATGTAATCCAATTTGTAAATGGCTTCGTCATACATTTATAAATGTTTATCTAATATCTCAGAAAGGGACTTCACCTGCTTCCATTAACTGCCGCACTAACTTTGCTTCGATGTGGTTTTTCTTTGTTGAACACTCCTTTGCAACTATCAACAACCGGGAAAATGTGTAAAAATAAGAACCTGTTAAATTGTTTATGAACTAAAATTAGAGATTCTCTTAAAGATTAAGGAAAATCGATTCATCCTAGACAATATAGTGCTTTGTGATGCTCGTCGACAAAAATTCCAACGGCCTCTGTATGACTTTTTTTATTCAAGTCTTTTACTTCTGTACATGAGTAAGAAGAACTAATATTATCAATGAAACGTCTTACTACACTTATGTCTTCAGGGCATTAAATTAAGATTAAATATTTAATATTTATAAATATACAGTGGTAGGAGCATTCAAAAACATATGCAAAATATGATTAAAAGACGCGTGCGTACATGCGATGATTATATATGTGTGTGTGTGTACATATTGTAGTTTTTTGTTTTAGAAGGCATTGTTTTGAGCTACGTAATGGTTTCCGTCCTTTTTCTTTAGTCTGAAATTAAGTCAAATCAATTTTGTTTTTCGTACGGATAACACGCATTTACGTAGATCAACTCATCTTTATATGTTTTAATCCACTGTTTCTGCTCATAACCTGAAACAAAATAGATTTATAGTTTACACATTCACATTTTGATACTGTTTTTCATCTGATTTTTATTTCATTATTGTTGAGTTTTTTTATATTACGTTGTTTCTTCCCCTGACAAAATGCTCGATTATCTCAAAACGTTTAAAGCTGTTTTGTAAATGGGCCGTGACCATCAGTAATATATATATAGAGAGAGACAGACAGAGAGACAGACAGATAGAGACAGAGAGAAGGAGACAGAGACAGACAGAAAGAGCTAGACAGACAGACAGAGATTTGTTTCCTTGAGCATGTACTTTTCTAATACAATAAACATACATCGTCATTCATTATATTATACTGAGCATTTTATAAAAGAATAAACACAGAATATGTTGGCGTTAACGACGGAACGCAGAATACAGCTTATGAGCACATGAGTACTTATCAACATTGCTACTATTTGCTGCAGGTAATTTTAATTATCGCGTATTAATTGACATATTTTTGTTGAAACTATATGAGATTCCCATGGCATCGGAGCACTTTCACACTTTTGTTCCAGGGCACGGAACATTCACTTAGATTGCAATACGGCTTGTTGAATAGCAAAACACTTGCATAAAAAAATATGATTGGCTTATATCTTACTCTGTTGTGTTCATCATGTGTAATTAGAGTTTATCTGATCCTCCTCGATTCTTTACCTGCTAAAATTTTAACATGGCTACCTTCATGCTTCTTTTCTTGGTTCTTTCATATCTTTGAAATTACTTATAGTGTTTATTTTTGCAGCTTTAACATTTTTCATGTTTCAGAGCACCTTTTCAGAAGTGGCAAAGCACGAGTAATATGAGTCAAATAGGACAAACAACAAATAATATGAAAATATCCAAAGATCCAAACATAAAAGAGTTTAATCCAATTAGAATATGTGAATCTTGAAACCGAGTTTTATCTCTCATTCCAAGGCCAAACATTACTAGTATTCCGGGAATTGCCCTATCAGTTAAATGACGACAGAAATCGGTATTTAATATTTATAGTTTCGTATATACTTGCAGATATTGGATAAATCATGAAATTCAATCAGAATAATAATAGGTTTGGGGTCCCACTGGTAGACGCATCCTTGCTTCATTTTGGATTTCCTGCAGGAAGTTAACAACAACCCAACTTTAAATAGAATGGATGTTCTCGACATGGCCATTTATAGATATGAACACGTCTGGCTCCCTCTTGCTGCTTAAAATCAACAAGATAAATTGGGTAAAGAAAGACCCAAAGGTCTACGGAGATCACAGAGTCTGTGGAACCAAAAATCCAAAGAAACACACGAACCGTTTGAATTGGTCCTGCATACTTTGCCCACACAATCAAGGACCTTTACAAAGATGTTCCGGTTATCATACGATATCAAAGAAGCTGAATCTAGAGAAGGAGTGTTCTACTACCAGATATCTCTGCCACACTATAGAGATTAAAGTTTCTTGAGAATGGACTGTTACGTTACAAGAAGTAGATATTCCTGAAACAACAGAACACAGGAGAATTTCCAGAGGCTTTTTATGATATCGACCTCATTTGGGATACACACGCGTTGCATCCACATATTTACAAACGTGACATGGAGGATCTCATTGGCAAACTCTTTAACCATGACGACAATATAAGTGATTGCAGTCCCGGGTCCAAACTGAGTACTGCTAACCTAAATGCACGCGATCTGTGGAAGAAAGCCTTCAGTGAATCCTTCTCGATACATGGAGACATGTATCGTGGAAATCAACCTCAAGGAAAACTGAATATCCTTGAACCAATGGATGTTTACGCCTTTTCTACCAAGCAAAACTGATACAAAACTTGATGACGTTGTTCTTCAGATTGTTCTTGGTCATTATTAAAAGTTTATATTACAAATTCTATGCCATGCTGATAAGACGTCTGGACGCCATGTAGTTACTCTGAAGCGCCCAAAGGGAACAATGCAATTTGACCAAATATTTTGGAGGGATCCAGAACTGAGCACGTTCACATTTGATACCAAGCTCCACAACAATTTAAGAATAATCATATCAGAGAAGGTGGGAAACGCTTGTTGATGCTCTGAAATCGATGTAGGGGCGATGGAATACAGCCTTTTGCCTCTTGTAGAGAGTAAATCAGCTACGCCATGGTGTCCCTTAGAGGCGAAAGTGGGTATTTCTCGTGAGCTGATATGTAATTTGATAAGCATCATTTCACCCACCAAACGTGGAAACACATCATTTACAGTGGAACACGGGCGATATGTACGAACTGTGATACCAGATAAGGTCCTATTCCTTGGTTTCACCTTCCTGGGGGAACGGAAAAAACTGTGTCAAGAGGCACACCACAGGTAAGGTTATATACAAAATAGCTTAAATTTACAGATTACTGCGAAATATAAATTAATGTGAACATATTGTTTTGGAAATGTAAAGGTATTCTTTTCAGAAGTACCAAGACACAATATTACCCAAATTAACGCTGCTAATATGGGGTGATTTTCTACCATTTTTTCAATATTCTTTCTAAGCTAAGAAGGAGTCTAATTTTAAAAGTTGTCGACAGCTATTCGTAAATGTAAATAATATATATATATATATATATATATATATATATATATATATATATATATATATATATATATATATTTACTTTCATCTTCTCAGATATATACTCCTTTCATAGTAATACCTCTTATTTCATTTGAAACATTAGTCATTTTAGCAAAGCATTCATATCAAATGACAATGATGTATTTCCTTACACTCTTCTTGGCATGCTTTCAACTTGATGACTCCTTTTTCGGAAGTTCGCGGATTACGTCACTTGTTTTGACGCACTTCACAGGAGTCTACTTCTTCCTGTGACACCGTTGTAGATATGCTCTGGTAGACATATATATTGCAGAGCAACACCAATTGCACTTAGAAAGGCAAGTTTATTGAACAAATCAAATAAAGAAACCTAATTTAACATTGATGAAGCTATTCGTATATTTATCATAATTTAGGTTTTGGGAGAGATTTTGTCTAAAAGCTAAAAGAATCAAATTGGGAAAAATCATGATGGCATTTTAATAAAGTTGTTTACATGTAAGCAAAACATATTAGATTTAGCTTATGACCTATGTTTAAAATATGAATTGGCAATATGGATACAAAACATCAATCCTTGACTGTACTGGTTTGGAACTACAAAACTGTCTGCATGCTTCATAACTCATTTCTCTAGAAGTTCAAATAATCAGGGACAAAATATACAAAGTTACCGGAGAGGGTTTTGTTTTCAAGTTATTATCATTCTTACCATTATCTAGAAATTAAGAAACTTAAATAGGTCAAAATAAGTTAAATATAAAGATTCTCTTCAAGGGTGATTGAAAATTTAATGTTAAAGTAAAGATGCTTATTTGTGATCAGATAGAAAATCCTAATACTTTGATGTAAATAAGACAAATATGTAGAAGATGCTGATTTAATTATGAAATATGTTGTAAAAATAGTGTGATTCTTGTAAATATGCACAAATTATAATACCAATGAACCACCTCTGAACATCAGTAACGACAGCTCCACATGAAACTTGATACCGCAAACACTATTCTAAACGGTGTTACTGGTGCAATTATCGGCTTTGAGTCATGTTGCTATCACATGCTGAGCACGGCTGTCACATTAACAAAATACTGTAACGTTTACTCGACCATTGGAACACGAAACGATTCCGTTTAAACGCGATTATAATCTACTTGCATGCGAGAACTGTCACTTTGTGCCTGATGTTAGTTGTTTTCATTAAGAATATTGATAGGAAATTTAACGTCTTCTTAACTAAATCCAAAAATAAGTATTTTCCATAATAATTAAGATTGCTTGATAACACTATTGGCCTGTTTATCTAAGCTTCCTCTATAAGTTTGACAAAAAAACGACCGCTATATGTATCAAGAACCTTCCCCAAGACGATTTGTATTCCGGAATACAGG
The DNA here is from genome assembly GCA_029931535.1 of Margaritifera margaritifera. Taxonomy (NCBI): domain Eukaryota; kingdom Metazoa; phylum Mollusca; class Bivalvia; order Unionida; family Margaritiferidae; genus Margaritifera; species Margaritifera margaritifera. The sequence continues at coordinate 1,410,473 of JAQPZY010001367.1, forward strand.
CTGACTCATTGTTCAAATGCTCTAATGATTTACATAAATGACAATAATGTTATCGAGCTTATAGCAAGAATCAAACATCCCCGCCCATATCCAGCTGAGTTGAATCTGTTCTGGTACGTACGTTTCCTTGAACATCCAAGTTACAAAATATGCATTTGATGACTACACCGTTAGAAACAATTTAAGCCCAACATGATATTACCTGATATACAGAATGATGAAACGTGCAAATTCAGTCACCTACAATTTTCAAGCTAACAATTAAAAAAAATGTCTTCACTTTCTCCTATATTTATGAACAATTCGGATATATGGATATCAGTAAGCAATAACGCCTATGAAACAAAATACGCTCAAAACATTTTTCCCTACTAGGACAGTGATCTGTTTGACTCTCGCACCAAGCAGAGTGGTTATCTCAAACGTTGCTCATAGAACAATAGACATGAACATATTTGTAAATTGTTGATTGTCCTCGTAGCTTGTACAAGGACTTTAATTTGGCACAAAACTTTTGAATCCCTTCCCATGTACAATACTAAGTAGTCACAAACGACGCACATTTATGTTGACTAGTTTTTCAATATATCGCCGTCACTTCACTATAGACATAACGCTGATGATATAAATGTGGTAATTGCATGCTGGGTGAGTACTCTTTTGTCAGAGACCACGTGCTCACTTTTAAGAGACTTGTCTATCGGACTCACGGTACTAATTCACATCCCATAGTAAAGCTATGGAAACACCATGATATTAAAAATTCAATAACTTTAAATTTCAGAATGCTCATGATCAAACCTATATTTCCCTATATCGACTCATCCTTGATGCAAGCATCTGTGTGGAGGAAACCATATGCCCCACGGCATTTTGTTTGATCTATGCAGGCGCTGATCAGGTTAATCAATCCAATTGATGTCTGAAGCTGAAGTTTCAGGATCCTTTTAGATCCTTCTGAGGGAGTTACAATGGAGTTAAGCAGACTGTTCTTGACAGCGAAGCCAACGCCGTGTTCTCTTGGCTTGTCTGGAGGCTTATCCTGCCAGAAGAATGAGTAGCCTTTCTCCCTGATTGTCCCAGATGTAGAGAGTCGTGTCTCTTGAAGGGCAACAATGTCCATTTGAAGCCACACAGTTCATTGCTGATCACAGCTGTCTTGTGAGGATCGTCTATTTGTTGCAGATTTTCCGATAGTCCTGTTGTCATGGTCCTCACGTTCCATGCGCCCAGCCTAAGTGCTGGTATCTTGCTTTTCTGTTTTGTTTTGCTTGGTGCAAAATTTTTGATCTACTTGTAAAGTATACACTCTAAGCCCCACGCACCCAGTGAGGCAGGCAGATCCTGGCGGGACAGAACCTTATTGACTGGGGGCTGCCCAGCTTGTGGCAGGCGGTATCTGTCCAATGAGATTACAGCATCTCTCCCACCGTCGAAAGCAGCCCCTGGCGTCTCGGTTTACGCCAATCGAGCACTAAGACTTATAACCGATGACTGCTGCTTCCCGTGTTGTGTCGACGCCACATGGCGAAGCTGGAGTGTCCTCTTTAGGGCGCAGGCCTGGGGAAGTTTTATGGAGACCCTGGGTTGCCCATACATCAAAGTCCCCCTCTCAGCCTCACTAGTAGAATCCAAAGTACAGGAAATCCCAATACATTTGGTACCAGTTTAGCTGCAAGAGCTGCCGGAAGTTGCCATGTGCAGGCATACGACCGCCTTAGGGGCTCCACTCCTGATTTTTTATTTGGGGTTCACTCCCTTAAACTTCGTCTCTTCCGAGGCACCCACAAGGCAGTGGGGCTATTTGCCCATAGCTAGAGGTCTGGTTCACGAGTACCAGTATGTATCTACACGCCGGTAGTCCTGAATGCTGCGTGTCTGGGTGCCGACCTCCTTCGAGTCCTCTGTAGTTTAGCCTGAATCCGCAAGGTACTCAGTTTCCGTGTGTCGCCACGAGGAGGCACTACATGAGGCTTATTGCTGGATAAGCTACATACTGGCAGGGAGAGGCTTAGAGGCTTACTCACTCGGCTCACCTTTTCGCATTGCTGCTAGCCAGCGGTGGAAGCTGAAAGCGAGAGCGACAAGCACTACTTCGCTACACTGCCACACTAGACGCATCACAACAACCATTAGACACACTAAGGTAGACATAAGCAAATTAAAATACAAATTATTATCTTCTAAAACATTCACTGTGTGAAACTGGTGAGAGACAAAATCATGACGGGTCATCAGCAATAGGCATGGTGGTAGAGATCTAAGTGATCATATCTAAAGAATAATGTTTCAAAACGCAACTTGGAAATATCAAATTATTGACCATAATTACTGTATAAATGACAAATTGTCTCAAATTTGTATATTTGATTGCATTGGTATTTATAGGTTACTGCATATGTATGGGAAAATATGAATAAGTTGTTCTGAGTTATACTGCACGACTTTAGGAGTGCAGTATAGCGCAGAAAAAACGAGTTCATATTTTCATATACAAATGTAGTAACCTTTTTATTATATACTCATTTTGCTTTTCTACCTAAGGCTGAATAATAAAAAGAACACACTACACGAAACAAAGTAATTGAATTTCTGCTAGATTCCAAAGTAAATACACAATCGTAGTTAAATAAATACACAGTAACAGTATTCATGCGCACATGGCAACCCCCAGCGACCTTTGAACTTGGCAGCGTACCGTATACTCAGTCATTCATTTAAAAAAGAAATCTCATTTTGGTCTACTTAAAATTGAAATTTACAGTCATATTGTGAATGACTGTGCCTTGAAACAACTTTCCCAGTCGGTTTGGATGGAGGGATTTTGTTTTTCTGCCGATCCAACTAAATTCTTCTGTTTTAATTGTGAGTTATTACATGGGTCGATTACGTACGATGTACATGTAGTTGGCGGGACTGGCCTCGACAGCAAGCTACACATGTGTTTTGTTCTGCCATTGATAATTTGTAATAATAAGGTGGACAAAATAGGAAATTCTTTTAATGGAAGTTCTCAAGAAGATGCAGGATTAAATAGTTTTTGTTAGAGAATATCAAATTAATTTCGTTTTGGAGTGTAGTAAATTCTCCTTTGGAATGTGATTTCTCTTGGAAATGTAGTCTAAATTGCAGTGCAATTTCTCGCCGAGGATCACAAAGTACATTTTGAAGAAATTCAAGATGCAGAAAGGTAAGTACATATATTGCCATTCTTATTACCAACTATAGATGACATATTTTTATGTACTGTCACTTGCATAATCCGTGTTGGAGGGACCCCATCTACATGACCTATATGACTTGTACTATAAATCCAAAAACTTTCTCAAAAAATTAAAACCGGATAAATTACAAAGCGACTGGGGTGTGCGAGCCCATTTCGCAGGCGGAAAATAAGGCTTCTTCGTTATCTTGGCTTTTTGGCTCCGAAGCACTTGCTTTTATACCAAAACTCTACTTCTTAAGTTGTATTTTTTTCGAATTTAGTGCTTGGACTGACTTGTAAAATGAGCGGTCTCTGAGAGAGACTGAATATCCTTTCACCTTAAGATACCTTTCTATGCTATTTTTTTATAGACTCTAGAAAGCACGGTTCATAGCCTGAACCATAAAAGCTAAATAAGTTTTTAAATGATCAGAATGATATTTTCGGTACTGCATGTCTCAGGTTTGTTGTCATAAAAAAATGATAAAGCCACCGCTGGACATTGCGAATATCACGTTCAGTCGCTTGCTTGGTTGAAAGTTTCCTTTGTGGCTCAGTGAACTCATCCACATCGTCAGCTTTATCATCTCAGCTTTAAAATGGCTCAAACAGTTTGCTTAGTTCATCCACTGACAAATCTAATAAAGCAAAAGCTCCGGTGTCTGCTACATGAGCGTACATTATTTGTTTACAATAAAAAGTAGTTCCTAAACCGCGATACTATTTTTAGACACACGTGTCGTGCAGTATGAAGCCGTGCAGTATGGAGAAATACTGCACAATTCTGACAATGCAAAGTTAATGGAGAAAAAAATGAGTATATAATAATAACCAATTTGCAAAACACCCCACCAAGCAGAGTCAAATCTACACACTCTACACCCCCCCCCCACACACACACACACAAACACACCTTGCATGGTAACAGCTGTCATATCTAATATTGCGTTTAATGTCCCACTGCAAATCGTTCTGCGGTTGACAAACGGTATTCATTACGCTCAATAGTTACAAAAAGAACCAGACCTTTGCATCTATAGTAACTTAACTGTATATGCATATGTCGAACCACTGTAATGCTATTGTTTTCTATAGGACTAACGGTTCTAATTCACCTCCCGTCAACATCATTTATTAAAAACTCAATAACCTTTTTTCAGAATTCTCAGGATCAAACCTATATTTCTCAATATGGACCCATCCTTGATGGAAGCTTCTGTGTGAAGAAAACCGTATGTCCCGATGCAATTTTTGATCTACATATGTTTGAAACACGTGTTTTCAAGTCCACATCTAAAGAATCGGGTACTAATTTCAGTAATGAGTGTTCCAAATTCAAGTCTGTAAAAGGACTGAAATTCCATCAATGAAACATTGTCTCTATTTGTTCTTAGTTACATATAGGATAAGCTCTCAAAAGGTTCTTTTTATTAAAATTGTACTTTTCATTATCAACCAATCAAAGACAGCCAGACTAATGTATACTTTGTTTTATTATCACTCATTTCTAGACTGGTTCCCATTTAATCCATATAATTAATAACGTGAGTCCTATATGTTTCAAGTGGATGGTCATCGCACCGGTGCTACTCTCAGTGTAGCGAACCTCTGTATAGTACAGGTTATATTTAGCTTTCTGTTTGCTGGTGACATCAACAATTGTTAAATACTTCCACACTGGATATCGTTTGCATTGCTTACTTTCAGCCATTTGGAATAAGACCAGGATACAAAGTTACGTCATTTTTGTCATGAACTTGATTTATCGTTTAAACGGAAGGCGGGTTTTGTAAACGGTTGCAGGGCTCACACGAAACGATCTCGTTTACACGTGTAAACGTAACAGCTTTAATGTTAGTAGCTGAAAGGATGCCTATTACGGCGGAAAGTGGACTTGCCCAGTCAGAATAGTTAGTAATGATTTCTATGATGACTTACTGATTGGAAAAAAACAAAATTAGTAAAATGGAGGTTTAGCATGGTATGCATCTTTGTTTCAATTTATAACTCATAATTATAGGATTTTCGAACAAAAATTTATATCTGCATGAATCAGTGTTGATCAGTATAAACATATTTTTTGGTAATGTATGTTGTGATCATGACGTCATTGAGTGATGCGTTCTCACGAGAACTGGGAGTTATGACTGAGTTAAAACAGGGGCGGAACAATATATAATCAACTTCCAATCCATTATGAATAGAAACCCATGTTTAATCTCCAAAAGTATTTACCTGGCACAATTACAACTGACCTAAGAAGTATTCAATTCCTTCATACATTACAAATTTCAAACAATACCATGTTCAGTCCACGCATACTTCTGCAATTTGGAAAAAATATAGTGTAAGGTGAGTGCAGTATTAAACCCATACTATTTTTAGGACAAGGAGCAGACCAATGTATAAGATAAGTTGCAGAGGTTTGACGATGACTTTCACACAGGTAAAAAAAAATATATAAGTACATACTACTGTATACACCATGCAAGATACATACCGCAATAATGGCTACAATTAAAATTATGGAAGATGAAACAACAGTGACAAAATTCTTTGAACCATAAAAATGCTCTGTAAGTAGATTATAGATTTTTTTAAAATATTGCAATAGACCACCAGTATTCCAGATCGAATGAAACAGAGGGCACCCCATCCACCCCACCCTGGATATCAGCCGCTTTTTTATATTATGAAAAAAAATGTAGCTATAAACCTGTCGATTTCACAGCCATTGTTCCAAGAATGTACACCTATGGCACAACAATGCCATCTGAAAAGCGTTGACATTCCCAGCTTTAAAATCATAAAAGTTGCAAAGCACAATTATGCAATATCCCCAGTTTCGGAAAACAATAGCTCTTCCATCAAAGCCTCTTTTCTGATTAATTTCTTTACAAAATCGATACTTTCGCTGTTTATCACTACGAGCTATATTGCCTGATATTGAACTCTGTGAACATCCCCATTTTGACGTGGAATGGCTAAGTAATGAGAAGCTGTATATATGCTTGGCGGGTGTAACATGAAATGTTGCATCAATACATATACAGAAATGATAGAACCACAACAATTGACATTAGATAAAAAAAAGTTCATGAACAAGAGCCATGCCCTTTCCTCAATAACATTGTTTTTGTGGGGTTTTGTACAATCATGGCATAGTGTAATTTTTGACAGTGTAATTGATGTTTTTGATTAAAGAATATTTTTTATCTAATGCGAATGGATATTCTGATATTTTACAGCTTTTCCCAGTTTGTCATCAAAGGCGCCGCACCCTGCCTAGCTTTTTTATGTTTTGATGTTCAGAATGTAGTTGTACTGCTCGTAGAAGTTGACACTTCAGGTAAATTGTCGTTCTTAGAGGCCACCCACATTGCACATCTCATAAATGTAACAAATGTACAAATGCAAGAAGTACATGATTAGAATGGTGTTTACAGTGCACATAGGAGTGTCATTGGGTTGACACTTTCTATTTCATAATGCCACTCCAGCTACAATATACAAGCAGTACTAGAGCTAGCCTGGTTTACCATAATATCTAAACATATACATGCAACATGAAAATTCTGCAGAGTACAACAACCGAAGAAGTATACTAATAAAATGCATATCTTTCATTATTATTTTAATGGCGAATAAATCCTTTCCGAAGGTAATTAAGTCAACTGAAAATGTCTGCCACATTTGTTGTTGTAATGGTGGAGGGGCACTTATTTGGTCGAATAAGAACAAATACATTAAAACGGGATCTTTTTATTAAGTCGCCATGTGTGGTGGAATTTAATTAGAGCTAGAATAGTTTCTTTGTTCTCTAAAAAATGTTATCATTCCTTTATAATTATTGTTGTTTTGCATGTATATTGCTAAGATGTTATCATTTAATTTTTTAACGAAAAAACAAGTTTTTCCACATTGCTACCTTTGATTTTCTATTCTTCTTTTCATTTCTAGTTGCTTGATTAGATCTTGAGAAGAAAATATCAAAATAAATTTCATTATGAAATTATAGATGTAACCATACATCGCGACTCTCTACAAATTCCTTTCCTCACAAAAAGTGCCCTTAGAGCAAGAAATGACTTTACTTTACCACCACCACCACCCCACCCCAACTCCACAAAGTAAGAAACGTATGGCTTGAACACTATCACAAAGAGATTTTAAGTTCAATACCCACCTTTAGGAGGGCGAGGGTATGGTTGACAATGTAATGGAGTATGAGGATTTTGGTTTTGCAAACACAATCTATTCCCAAGTTTTGCTTCTTTTTCATGTATAAGGTACACATATATTTGATCGTACTTATGAACACAAATTATGTCACTTTTTATTAATTTTTCTTGAACTTACTAGATGTTATTGGCCTCACAGGCAAACATGTACACCCTAGTATATTATCACTCTTTAATGAATTGTTCTAGAATTACGCCCTCTTTTGTGGAAATGTAAACTGCACATTATTAAAGTTTTAAGTGCCATTGGTCTTTCATCAACTGCAAATATTCACCTGAATGTCAAGATACATACAACTATATATGAATTTCCCATCTATAATGATGTCAATTGTATAGACGTGGGGCATGACGGGGACATCCATGTCCTGTGGGCACATCTGTAGTTTATATTAGCGATACTAGTCATAGACCAGAAGAGCTTATGGGATGGTCTGTTGTCCGTCCTTTATCCGTCAATTACAAGTTAGTTATCGCTACTACTCCTGAACTACTTACAGGATTGCAATGAATCTTTGAACATGCATTCATCATATGGTCTAATTGCTCCTAAATGAAAATGGTGCCCCTCAAACATCCAATATGACCACCACAGCGGTCATCTTCAAATCTTTCTTATCGCTACTCCTCCTGAACAGATATATTGATGTGGGGTGTTGACAATAAGTCTTCATATGACCTCCCTCTGGTCCTAAATGAAAATGGTGCCAATCTGATGTCCAATATGGCCGCCACAGCGTCCGTCTGGAAAATCTTGTTATCGCTATCCCTGAGTCGATGATCTTATGAACGTGGGTTTCCCTAAAAGACTTTTTATGATATCTACTTGGTTCTAATGGTGCCAACGGATGTCCAATATGGCCGGCGCGGTGCCTATCTTGGAAATCTTGATTTCCCGAAAGCAACGTCATATTGAAATGGCGTTCTCATCAGAAGTCGTCTTATGAAGTCTAGTTACTCCTCAATGAAAACAGTGCCGCTCAGACATCAATTATAGCCGACACAGAGGCCATCTTGAATGTTTAGTTACAGCTGTTTCTCCGGAATGAATAGCCATATCAGCATAGGGTTTTCACTGAAAGACTTCTTATGATGTCTAGTTGGTTGTCAATGAAAATGGTGCCAATTTGATTTCCAATATGGCCGCCATATTAGCCATCTTGATATCTTGTTATCGCCACTTCTAGGTGGCTGTCCATATTGACATTGTATTTTCACCAAAAGACCTCTTATGATATATAGTTGGTCCTAAATAGAAATGGTGCCAATCTCATATTTAATATATCCACCACAGTAGCTAATTTAAAAATCTTGTTATCACCGTAGAATATCAGAGATATTTTCAACACTCGGCAGTTTAAAGGAAGAAATGGTCTTATCTTGAATTTCTGGAAATTTTTTACGGCAGTAGAGCGTCAGTCTCTTCGAGGGGCTCCTGTATTGTGCATGCTCAGCAAAAGTCTAATAATCTTTTAACAGAGAATATCTATGAAGTTTCATAATTAAGGGCAGATTTATGTTTTATTCATTAAGGGTCCAGTTTTAACAATGCTATGATTTGTTTTGCTTAATTGGTTAATATTCTGTTTTTCACTGACAAGTGTACTATTTTAAAAATGGAAAGGGCGTTTAATTGAACCGAAATTCCCTCTGGATACATCATGGATGATGTATTATACTTGATCAGTCATAACAGGCTTATTCATATCAAGTGCCATAATCAGGAAATTAAAACTTCACGATAGTTCTGTAGATCAAATGTTACAGGATAATGATGAGTCCTGGTAGCAAAGAAAGGAAAAAGACAATTGTATCTCTTAGTGAGATAACAGAACTTTCACATGACTAAATCCTTGCATCTTTTCTTCTGTGCTAATAAGTGGAGGTAATTATTTCCTCGTCTCAAGAACAACAGGAAAAGTGCACGTATGGTCCGCAGTGATAAGCCGCAGTTTGCGTCAAGGACTGTACACACTCTCTGATAAGCTGCTCCACAACTATCGTCAAATCCTGTATTAGTCATTGACCTGTCAAAATTCAGATTAAGACTTACTAAAGTCGTATACAGCCCACTCGCAATTGCCAGACTTTTTTTTTTTTTTTTTTTTAAGATCGTTTAGGTTTTTTTTTTTAAATAGCTAATTCTTTATACTGGCCCTGACATCCAGCTTTGTGAAAGCTCGAAGTAGAGAACACCTTGGCATTCATTTAGCGTCTGTCTGTCCGTCTATACACAACCTAGACTAAGGGCAGTGTTCAAGTGTTTTAGAATAAGCTCAATGTTAAAGTTTTTACTTTCTAGCTAAATAAAAGGTAGAATCGGCCAAAAGTGCGTTTCCTGTATAAAAGAAGTATCTTGTATACGTAACAACAAGAAAAATGTAATTTACCTGCTTTATCTACGTCCTTCCAAGTGTCTGTCACCATCGACCTGTTCATAATCTTATCATTGCCCAACTTGTATACTGAACTATATGTTGCGTATGGCAATAAATCATTAGTACATATATCATTACAATTTTTCATGAATGTGTATTGTTCAGTAGTGAGGGTAAGTTTGACGTTTTATAATGTTGTTTTGAAGAACACATGCAAAGTCTCTCTGGTTTAGTCTGAATTATTATGCTATTTCACAGCTATTTTTGTTTATATAAAAATACATCTTGGATGAGTGACATTGACATCATAGGAATGTTAATAATAATCAAAAACTTATTGTGATATATAGTTTGTCAAACAGTACTTACTTCAATATGTACATACAGTTGTTTGCAACTACCGTGCAGTACTGCAGGTAATATGTACTCTTTCTAAAAAAATAGATGCAGCTCTAGAGACTAGAAAAACTAACTATACTGTCATTGTTATCAAAAAATATAAATATATTGATTTATATAGGAAAACTTAAATTCAACAGCATTTAATTATCAGGGAGGTTTGTGTTCTCACGTATCGACTATCTGTATAAAAACTGTTAAAGGTAATACAGACAGTTGCTATGTTAGTCTTGACTGAAAATGAGATCATGTAGTTTAGATTTTACTCAAACTACTGACCACATAAGCTATGAATTATTATTGCTTTCAAGTGCCCTCTAAATGATGTGTGTATGTCTGATGTAAAAAAGATACCAAAAATGGTGAACAACATGATGGATGAAGTTCTTGTTGTTTATTTTGCTAAATTGAGTGAAGAATAATACAAGATTGGTTTGTTTCTTTGTTCACATGGAAAACATGTAATGTTGCAGCCATAAATATGCACTTTAATATCCAACCCCCATCTGCAACCCAAGGTAGTGTGATATTAGTTTAACACTGTCCGTTTGTGCATTTTCCATCACAATGAGCCTGTAAGCAAGATTTATTGGGAACTATTAAACCAAGAAAGACCTAATTAAATTTTCAGATGCCTTGAGAGAATCTCAGCATCTGATTAGCTTTTGGTTACTGAGACTTAAGTTTCAAGGTCAGACGGCAATACTTTGAGCTTAGATAATAAATGATTTCATCTTCTAAGCAAGATAACTCCAATATCCACTACCACATTATACCAGATTTGATATACATATTTGTAATAAGGTTTACGAAACCTAACTGGGATCTGATGACCGTGACCAAATTTTGAAGGTCACAGGGTGGGTGAAATTCTATGTTTGGTGGAGGGGACAGCTATCTTTGCTTGTATAACCAATTACCATCTAGTCTCAGTACATGTCATGCAAGTTTACCATAACTTTTCTTTGAAAAACTGCTAACAGATATTGATCTGAGTTGTTCAATTTTGGAGCCATCAAATCCATGAATAGACAATATAGTGAAGTAGATTGATAGAAAAGTAATTCATTTTTTAATCACATACTTCAGGTCACATACTGCAGAGTTTAGTTCTTTACTGTAAATATGTATACATTCTTAGCCATCTAGTATTTATATCTTCGATAACCTGACTCTGCCACATTGGAAGCACACTATAGTTGGGATGTTGTAGTTCATAAAAGACTGATTGAATCAGATAGTTGGATGAAGAAAATCTCCAAAGAAGACTAAAATAGAATATAAATACAGTAGAACCATTTCATAATGACCTAAGTTTTGTTGAATTCTCAGATTAGGCAAAGTGCTAGTAAGTCCAAATTATTAAATCATCTAATTTTATTTTCCTTCTTTTTAATGAAATTTGATTCCATAGAAAATATTTCATCAGCCCCTTGGGGCTTGTTATATATAGGTTTCTTTGTATATGTTGATCTTTTGCTATAAATCTTATCTTGTTGTACTTCATGTTTAGATTTATTTGGAAGGATTTATCTCTATAAATGTTTGAGTAAATCCATTGTTACATTTTTGCGAAGTTTATGTTTCGTTTACACTATATAGAGACTATTGTGTTGAGATACTGTAAAATAATACATACATACATACATACATACATACATACATACATACATACATACATACATACATACATACATACATATCTTTTTGATTATTTTGTCGTTGTTCCCATTGGCGCCCACCCCCTAATCAAAATAATATGTTGATCTTTTGATATATATCTTATCGTGTTGATCTTGTTGTAATTCATGTTTAGATTTACTTTCAAGGATTTATCTATATAAATGTTTGTGTAATCCATTGTTACGGTTTTGCGAACTTTATCTTTCGTTTACACCATATAGCGACTATTGTGCTGAGATCTGTAAAATACTACATACATACATACATACATACATACATACATACATACATACATACATACATACATACATATCTTTATGATTATTTAGTCGTTGTTCACATTGGTGCCCACCACCTAATAAAAATAATCATCTATCTGGAAGTTACAAATTATATTTACCTTTTTTAAAGTGGTCTTAATAAATATTGTATGAAATTTGTTTGAAATGTCTCCATTTTCCTCCTTACATTAGTATTAAAATGAACTATGATAAAGAAGATTGTGCAGCATTTGGAGCATGTTGATATTGTAAGCTGTGCTTAACGTTCCATTATAGTTATTCTTCTTAAAAGGTCACCACATTAACTTTTCTGAAACAGCCACTGTCTCAGAAGTCATTTTTGAACCAAGCTTTTGAAAATGAAGCATCTTTTAAGCAGCCATCGTTTGTAAATGGTCACTACAGCTCTGTCCTCGTGGTGGCTTTTGAATACAAATGGAATTATATTATGTTTCTCTAATATTTACTCTCTAGTTCATTCGCAGTGTAGGCTTTTCATTTTCTCACTAGAAAATTTGGAACGGGTTACAATATTTTGTTTGCTCATTCGTTGGCTTGTTGATTGATTAAACCATCCATATTTTAGGTCCGGATATTACGTCTGCATTTGGATGTGTCCTCAAGAGTACAACTCAACTATAAGGCTACTCGAGTAAGTGGCATATTGCAGTACAAAGGTCGGTCAGCGTGCCTACCATTGATACTTGAGATATTTCAAACAACTTTGAATTCGTTTATTTTCATGGATATCGGTTTTCACTGTTTTGGAAGAAAAGCTCATTTTCTTTGCAATTCTTATTCATAGGTTAGAAAAAGGATACTATCTTCTTCACAGATGGATTATTGTTTGTTGAGCCTTTAGATTCATGGTCTGTACCAATAACAAAATCCATAAAAAAAATTCAACTTTCTGAATGAGAGTGAATATACATTTTCAACCCATATTTATAACACTATATGCCCAACACTCATCATTGTCCAAAATACCAATTACACATTGCAACCTACAATTACCTCTTCTATTGAGATGTATGCCAGCCGGCTGGAATTTATTCACAAGTTGATGCGTATTTTGAGAACGTTTTGTATGTAATATATGATTTAATAAAAGTAGAAAGCACGTTATCTTTAAAATAGTAAATATCAGTTTCGAATTTTTGCATTGTTTTAGGCATGATCTTAAGATTTGTTATCTTCCTTGATTTTAAAACAAAACCTGTTTTATTCAAGTTTACACTGCTAAATGGGCTTGATCTATGTTTAAATGATCATTCAATTATTTTGCCATACTGTAGGGTTGTTTAAAATTGCTTGACCTTATTTTTCATCTTTTGTGTATCCAAGGTTTTTCTTTTGATGTTAGAGTTATGAACTCCGTGTCTTTTGTGGTACATTGTGACAAGATTTCACTCTAATGTATAAATGTAATCATTACTTCTCTTCTGATTGCAAAACTTCATGTTATCTGAAACGATCAGTTTCCTGCTTTCTGAGTGTCTATACCCCGTATATTTTAAACTGAAAAGTATGACGTCTTGTTTCCTAGTATTTATACATACACACTGGCTTTTCCATTACATGCACTAGGTGTGGGTGTAAAATAAAACTATTGTATCTGTGAATTACAGAGACTTTTACTGAGCTGAATTGGTGTGTAGGTGTGTGTGGGTGTGTGTGTGCGCGCGCTAGTGACAACAAATCCATGTGTAGCAGGCGCTATATAAAGACAGTAGTACCACCGTAGTGAAGCAGTAAGTAGGAAAACATCAATCCAGTACATGGAAAGGAAGTGTAACTCTGAATCAGGATATCCTTTGTTTGATATGAGAGTTTAATACTGATATATACGAAATAACTGTGACTTATAAGCGTATATTTATTGCAGATATTTGTTGAGGTGTATATTAACTTTCTACATTTTTTCATTTTTAGTTTTTTTAGTCAGCCTTATTTTCTGAGGAGTCATTCAGTCAAATACAACAGTGGTTACTTGAATTTCTCGAGAATTTTGAGCTTCAGTTGCATGATTCTATTTATGCTCATCAATTATGAACAGAGAACATATTTTACTGCGGAAAGGAACATAAAGAGAGTGTTAAGTATGGTGACCAAGATCAGAAACAGCCGCTGATGGAATGTATGTATGTTACAGTTATAGGCAACGCGCCAATAGCAAACTATCCAGCCGCCGTATTTGCTTCGTCCCCTGCTACTACTGAGCCCATCGTGCTACCAACATCGGCCCCGCCTATCCAAGCTTCTCCACCGACCATCACCAGTACTATTCCCCTTACAGTCTGCCGGAAGGTACGTACTGTATCTCATCATAGGCACTCAGGGATCATGAGATGCATGTACATTTAAGTTTATATTTTCTTTATTTTGTATTCCAGTCATTAAGCGTTCCATTGAAGTTATTATCCTATAATAAATGAATATTTGAATGGAACCCATGTTTTCTCTGTGGAGCAAAATTTTTAGGTGAATAATCTGTTTGTTACGATTGACAAATTCATCACGTATAAACTATAAAATATTGGAGTTTCTTAGAATTTATAACTAAATATTTTGTATTGTATTTGATTCAATGGAGCATGCAAATTTCCACCACATTAATTTATCTTCAATTTACCGTTAATTATGACAGGTTTGTTTTGTAATGGTTGGTATATGGATATCAGATGAATTTACTTTTAGCTGTTTAATAGTTAGAAGAAAAACCTAAGTATTAAACAGTTTTACATTTAGTCACACAAAAAAGAGATCGCTGATTAATTCTGTGAGAAATCAACCACACGAAAATTACCAATAAAGGAGTTCTGAAGTAGTAACAACTAGCCGTCATTAGAACAGACTTCGATCAGAGGCCTCACATGTTTACTATTAAAACTCCATTCATCCATGCTGCATCCATATGATGAGGCATGTAGTTAAATGGGAGAATGATCCTTTTAATAAGAGAAATTGGACTTAGCTACGTACAGTGTGGTACAGCAACAGTATTCGGCAATAAATGTGCCCTTAATGACTTTGCCTCAATGCTGACAATTCATGTCATTTGTCATAATATCATTTATCTTCAAAATAGATTCCATAGCATCTTTCTTAAAGTTATGAAGCGCGCCATTCAAATGGAGTAGGCATCATTTTATTTAACAAAATGCCGAGAAATGAAGAAATATATTAAAGAGCAGCAGTATTTAAAATTTAATAATCATTTTGAAAGGCATAGTATCATTATAATGTATATTTTAAAATGTTACATTTTGAATTTTTTCTATATCTTGAACTTACATTGTTTTATGATCAAAATATGACCCCAGTTGTCATTTGCACAGTGTTTACACTTGTTTGATTGGTATTTGGAATGATATTTATATTTGTATATGGTTTGCAACTACTTAGTATTTCAGTAATTAGTAACTTGTGTAATTAGTATTGTTATTACACATGCTTGGCATTATTCGTTGATCAATGAAAGTTTATGATGCATCTCTTTCTTTGGCGTAATGTCTTCTTAGAGAGTAGAACATACACTGCAAAGTCAACACTTCAGTTTGATTTTACTGCCTGGATCGTGTGGGCATCGGGGAGGGAGGGGGATTTCTTCCTTTGTTTAGAATCAGTTATCCAATACATCTACATATTTGTCGAGTTTGTGGAAATTTTATACTTGATGTTGACCCGATGTATATTTCTTTGCCTGTGAAAAGGTCTTTTTCAGGGACGTTTGTGTTGTTAAAATTTATTGGGAAAATACAGATTTTACAATCCTTCCTCCCTGACAAATTCAATATAAGTTTAAGGTCCCTCCTTGAGTGGTTGATTTATGATATATTGACCTTCTCATAGAGTATTTCCAAAATCGACCAATCAAAGTTCAAAGCTTGAAAAGAACTTCATGTTTGAGAACCTGAGCTGGATAAAATAAATCATCCGGGAGAACTAAAAGAGAAATGTACCATTAGTATGATGTTTGGTATGATGATTGGCCGACGACATGAGAGCTTGTAGCTTTTACCCATACTGTAATTATGTTAGTACTGGATATAGGATGGGATAACAGGTGGTAACAACAGCTATACAGAGGAACATAAGGAAAATAGAGAGGTGTGTTGAAAAGTATCTGTGGCAACTGTGAGCAGTTTGTAAGCAAGAAAATGGTCCATGGGAGTTATTAAAGTGATAAGATACATTTGAGGATGATTAACTTATTTGGAGCAACTCATGGTAGCCAGTTTTCTATAGACATGAGTAACATTGTAACGATACAACTTGCATTTTAAACAAATCTACCAGTGTATGGATGTGAAGTTTCTAATCAAATTTTTAAAGTTTCCAGCAACATTATAATCTCTTAAATATTCATATATTTACTTAAGATGGAGCGAAAGTTAAAAGAACGGTTTTTAGCTCTCCTGGTCATAGACCTAAAGAGCTTATGTGATGTCCTGTTGTCCGTCGTTCATAGTCTGACGTACGCCCTTCCGATAGCAAACGTTTCTTATCGCAACTCCTCCTAAACTACTTAGAGGATTGCCGTGAAACATTACACACACGCTGATCCCAAAATCTAGTTGGTCCTAAATGAATATGGTGGTGTTCAGACAGCCAATATGGCCACTACATTGGCCATCTTGGAAATCTTGTTATCGCTACTCATCTTGAATGGATGGCCATATCTACAGCCTCTTGAAACATCATATGGTCTTGAATAATTTATATTTGGTTCAGTAAGATTGTATTGTATTGCCCGCTCAGGCTGTTGAACACCACTAATTCTAATAATAATTAGACTTACATTTGCATTTTCAAATCCCATATTGTTCTGTAGTTGGTTATTATTTCTGAATGCAGCCTGAAATGCTTTAAACACATGTCTTGGACGTTGTTCTGATGCATTTGTGGTGATTCTCCATATTGAATTTATTTCAATACCGTTACAGTGTTGTCCATATACTTTCATCTGTTCCAAATGCATCTTTTTCGCAAAGCCAACAACTAATTTTGTTGCAATTTTACTTGCCACTCACAGAGACCATTCAAGTTTTAGTATGCATAAGCTAATATGAGCAATGTAAACTTTTCAGCAGCTCCTCCATCTGCTCTCCGAAATATTGCTTATTTGGATTTCTATCCATCGTTTCTATGATATGTTGACCATATTAAATCAGTCCTAATATTGTTAGTTTTCATCAACCTAGAATTAATTCCATGGCCGTTAGGTAATTTATCTAGCATTTAAAACCATGAACTAGCTAGTTGCCTAATTATGTTGTCTGGTAGTATCGTTTGCTCTATTAGATAGTCAGTCGCAAACGGACTCGAAGAAATCGGAATAATCAGTTTTATAACTTCTTCTATCCCCATGTTGGTTCACGAATCTTTTTAAAACCAAGAGTCATCTACGAAAGCATACTGCACATTTCTCTACGAGATGAATTTAATGCTGCATGGTAGATAATGTTAATTATGATGTTCGTTTCTCTTGCCATTTATTAATGTAATATGTGTTTCTCACTGCAACATTTCTGGAACTAAATTCACCTTACTTTTTAATGGACTCAACGAATTGTAATTTGATTCACTACATGGTTAATTAGATTCACCGAATTGGTTAACAGTGTTTCTAATTTATCTAGTTCTCTTTAAAAACTGGAGCGCTTTGAATACATAAGTGTTGATTAATGTGCTTAAAAGATATCAAGCGAGTGCTTAATGCTGGAATTCGTAATCCAACCCTAAATGATTAAAAACCCAGTACATTATCCAATTTCGTCCGTTGTTAAGTATTCCTCTTTCAACTCTTTCTGTAATTCATTTAAAGTATCAACTGCATGAAAATTACATAATCAAAGATGTAATTCCTAGTATTATTACATCTAACAATGACTTTAATATTTTTGCTGATCAAGCATGGTTTCTTGATTTGTTTTGATTCCATTTCATCCAAATCATTGTCAGTTAATTGTTTACAATTATTTCTTTGTCTGTTACATTTACGATACTAATATTCAGTTTCTATTCGTATATTTCGTGTAAGTTGGTTTCGTTATTATTGTCTTGTCCATCTTCTCTGCAACACATGTCTTTTTCATGTAGATTTTGATCTCATTCAATAGCAAAAAATAGCAGAAGGTGGCAAAAGTAAATTTTAAGATTTGGTGAATATTATAATAAAAAATGAAAGTCATATAATAGGAGATTATGAATGCAACCAAATCATTACAAAATCTTGCATCATATTTAGATAATCTTTCAACATAAGGATTTACAACTCATTTTCGACTGTTGCAGTTCCATAATTATATTTACTTTTATAAGCACTTAAGTCTTAGATCCTCCATATCCTTGATGTACGGTTTTATGTTCTTCTCGATCATTATCAATAAGATATTTTTCCATTATATTATCTCCAATCATGATGATGACGAATATTACAGATATTACAAGTTATCTTGAATTGTTTAAGATCTATAGTGTTGTTTATTGAGTTAAATGCCTGATCGTATGATAATGGTGTTAAGCATTCAAAAAACAGTTTTTCTGAAAATAATGTAGGTCTCTGATCTTCACAATATTATAAAAGAACGATGGGCTATTGGTCTTCAAAACGTCTTCAAAAAGCAAAAAGAAAACACAGGGCCACTGATCATCAATGTTTTATGGTAAAAACTCTTAGCCACTGGTCTGCAAAATTGTGTTATAAAACGATGGGCCACTGGTGCTAAACATGTTTTCCAAAAAAGCACTTGACCACAGCTCTTGACAAATTTATTAAATGAAAAACAAAACACACTGGACCTCTGGTTCTTAAAACGTTATGAAAAAGCACAAGGTAACTATACCAGTGGTCCTCAAAAAATTATGAAAACAATCCACTGGGCAACTGGTCCTCAAAAGTGTATGATAATAAACAAACAAGTGGCCACTGATCTTCAAGAATTTATGGGAAACAAACAATGAGCCACGAGGTCACTGGTCCTCATAATTTATCGAAAACACCAGATCGCTAGACCAAAGTCCTCAACAGTTTATAAACAATGCACTTGACTACTTGTCTTCAACATTTTCTGAAAACAATCTAGGCCACTATTCTGCTACTCTTCAAAAGTTTATGAAACAAAATAGATCACTTAAGATTTCAACACTAAAAACTGCGTTAATATGCTATTTAAATGTCGTTCTCGTAAATCTTTTCAAAAATCAAACAAAAAAGCAAAACCTATGGCTAATTTGAAAGGAAAGGGTATAAAAAGTAAGAAAATTAATCTGAAGTGATTTTGAATGGTGTTTTATGCTTTTGTTTTCTTCTTTTTTTAAATAGCAAATGACTGAAAACTAAAAACATAAGCAAAAAAAAAATAACTAAAAATAAGGAGAAAATAGGGTTGGTCAAGGAAGCACATTTATTTAACTATTTATTTCGCTAGTCCAGCATTATCTGCATAATCCTACTAACCTAAGATGAGCATGGTGCATTTGTAGCTATGGCATTAAAGGTAAAAAAATACGAAACAACAGCTGAATCAAACAGGAAATTCCAAAGAAGACACATTTTTTAGAAAGTAAGAAAATGTATTTATACACTGTCTATACACTGTTTTTGTCTGACTGGTTTCTATTTGAGGTGTGAGATATTGTACCACGGGAGCAAATCATAGATTACCTTTATCGGGAAAAGTATTAAAGAAATACTTCCTATAAAAAACCACATACATACACACACCTTGAGATGACGGGGGTGAGTGGTGCGAGCATACAAGAATATGCAACAAGCAATAAAAAGAGTGTACAGTGTTTTAAATGGACAGGATATTATCTGCAAAAATATAGAAATAATAGAAGTAGTTCTCCAATGCAATTTTCAGAACACATACTTTTAATTGATGAAACAAAATTTTAAAAAAGCTCTAACATATGTACCAAATATTTCTAACTAAGACTTTGGCATACAATTTTTGAGAAAAACCTGTTAGTAGCTTTTAATACTATTCTTACACACAAAATGTTACCTCCTTGGGATTCAAAATGTCACAGAAGACAAGGAAAATAGCATTCTTTTCACATTTGGTGTGGTGACATTAATACAGATGGATATGTGAGTTAATAATACATTTTGTGGTAAGGGAGTAGGAATTACACTACATTTTCAAACTTTTAAATTATGACCAAATTTATGAATTGCTTGTTATTTTGGGGCACTTCCATGTGATAAATGGCACATACTTTTCTCAAAATGACAAAGATAACACACAGGAACAAAACTCTAACCATTACCTTGGTCACGGAACAACATTGGAACATACACTTTGGCCAGTGGTTTATGCCACTTCTATAATATTGCATAGGAAGTAAGACAATTTAAATCAGGCTTACAGTCAATCGAAAAATACGGCTAGAAAAATGGATTTCATTTGGTATTCAAATGTAATAGGGTTCCAAATGTAGAGTTTTGTTTATTTTCACTGAATTTTGATGGGTGGGGGATGTTGAAAATAAATGGGAGAAATAACTTCAAGAAATGTTTTCCATGCCGATATTTATTTTTACACAGTTCTTTCTGCCCTCGTGGATTTTCATCTATAATGTTTACTTCTACACTTTTCTCATCGTTTACTAAAACTAAAAATAAGTGCACCGGGAATTCGAAAGGTCACCAGAACACGAACCTTTATCAGTGTCTGTACTTATTATAAGTAGATCTCAATTTTTAATCAGATTGCACCTTGCGCACACCTGTCAGGTAAATACAGTCCTACAAAAGAGTACATGTTGACTTCAGAATAGGTGGATGAAGTATGATAGGTACATCAGAGGATATTCGAGATTTGGTTAAGTGGCCTTTTACCTCCAATACTAGTCCAAAGTTATTTCTAACTCCTGCGACTGAAAGATTTGAAATTATTTGTTTTAGGTATGGGCCTCTCTTTGAAGGTTTAACCTGTTGTACTTGTAACTAAACGACACGAGAGACAACTCAAGGATATGGTCATACATATGTCTGGAACTAGGCATTAAATTAAGAAAAGGATTAATTTAACATTAATTTCATGCAAAAAGTGTCTTCGACAAATGGCAAAATGTATATAAAATAATTCAAATACAAGTTTAAAACCTTTGTTATATACATAACTAAAGGATTATTTAAATATTTTCAGGATTATTTGATTTTGTCTTCTGGTGGGAGTCTGGATATTATTCAAATATATGTAACAAATATTTTCATATGTGACCTTGTCATTATATCTTTTGATGTCATTGTCAAATAATGTAGTTGTGGATTCACAAAGGTGTGTTAAATCCTCTGTGAAATTATGCAAAATAATAGGTACCAATACACTTTCCTGCGAACTTCTGCATAAGGAGCAGGTCTCCAATCTGAAAATGCACAATTTACACAAACCCTATATATAAATTCTCTACAATGGAACATCTTGAGTCCAGTTCAGAATATTTCTCTGAACATTTAATTAATTGATCAATTAATTGATCAATTTGTAATGGGGGACCATCTCGAACTCTTTCTTAAAGTCCAGATGAATTGTGTCTAGAGCATAGGTTCTCAAATTGTGGGTCGCGGACTTGCAGCAGGTGGATCGCTTCATGACGAGAGCCCTCTCAAGTGGGTCATGGGTGCAAAAGGTTTGAGACGCCATGGTCTAGAATGATATTTTAAGCAATTAGCAATTACATTTTTCAGTAACCTCAAGAAGCTGTGTTACACAGGAGTGTCCTTTCCGATATCCATGCATGTTGAAGCATTTATTTTTCTTCATATAGTCAATAATACTGTCTATAATGATTCCGTTGTTTGACATATAACCAATGTAAGGCTAAGTGGACAATAATTTTAGCTTTAATGCTGTTTTCTTGACATGAAAAACAGGTGTGATTTTTGTTTCTGCTCATCATTTTGAATGAAATTCGTCATGGAATATGTACTCAAACTTTTGATCTCATCCATAACAGACAACTCTGAGATAATGCTGTTATTAGGAGTTGTTCTGTTAGTGTTCATGACACTTAGAATTATTGCCTTTTTCTATTTCTGAGTTTTAAGATGCCTGTCAATACCACATAGCTGGCCAGCTGTTATTATTTTTTTTTTCTTAGAATGTACTTATTAAAAAAGGGCTTATTGTTAGATTTAATCTCATCCAGCATTTGTTCTGGAAATTATAATTGATAGACAGTATCGCATTATTAGCTTCATTCATATATATATATATATATATATATATATATATATATATATATATATATATATATATATATATATATATATATTGTTTGTTTGTTTGTTTGTTTTGTTTTTACTTCATCATAACAATCTTGGTTCTATTCCATCTTTCTATTTTTAGGTTTATATCTTCTCTCCCATTAGACTACGCACCGCCTTCTATGTGATATGTTTTTTGTATTTTTGAAACTTTTCGAGCATGAAACTCTAGTCCAACACCAACTATTGATAATTTGTATATTCTGTAACCTTTTTCAGGATAATTTTAAGATCACAGAACCTTGAGGATTTTAATGACCCAGATTTATTTACTGGCTTTCTCAATTTCTGTCATGCAGATGGTAATCAGATCGCAAGTCGTACTGGTCCAAACCACTTCAATATCAAAATTGACAGCGCCGTCCGCCTCCAGATCAATGATTAAGATACAAATAGAGGTGAATATCTCGCAATTTTTAAGTAAGATGTTTTCCTTTATAAAAGAGTTGAGACAAAAAGTAACATATCATGTACCGAAAAACTTATATGGACTCCTTTTGATTTATGTGCACCAGAGTGTCACAAAACGTATCTGGTTTGCTTGGAATAGGCATCGTTTAATTTTTTGTTAATGCCTTAAAGGCACTTATTATTGATGTGTGTTCGAGACGGACAATAATATTTTGGTTGGGCTAAGCCTAATTTAATGTTTTGGACCTAAATATACTCAGACTAACACGATCGCGAGTTGCACTAGAGCCTAATAAACCGGCAACTTATTCAAGTGGGCTTTATTTATTCTAGCTATATGTAAAGTAATATAGACATAATGCTAAATATTTTCTTATAATTGAAATAAAAAGAAAAAGAAAGAACATTATAGCTTATATACTCGAACAGACATATTTCGTGCCCTGAACGTGAATTTTAACGTGTTCGTTATAATACTGTGAGAATCTGTTCAAATAACCATAGAAAGTGTTAAACTATATCTAGTTCATTTACTCATCGTTAAAAAAATTGGCATTCATGTACATTAGTTCAGAATTACCGCATTTTTTTATCAAGAGACAGAGACAGAGACAGATGGAAAAAGAAATTTAAAAATAGACGCTGGTGAATAGATGCACATTTTATTATAATAGATTCAATGTCTTTTGATGTAGAATATATGTTTATAATGAAATAATACTGAAACGAAAAAGTCCATAGTGAATATACATTTCCAGCGTAAATTGTTCTTACGTTGTATAAGAACCCCACATGATTAAAACCAACTATTTACATTGGCGTTGCCGTTGTATAAATTGCCCAAGTTGTTTTCCTATTCACGATATGCATACAAAGCCAACATGTGATCAGAGGACCTATCTTTAGCATATAATACAAAATTCAAGGCCAAAATGTCGGACACAAATAAGGCATTAGTGGAAATATAGATTTTTATTATGATTTTTTTCAAATTACATGAAATTACCTGTTTAAATCTTAATTTCTCTGATTTTACTTATTAAATACTTGCTGTCACACTTGACGAACGCTGGTGATACAGTTGATGACGTCATTATCTCAAAACAAGCGCGGTGGGTCGCGAGAAACATGGCGCACGCTTGAAGGAGAAATTCGAAATCAGGAGGTTGGACGACAATTTTAAACGCAATATTAATTCATAGCAACATCTATGAATTGTCAGGAAAATATCATTAATACACATTTAACTGGGTGATACTTACCTCAAGTTTTCATGATAAGATGTGTATTAGACCATATACAGAATTTATTGAATGTACACCAGTTAGTTCAATTTGTATAAGGGGGATTTGACGGGAAGAAGTATGTCCTATATGGTTGTAAACGAAACGTATTATCACACTATTTCCTGTCATTAACACCTTTTTCGTTGTATTGCTCATAACCTTTGTCACTGGAGGAATGTGAATATGATGGTGAAGGAAAATCTCTATCCATATCAGTTTATTTGATAAGTAAAGCCGAGTCAGATGTCATCAATATATTACCGTTTTGATAAAGACCCAGCCATTTTCACTGATACAATTTTTTTTATATATAGTCAATGTATCTGTGACAAATCTGTAGCCCATACTTTGAATATTTGCGCCATATTTCGGAATATTTGAAAAATTGTTTCCATTTTGAATATTTGTGCCTTTTCTTGGAATATGTTAAAAATATTTTCCATAATGGCCATATTCCAAAAATTAAATATTTGCTTATATTTAAAAACAAATATATAAAACAATATAATATTGGCAGTGGTAGCAAACTGTTGGGGAGATGGGATATTACATAATTACATAATTAATTTCCTTACATGTAATGCCCCAAGATACCATAGGTGAACAAATTGATGAACTTATGTTCAAATATTCCATATTTGGAACATCGTTTCTAAAATAACAACAACTTCTTTTCCGTAGTTTCTCTCCTTAACCATATTTGTGATAAGCGCACAAATTCATAGCATTAATAGTGGGGTTTTTTCTGTAGAATATACAGTGTTTACTTCAATATTCTAGTGTTGAAATATTTGCGACCGCCGCATATATTACACTTTTTGCAACTTTGGCTAATATTCCGTATTTGGAATTTTTAAGAAAATTGCAAATATTCTAAACTAGGATTCGTGCAAAACTCTTTTATATGTAGAAGATTCAGTTTGGCTGTAGATGTCACAATGTTATCATTGTTGTGGACATGATTATCCTAGTGTCAAAGTGTTGTCATCACAGCAAATCTTCATCTATAGGCATGGTATCTACATGGAACATAGTATGTTACTTCCATCACTCTGAACCGCCCTAGGGAAAAGTCGGTCACAGTGAACTACTTTTCTTACACTTCTAACTTTTGTTGTTTACAAGTTAACCTCAGGGTAAAAGTTTTGTCTTCCAGGAAATTCTGAAGCTGTAGGTGTACTGTATTTATGGAGCTTGGTCTGGGTGAACCTTACATCATTCTAAACTACTAAGTAAAAGCTAGTCACAGTGACCTACATTTCGTACACTGATTATTATGTTATTGACATGTTAACTCAGTATAATATTACTGGAAACTCTCCAGCCGTATGCTAGTATCTACATTGCAATTGATCCGGATGTTCCTTGCATTCTTGTTCCCTGTTCCAAAGAAAAATAGGTTCTAGTGACTTCCTTTTTTTACACTAATAACTTTGTTGCATGCAGGCTATCGCAAGTGTCAATTAGCAGTGTACAGGAACAGAAGTGCTTGGCTCTGTTACTGACAACTCATGTTATATTCCGTTTCTAAAATATACGTGACCCCCAAGAAATCATCATTGCATTAGTATTTCCTATAGAAAATACTGCTGCTGACCTTTGTCTTCGATTAACATTTTTAATTATCCATTTTGACATACTTTTTCGACCCTTGCAAAAATCAAATCGTATATATATATATATATATATATATATATATATATATATATATATATATATATATATATATATATATATAACGTCGATTAACAAGACCCGTCGGGGACATATATTTTGTCCGGATAATCGGTTCGTCCGTATGGTCGAATTTTGGTTAATAAGGAGAACTGTGAACGGAAGTATCTGATAAAATAGGTGTTATCGACGGTCATTATATGTGTCAAAGTGCTTTGTTCAAGGTAAACTCGGTTGACATGAATTTTGTTCACACTTGACCTGTCTGTAGATTATTAACTTTCATCACCCATAAATCACCATTGATCGTTTTTGATAGTTAATTACGCAGATTTGGGCTACAGAATGCCTTTGATTGGACAAAGCTTGATTAGCTTGGAATTTCTGTATGACAAATTACAGATTATAATAGCGGCACTCACTTAGCAACAGTCGGGTGTAAAAACAACATGTTCTCGTTTTGTGTCTCACTCTCCCTTAATTACATTTATTTTTACTTTAAAGAGATGATTTAGTTATTCAGTTATTATGTTACTCTGCTCTATTCATAATGTTATGTATGATGTTTATATAATATTATAAATATTTTAGGAAATTATAAATGTTTCTTCACTTTGATATTTGCTTAAATCTTAATGTTATCAGGAAAAACATGTTTAACTAGTCTCCTTGAATTAGGTTGTTTTGATCAATATGTTTTCTCAATTTGAAGGTCAAGGTTGATTTTTGTTTACAAGTAAAAATTCCATTAAGATGACTCATATTCTAGAACATTCTGTCATGTGACCAATCTTTATATATACCATGTTTGGTGGACATTTATTCAGTTTTGACATTACCATCAGTCTTGTAAAGAGCTATTACAGTTGTGAAAATTCATTCCAAATTCTAAGAGAGGAATTATTTTAAATATTCATTGGATTATAACAGTGCTCATAAACTTTTGGATTTTGGATTTTTAATTGATGATTTTGGAATTTATGTGAACTTATATTCAGATATTTTGGAATACTTCATTTTGACATCAGCACATCAAAGATTACTAGTACATCAGGACTTTGGAGACCATTAGCACATCATAACATTCAAGGACACAGCCGTGAACTCGGAACATTCTATATTTAGGACTTGTGATTAGAACAATCATTCTTATTGGATTATTAGGATTTCAAAACACATTACTGTAAGTGGCTTTTTGATTTTTCATTTTAATTATCTAGTAATAAATTGCTTGTTGATTTTTACTTGATTTGTTGTTTTCACTTTCTTTCTGTTACATTTTTCTTAGACCATAGAGTCGTAACAGAAATTGGGGATCGTCTTCTGGGATCTGAATTTCTTTAAAGCATATTAGAGATATTAAATTTATCTTTGAAATTCATATTGATTTTGTCTCGGAGAATTTTTTTTTGTCTTTGGCAAAGATTTTTAATAGAGAAATTTTTTTTGTGTGAAACCAACAAGCATTTACAATGGCATCTAATGTTCAGAATTTCATTTCAAAACCTACCCAGGAGGGGTTAGAGTGTATGAGAAAGGATGAGTTGCTCGAGCTTGCCAGAAAATACAGTCTATCTGAGGCAAAATTATCATTGATAAAACAGGAGATAAAGATTATTTTAATTCAGTATTTAGTAGGAAAGGGAATTTTTGAAAATAGTGCTTTAAGTTTGAAGAGAAAGCCTGTATCTGGTTCTGACAGGAAATTAAGGGAATTAGAGTTAAAGAACCAGATTGATTTAGAATTGGCAAAGCTTCAGATTCAGAGAGAGAGAGAGAAAGAAGAGAGGCAGATAAAGATGGAGAGAGAGAAAGAAGAGAGGCAGATACAGATGGAGAGAGAGAGAAAGAAGAGAGGCAGATACAGATGGAGAGAGAGAAAGAAGAGAGGCAGATACAGATGGAGAGAGAGAAAGAAGAGAGGCAGCTACAAATGCAGAAGGAAGAGAGGCTAATGCAGATGGAGAGAGAGAAAGAAGAGAGGCAAATGCAAATGCAGATGCAAAGAGAAGAAAGGGAAATGCAATTTAAATTAAGAGAATTAGAACTGGCAAACAGAGCACACTCCACTCCTTTAAAAACAAGTTCAGGTTTTGATGTTACTAGATATATTAAGTTAGTACCCCCTTTTCAGGAAAAAGAAGTAGATAAATACTTTCTTCATTTCGAGAAAATAGCTGAAAACTTGAAATGGCCCAGAGAGCATTGGACTTTGTTATTACAAAGTGTACTTATTGGCAAAGCTCGTGAAGTCTACACTTCACTGTCAGTACAACAAAGCACTGATTATGATGTGGTTAAGGAGTACATCTTGAAAGCTTATGAGTTGGTACCAGAGGCATATCGACAAAGGTTTAGGAATTGTAGAAAAGAAACTGGACAAACTCATGTCGAATTTGCAAGGGATAAAGAACAACTATTTGATAGGTGGTGCTCAGCCAAGAAAGTTGATCAAGCTTATGATAACCTCAGACAGCTCGTATTAATTGAAGAGTTCAAGAGGTGTATCCATAGTGATGTTAAAACCTATCTTGACGAGCAGAATGTGGAAACTTTGGAAAATGCTGCTCGTATGGCTGATGATTATTCCTTGACTCACAAAATTTCATTTGGCAATAAGTCGTCCTCTCAGCAGTTTTCTGGTAAAAAACTATTTCAATCTCATTCGAGTACTTCCAAATTTCACAACAGCACAACTGTTAGGAATCAAACATCTGATAAGACTGATCAGAAATCCTTATCTCTTCCTACGTGCACTTATTGTAAGGGCACGTTATTTCTGATTGCTTCAAGTTGAAAAATAAGCAACAGAGTAAAGACAGAGCTTTTCCAAATGCTCTTATTTCTACGAGGTCAAGGTCACGGTCTTGTATTGAAAACAATACATTTGTTGGGTCAAACAAACCCCAGTCTGATTCTATTTTGGAGGCTTATGAACCATTCATGTCAGAAGGTTCTATATCACTTATTGGTGATTCTGCCAAACCTATCCCAATTAAAATATTAAGGGACACTGGAGCTTCTCAGAGTCTTTTATTATCAGGTACTTTGCCTTTGTCTGAGGAGTCTTCTTCAAGTGAAAGTGTTCTTGTTCAGGGAGTAGAGTGCGGCTTTGTAAATGTTCCTCTTCATTGTGTAAATTTGGCATCAGACTTAGTTTTTGGACCTGTGACTGTTGGGGCAGTGACTTCTTTACCCATAGAGGGTGTTCATTTATTACTAGGCAATGACCTAGCTGGAGATAAGGTTGTGGTTAATCCACTTGTAACTGACAAGCCTCGTTTGGATCAGAAAGTTGATCCTGTCGAAACTGAAATCCCTGATTTGTACCCTGCTTGCGCAGTTACTAGAGCTATGGCAAAAAGAGCTCTTGAGAGTGATGTTGATCAGGATATTATTCCTTTAGCTGACACATGTATTGGTCAGTTTTTTGATGAGGTCACTTTTCCCTCAGGTATTGATCAATCAAATGGTATTGATCACAGTGATCCTCTTTTGGCAACTCATTCTCTTTGTTCTAATCAGGATGACAAACGACAATCCCTTGTCGTTGAACAGGAGCAAGATCCCGAGATATCTTGTTTGTTTCAGAGGGCTATTAGTGAAACTGAAGCCACACAAGTTCCAGTGTGTTACTTTGTGAAAAATGGGGTCCTTATGAGGAAATGGAGACCACCTGATGTACCCGCTGGTGACGAGTGGTCAGTGAGCTATCAAATTGTTGTTCCTAAGTCATATCGACAGGAAATTCTTAATTTAGCCCATGAAACTCCTTTGGCCGGTCATTTAGGAGTCCGTAAGACTTATCACAAGATCTTGAATCATTTTTATTGGCCGAAACTCATAAGTGATGTTTCTAAATACTGCAGATCTTGTCACACTTGTCAAATGGTAGGAAAACCCAATCAGAAGATACCTAAGGCTCATCTGCAACCTATTCCTGCATTTGATGAACCATTTAGTAGAATAATAGTAGACTGTGTTGGTCATTTACCTAAAACCAAGTCAGGCAACCAATACTTGTTGACCATCATGTGTGCATCTACAATTTTTCCAGAGGCAATTCCTCTGAGAAATATAAAAACTAAAACTATTGTGAAAGCTTTGGTGAAGTTTTTTACACTTGTTGGCCTTCCCAAATCTGTCCAGTCGGATCAAGGGTCAAATTTTATGTCTGGAATTTTCCAAAAAGTTATGCATGAATTAGGCATCCAATAGTTTAAATCTTTTGCCTATCACCCTGAAAGTCAAGGTGCTTTGGAAAGATTTCATCAAACTTTGAAGAATATGATTCGATCATATTACTTTGATACAGAGAAGGATTGGGATGAGGGTGTTCATTTGTTGTTGTTTGCTGTTAGGGAATCAGTTCAAGAGTCGTTGGGTTTTAGTCCCTTTGAACTAGTTTTTGGTCATACTGTCCGTGGACCATTGAAATTATTGAAAGAGAAACTTCTTTCAAATGAAGATTCAAAGATTAATCCTCTTGATTATGTCTTTGATTTCAAATACAAGTTGTCAAAGGCCTGTGAAGTAGCAAGAACTAATCTTCACACTACCCAGTCAAAAATGAAATTAAGGTATGACAGAAATTCACAGGAAAGGAGTTTTAAACCTGGTGACAAAGTTCTGGCTCTCTTTCCCGTACCTCAGAATCCTCTTCAGGCTAAATTTTTTGGTCCTTATACCGTTGAAAAGAAAGTAAATGACTTAAATTATATCATTAACACTCCTGGGAGACGGAAACAGAAACAACTTTGTCATATAAATATGTTAAAGGAATATTTTGACAGAGATAGCCCAGCTAATTATTCTGTTAATTTAGTTGGACCTGTCCCACACAGTGAAGATATCAACGATGGAGTACGATCAGACTATAGTGACTCTGGTATAACAAATCTTCGGAATTCAGAAATATTGAAGAACCTAGACCAGAAACTTTCACATCTACAACAACAGGAAAGAAATGAACTAAAACAGCTATTACATGAATATGAGCACTTGTTTCCTGATGTTCCAACACGAACAAGTAAAATTTATCATGACGTTGACATTGTAGATTCTGCGCCTGTGAAACAGCATCCTTATAGGATGAATCCTCTCAAACAGAACTATCTGAAGAAAGAAATTCAGTATCTACTGGAGAATGATTTCATAGAACCAAGTAAAAGTAACTGGAGTTCACCATGTATTCTTGTTCCCAAGCCAGATAATACATTCCGTATGTGTACTGACTATAGAAAAGTCAACAGTGTCACCAAAACTGATTCATTTCCAATCCCAAGAATGGACGATTGCATTGATAAAATTGGAAATGCGGATATGTCACCAAGTTTGACCATTTAAAAGGATTCTGGCAAATTCCACTGACGGAAAGGGCAAAAGAAATTTCAGCATTTGTAACTCCAGATGGACTTTATCAATATAAAGTCATGCCGTTTGGAATGAAAAATTCGCCTGCAACGCTTCAACGTCTGATGAACATCATAACATTTGGTCTTGATAATTGTGACGCTTATATCGATGACGTCATTATCTACAACAACACCTGGGAAGATCATTTGGAAACCATTCGAAAATTCTTTGATCGACTCAGCGATGCGAATCTGACAATTAATTTGAGCAAAAGTGAGTTTTGCCATGCTTGTGTCACATTTTTAGGACATATTGTGGGACAAGGTCAAGTCAAACCTATAGAAGCTAAGGTCAAAGCTATCTCTGAATTTCAAGTTCCAATTTGTAAAAAGCAACTGATGCGATTTCTAGGTATGGCTGGATATTATCGGAAATTTTGTTCCAATTTTTCCAAAATTGCTGAACCTTTGACAAGTTTATTGAGTAAGAAAACCAAATTTCATTGGTCTGACAAGTGTCAGGAATCTTTTGACAAGTTAAAGGCCATGCTTAAGAATGCACCAGTTCTTTCTGCACCAAATTTCAGCCAATCATTTAAATTATCTGTTGATGCAAGTGATGTAGGGGTTGGTGGAGTATTGATTCAGGAAGACAAAAGTGGTGTGGATCATCCTGTGTGTTATTTTTCTAAAAAACGAAACAAGCACCAGAAAAATTATTCCACAATTGAGAAGGAATGTTTGGCTTTGATATTGGCTTTACAGCATTTTGAAGTGTATGTTACCTCAGCTCTTTCTCCAATTATTGTGTACAGTGATCACAATCCCCTTACTTTCATCAACAAAATGAAAGATAAAAATCGGAGATTGTTGAGATGGAGTTTGATATTGCAGGAATATAACGTTGACATCAAACACATCAGGGGAAAAGACAATGTGATTGCAGATGCACTCTCACGTGCCTAGAAATGTGATATTGCTTGATGTAATTAAGTCCAGTATCATAAAACATGTTCTTATGTAATTTTGGTTATTATAGTATTAGATGTATATTCAAAAGAAAGCTTTATTATATAAATCTTTCTTTTTCTTTACGAGGGGAGGTGTTATGTATGATGTTTATGTAATATTATAAATATTTTAGGAAATTATAAATGTTTCTTCACTTTGATATTTGCTTAAATCTTAATGTTATCAGGAAAAACATGTTTAACTAGTGTCCTTGAATTAGGTTGTTTTGATCAATATGTTTTCTCAATTTGAAGGTCAAGGTTGATTTTTGTTTACAAGTAAAAATTCCATTAAGATGACTCATATTCTAGAACATTCTGTCATGTGACCAATCTTTATATATACCATGTTTGGTGGACATTTATTCAGTTTTGACATTACCATCAGTCTTGTAAAGAGCTATTACAGTTGTGAAAATTCATTCCAAATTCTAAGAGAGGAATTATTTTAAATATTCATTGGATTATAACAGTGCTCATAAACATTTGGATTTTGGATTTTTTATTGATGATTTTGGAATTTATGTGAACTTATATTCAGATATTTTGGAATACTTCATTTTGACATCAGCACATCAAAGATTACTAGTACATCAAGACTTTGGAGACCATTAGCACATCATAACATTCAAGGACACAGCCGTGAATTCGGAACATTCTATATTTAGGACTTGTGATTAGAACAATCATTCTTATTGGATTATTAGGATTTCAAAACACATTACTGTAAGTGACTTTTTGATTTTTCATTTTAATTATCTAGTAATAAATTGCTTGTTGATTTTTACTTGATTTGTTGGTTTCACTTTCTTTCTGTTACATTTTTCTTAGACCATAGAGTCGTAACAATAATATCATTGTAATTAAACTTCTATGAGATCATATTCGATAGGATGCTTCAGATGTATATATATATATATATATATATATATATATATATATATATATGGAGTTAGAGAGAGAGATTCAAGCACTGAAAACTTGAATTCAGTGAGACACACACACACATATATATATATATATATATATATATATATATAGTTGTACCGTTTACATACAGTTATAACAAAAACCATTAAAAAAATTATTTAATTTTTGTTTGTCTGAACAAATATTTTGTGCTACAAATAAATGTTATGAACTTGGAATCTCATGAAAGGAGAAATGTTTTAAATTTTCTCAAGACTTTAATTTAGTCGTGGATCAAGACTCTGACACTTTTAATTATAATAATGTGAATAATCCAAGGGCAAGAAAAGTTCTTTTAGTCATTTGCAAATTTAATAATTCACTCCTCACAGATTCAGAATACATAAAAAAACAAAAGAAACCATTCAAACATGTAAAATACCAGTACATTGGTGTAGAACGATCTGATAATTTGGTAAATATTCCTTCTGTTGATCTGAAATTTACTCTAAGTGATCAACGTTTCTTGGTATTGTTAATTATTAGAGGAATTACAATATCATTTTCTTCTTTAAAGAAAAAACTGAACATCGACAGGAAAATCAACTGCTTATATAGATACAGTCATTAGATGAAAGAAATGATGGAAACGAACTATCAAAATTAGATCAAAAAAAGAGAACCCTTGATGAGATTAGGAAGAAGAAAATGGAAGAAGCCAAGATTAGGGCTAGAGCGAACTGGATTGAAGAGGGAGAGAAAGTAACCAAATACTTGTGTAATCTAGCGAAGAGAAATTACATTAGTAAAATGATGCCTGCACTTGTCCAAAATAATGGATCGATAACAGAAACTCAAGAGGCAATTTTTGGAAGAAGTCAAACTTTACTCTTGCGAAGTTTAACTTGTTGATCTTCAGACTCTTCTCAATTACTTTGATATTCCGGAATTAAATAATATTCCGAAATATTCAATGACTGAACCTATATCCTATCTAGAAGCCATTAATAGTCTCCGAAAAATGCAAGATGAAAAAAGCACAGCATCTGACGGTTTGACAGTGGAATTGTATAAATTCTTTTGGGAAGATATTGGATACTTTTTGGTGAAAGCAATACATTTTTTATATGAACGTGGATAAGTATCTCCCACCCAGAAATAGGGTGTCATAATATGTTTACCAAAAGGTGACAAGCCTAAACAATATACATTAAACTGAGACCTATTTCACTTCTAAATGTGTCATATACAATTGCTTCTGCTTGTATAGCAAATAGGATCTCAACTGTACTCACTACAATTATACATGAAATCAAAGGTTTAGTAACATCAAATCATGTATAATTATTAATGGACAAGTATCTAAATGATTTCATATTGAAAGAGGATGGAGACAAGGTGATCCTCTCTCCCCATATATCTTTTAAATTTTGTTGAATTGGTTTTAAAATGGATTAACCTGTTTCATTCTAACATCAAATCATGTATAACTATTAATGAACAAGTATCTAAATGATTCAAATTGAAAGAGGATGGAGACAAGGCGATCCTTTTTCCCCATATGTCTTTATTTTGTGTGTGGATATATTGGCTCATATGATAAGAAACAAATAAGAATATTAAAGGAATCAATGTTGGTGATATAACTTATGTTAATTCTCAATTTGCAAACGATATATCACTAGATCTTGATGGTTCCGAAAAGTCTTTGAAATCTGCTTTAGATGTTTAGTACTAATATTCAAAACTATCAAGTCTAAGTATTAATATAGAAAAAGACAAAAGTGATATGGTTCGGAAACAGAACAGACAGAAGACTAAAATTCAGTTCCGAATACAAATCAAATTGGGACCTAAGTGAATTTGTTTTCTTGGGGGATAAGTTTTCAACTATCTTAGAGAATAACACAAGTATTAAATACCATCCCAAAATTAGAGATGTTAAGAATTTACTTGTGCAATAGTGTAAGCGTGTTCGTACACCATTTCGGAAAGATAACAATGATAAAATGTCTTGCGATCTAAAAATTTCTCACCTTTTTTATAACTTTACCAA
Source organism: Margaritifera margaritifera (assembly GCA_029931535.1). NCBI lineage: Eukaryota > Metazoa > Mollusca > Bivalvia > Unionida > Margaritiferidae > Margaritifera > Margaritifera margaritifera. The sequence continues at coordinate 1,445,642 of JAQPZY010001367.1, forward strand.
ATCCATCTGAACAGGTACATAATGAACTTATTACACTCGTTTACATGTTTCAATGGAATGGAGCAAAAGATAAAATAAAACGACAAATTTTAATAAAAGGATATTATGATGGAGATATAAAGATAAGAAATGTCTTTAAATTTACACATGCTTTAAAACTTACATTGCTTAGGAGAATATTCTTTGGGAACTCTAAATGGGAAAAATATATTATAACTTTTAGTTTCGAATGTTGATTATTTATTTATTTATTTATTTATTTATTTATTTTTTATTTTATTTTTTTTATAATTTTTTTTTTTTTTTTTTTTTTTTTGTTTTGGAAAAGATTTGTTGAGTCCAAAGGAAATAATCTTAATTTTTTTTGGTTAGATAGTTTTGGTTCCCTTTTAGAATTATTTTAATCAATCCAAATTTGATGACCTGAATATATTTTGAAAACATCTGTATGGTTTAATCCTAACATAAAAATAGAAAATAAGAGTGTTTTTAACATAATACGGTTTCAGAAAGGCATTATCTATGTTAATGACTTCATTAATGAAGATTGTTCATATATATGTTTTGACAACTTCAACAATAGATTCGCCCTTAGAGCTAACTTTCTAGACTTTCGAAGCATACTAACGGCTATAACATCTTATTCACTTCAATTCACTTCAATTGGGATTTAAGTTTTTAAATGTATTGACGTTATCATCAAAAATAAAAAGATGTTAAGACTTTTATGTAAATTATTTGAAAATGATGAAAAATCAACTTCTATAAGGAAATTAATTGCTCAGTTCAGCAATACAGAAGACACATATTGGCATCAATATTTTATACTTTCATATGAAACCACAAGTGCTCAAACCTTAAATGGATGCAATTGAAGGTTTTACATAGAACCTTGGCTACAAATACTTTACTTAAAACAGTCAAAATTGTCACAAATGATCTCCCATGTTGAACAGGGTAAAACATTTATAGAACCAAACGAGAATTTAACATGAGACTATAAGTTAATATTGTATACATTGTTACATTGTTAGAAGTTGTTGACTTCAATACTTGCGAGCCGTTCGGGAATTAACATTACGCGTTAGGTTTACATTGGGGGCGATATAGAGCCGTACGGGAATCGAACATTGAGGTTGTAAAGTTACTATTTAATACATTGTTACGTTGTTATAATGTATTGACCTCAAATGGGACCCTGTTGACTATAACGGGAATTTAATTCGGGAATGTGATGACAAGTACTCAGTCATTTACTATTCACACTATACCATCAACACGCTGTTTGTAGTGACAAATACCCCACACTTACTATCCAACACACCGAGCGTAGTGACCAATACCCTACACTTACTATCCAACACGCCATGTGTAGTGATCAATACTTCGTTATCTACTATCAAACAGCCCGCACTATACCATCCAATACCCCACATATACAATCCAAGACGCCATGTGTAGTGACCAATAACCAACACTTACTATCCAAGACAGCTTGTGCAATGACCAACACCGAGCCATCTACTAGTCAACAGCCCACATTATACCATCAACACGGCTATATGCATGTATCTGAGATATAAAGCAAACCTATACCTCAGATTATGCTAGCGACATCAGCAAATTTGCATATCTTGTACTGATGAACAAATTCATAATAACGCTAAAATGAATGCAACTAAAAGTAATGCTAAAATTACGAAACTGGATCGGAATTTAGCGTAGACTAGAATAAAACCCCAAGCATAAGGTTAAAATGGCCATTTGCTAAAAGTAGTACTAAAATTCCGAAACTGTCGCTGACTTTAACGGAAACTGAAAAAAGCCCGGAAACAAAAACTGTAAACATTTTGGTTCAAACTAAAATTCCTAACCTCGTACAGACTTTAGCACAGACTTTAAACAATCCGGAAAAAATGTAAATATTTCGGCCTTATTCTAAAATAGTACATAAATTCCAGAATTCATAGGAACTTTAGCGGAGACTGAAAATAATCCAGACAAGATGTATAAATTTCGGCCTAGGCTAAAAATAGTACTATAATTCCAAAACTGTCGCGGACTTTTGCGGAGACTGAAGAAATCCAGAAAAAATGTAAACATTTCGGCCTAAACTTAAAGTAGAACTAAAAGTCCTAAACTCATACGGTCTTTATTGGAGACTAAAAAAGGCCAGAAAAAATAAAAAGAATTTGGCCAATACTAAAATTACTACTAAAATTCCTAATCTGTCACGGATTTTAGCGGAAACTGAAAAAAGTCCGGAAACAAAAACTGTAAAAATTTTGGGTCAGACTAAAATTCCTAACCTCGTACGGACTTTAGCACACACTAAAAACAATCCGGAAAAATGTAAAAATTTCGGCCTTAACCTAAAGTAGTACTTAAATTCCAAAATTCATACGAACTTAAGCGAAAACTGAAAAAAATCCGGACAAAATGCAAAATTGTTTGGCCTTTACGAAAAGAAATACTAACATTCCGAAACTGTCACGGACTTTAGCAGAGACTGACAACAATCCGGAAAACAATAAAAAATTTCTGCCTAAACCTAAAGTAGTACTTAATCTCCTAAATTCATACCAACTTTAGCGGCCTAGGCTAAAAAATAGTACTAAAATCTCGAAACTGTCACGGACTTTAGCGGAGAATGTCGAAACACCGAGAAAAGTCTAAATTTCGGCCTAGATGAAAAGTAGTACTAAAATTCCGAACCTTTATCGGATTTTAGCTGAGATTAAAATAAATCCGGAAACATTATTACAGTTTTTGTCCGAAACTAAAAGTAATACTAAAATTTCTAAAACTATACTGAATTTAGCGGAGATTACAATGAAATTCCCCTCAAAATGTTAAAATTGTAGAAAGAATATTTACAAATTGTAAAAAAGAAATTACCAGTGAAACATTTAGAAATCTAGATTTTTTTACAAATAAAAAAACATACAAATTATAGCGAGTTTAGCGAAGACTGGAAACTGTCCGAACAAATGTCAACATTGCAATATCTTTGAAAAAACATATTAAATTTTAAATTTTAATAAAATGTTTACAAATTGTGAAAGGTATGTGTAACAAATTTAAAATTTCACGCCGTTTTGAGTGACCAACACCCCAATCTAACTAACCAACGAAAAGGGTACAGTGACCAACACCCAGTCATCAACTCTTCAAAATCCCATATGTACTATTCAACACCCCACACTTATTATCCAACACGCCATTTTGTTGTCTGTAAAAGTTTGTTTCAGTATCTCATCCATATTAAAAGAACACATCAAGATAAATATACACTTATGGTTTCTGGTATATTCTCGTGAATAAGAATCACAACGAAATATCAAAACACATCGCAAAGTCCATTTATTCTTCTTTTTCATTGTCTTTCTTTGTTGAATCTCTCCACTGGCATAGTTTCCTCTGCTGTTTCTTCAGCTTTTCTTGCCTTTTTAATTTCTTTGCTGGAATGGGTTTTTCTTCGCTTTTTCTGATATCCCCTTTTCCACTGTCCTTAGACACTCTGAAGACCAATGCCCTTTTTCGTGACATTGATAACAGGTATCTTTACTTTTGTCTCTTTTATTTTGTCTTAGAGGTTCCTTTTTTCTTGACGTTGTGGACATTCGGTAGCCCAACGTCCTTTCTCATGACAGACATAGCAGGTATCTTGACTTTTATCTCGAAAGGAGTAGTCAGAAGTCTTGTTGGAAGTGCACTTTCAAAATGTCTCTCTGTAAATCTTTGACGAGAAGTGTGATCTCTTGTTGCTCTTCAATCTTCACAGATTGAAACTAAATGGGTGTTTTCTCTTAGGTCGATGAGTGCTTTATATATATATAGGGAGAGAGATTAACATAGTCAAATTAAATTTGAATCATCTACTGTCATGAAACGATCACACTTATCCAAAGCGAAACCAGAAGCCAAGCGACAACGACGTTCTGTGTCACCCAACACTCTCAATGAAGTGTTGGCAGAAGATCACGCTAGCAATTTTGAAGAAGACATGATTGACCCATATTGAGCACCATCTACCTCCACTGGACAGGGAGAATCAAGATCAGCCAAGAAAGAAAGTCGTTCGGTAGCTCCTGAAGATTTTTTTCACATTCCCACTAAGTGACTTCCAGAAAATATAAAATGACTGTTGACACTTACAATGTTAAATTTAAACAGTTCAAGTGCCAATGGTTGTCATTTCTTTGCATGTACTTTTCATAAATTTGCCACAATTAATCTGTTTGTAAACGAAAGCAAAGAAATATTGTCACTAACACACACACGACAAGGCGTCCAAACTTCAAAGGAATCTTCTTGTCTTCTGGAATCAGTTCTATTTAAATTACTTGGTAATCCACTAAGTCTTGAACAGTGTCATTGACTTTCTTCTTTCTTGACCATTTTCAAGGTAATCAGTCTTCTTATAAGATTCAGATACCAATGATTAAAAGTCTTTGCCGTTTCGGATGCAATTGTTCTTTGCGTTTCACTTGAATCTATGCAAAGTTGTTGTAAAAGCGTTCTCGGAGTTCAGGAGGTAGATTCTGAATGTGCTCTTCTAAACTGTCTATTTACAGGAAAGTCTTCTGACCATTTAAACATTTTCAACATAATCAGCTTTTCTACAGCATTTAGATACCAATGGTTAAATCAAAACTATGTCGTACAGGATCCAATTCTTCTTTTGCAAACAGTAAATTTACAAACGTGAAACGTTTTTGTTAAGCTCTAGTGTAGGTATATCCTACTATCAAACGGTTTTCTTATAATGAAAGTACTTTGTATACATAAAAATTTTGCGTATCTCTTGTAATATAATGTTTATTACTGGTAAAAAAATCTATTGATTCTGGACTATAAACTAAATATATTGGCAACTCTGCTAGTGGTCAAACCTTAGAGGGGTTGTAGGGTGAGAAATAATATTTTTTTTAAAAATATGCGAAAAGTGTAGTCCACCTAAATTGATATGCGAAAATCCTAATACCAGTAAGTAGGTAATATATTAGAATCCTGGAACACTACTTGATATAAAATATGGGAATTTAACATTGAGGCTATAATTTTTCGTTTTGGGTCTCTATGACCTCTAAAGTGAAATTTTGACATTTTTTTTCTGGATTTTATCAGTCTCCGCTAAAGTCCGTGATAGCTTCGGAACTGTAGTACTACTTTAGTCTAGGTTATTTTAATCTAATGTTCCGGGGTTTTTCCAGTCTCCGCTAAAGTTTGTGACAGTTTCGGAAATTTAGTATTACTATCCGTCTAGGCCATTTTAATCTAATGATCTGGGGGGGGGTTCTTGTAAATTACCTTTAGTCACATTAATTTTAGTCTTATTATGAGCTGGTTTATTTAATTACAGCTATTTATAACATCAGAACAATATATGCAAATTTACTGACACCGTCAACATAATATGAGGTAAAGGTAATGCTTTATATAAAATCTCTGATATATGCATATAACCACTAGGTAGCAGGTCACTGCACACGGCGTGTTGATGGTATAATCTGGGGTATTGCATAGTAGATGACTGGGTGTTGATCACTGCACACGCTTTGTTGGATAGTAAGTGTTGGGTATTGGTCACTACACACGGCGTGTTGATGGTATAGAGTGGGGTATTGGTCACTACATAGGGCGTGTTGGATAGTATACATGATGTTTTCGATGGTATGGTGCGGGTTGTTTGATAGTAGATAACTAAGTATTGGTCACTGCACATGTCGTGTTGGATAATAAGTGTAGGGTATTGGTCACTACAAACGGCGTGTTGATGGCATAGTGTGGGGTGCTGGAAAGTAGATGACTGAATATTGGTCACTACATTCCCATGTTAAATTCCGGTTAGAGGACATAGGGTCCCATTTGAGGTCAACAACTTCAAACAATGGAACAATGTTTACAATAGTAACTTTATATAGCCTCAATGTTAGATTCCCGTACGGCTTCATATCGCCCCCCTCCCCCCCCCCCCCATATAAACCTACGGCGAAATGTTGATTCCATTTCGGCATTCACGTATTGAGGTCACAAACTTCTAACAATGTAACAATGTATACAATAGTAACTGTATAGCGTTCAGTGTTAAATAACCGTTTGACTCTATACATTTTTGACCCTATTTAACATGGGAGTCCCGTTTGGTTCCATTTCACCGTCCTATACTACTCCTATTTTGTCATATATTAAAAAGCTACTTAAATTCCATTTCAATGTTGAAAGATACAATGCATACAGAAATTGTGAATGTGGAAAAGTTTGATAGTAAATGGTTATTTTGCAAACAATTAATTCGATAATGTTGAGTTCGCAGTATGTTGGTGTGTGAAGAAAAAAAGCATGTCAATCTTCATCTGACAGAGCTATTTATTCTTTACCTTCCACAATATATGATACAGGATACTTGCCACCTAGTTGTGTGTAACTGTTACCTGGATCAGGTTCAAACAAAATCGTATCACACTTGAATCATTTTTAACAAGAAGTATGCGCGCTCCTTTGTATATATATATACATGTCCACATTTTTTTCCCCTTTCCATCTCTATTTTTTTTCTTCTTTTGTCCTGCTATTTTCCTTTTTATTATTAATAAAGCCCATACAGTTTCTAAATATATTTTTATTAAAAGTAATTTGCGTTTATGACAAAAGATATAAACTTATCAAGATATACATATCTAGTTAATAGAAACTGTCTGCTCCAATACGTATCAAACTACTACAGCCCAACAAATAGTAAACATATGATTCTGGGATCAATTAAAACATAATAACTTGAGTTCGCCATCATGTACGGATACAAAATTTTGTGGATGGCTTGCACTTGGGGTAAGGAAGAAGCAACCTGTTGACTTTGGAGTGAAAAGGTCAAAGTTCAAGGTAACTGTGACTGAAAGAATAAAAATGGTTTCCGCACAATAACATTAATTCTACATAACATTCCTGAGTCAAACTTTGTGGACGACTTGCACTTGGGGAATGGAAGAATCAGACTATTGATTTTGGGGTCAAATGGACGAAGGTCAAGGTCAATCTGATTGAAAGGAAAAAAGGTTTCCGCAAAATAACAATATTTCTGCAACACAGACCTGAAGGAGACTGTGTGGATGATTCACACGTATGGTATGGAAGAAGGTGATTTATGTTGGGGTCAAAAGATCAAAAATCAAGGTCACTGTGACTGAACGAAAATGGTTTATGCACAAATATTTCATTTATCTACATAGGGGACTATTAAACTAGGGTCCTCTAAAACGCAAAAATGACATCAAGAGCAAGTCCTAAAAGCATATTAAATCCAAAAGCTCTAAATACTATGAATATTATGTTTTAGAGACAGTATAACATAAAAAAAACTTAGTTTTTTAGCATATAAAAGGGACAAACACCATATAATAGCCCCCAAACGAGAAAAGATAAACTGTCTTTCTACTTACATTTTACATCTACTCACAACACTTTCTTGGTGTGCTTGGGATGAGCACGCTTTAATATTTTTTGTATGCCTTAAAGGCACTTTACATTCAGACGGGCAACAATATTTTGGTGGGCCTAAACCCGATTTCATGATTTGTGCCTAAAGGTACTCGGACAAGCACGATCGTCAGTCGACCTAGAGTATTTGAACTACCAAAGAATTATAGACCTATATATACGTCTACCTCATGGGCAAATAATACGTAAGCCCAGGATTTGGTGTGATTTACATATTGGTATTGTCACGTGATTGTTTTCCTTGCTTCCAGACGTAAAAAAATGAAAATATTTTTTAGACAGTGTATGTTCATCGAGTCTGATTCATTTCTACGACTGTGAATCCTAAATATAGCATGTATATGTGTAATAAATATAGCAGTGGGCCAAAAAGTGTCAGATGCAAGAGCGTGTTCAACATTAGAATCAAAGAAACATATTTGAATTTGGGACTTTGAGCTGCAACAACTGGTTATTTTCGTTTAACCACAAGCAATTCCGTTAGGCTTCCCTACTAACAAAATTCAAAACTTTTCACAGTTTACATGCAACCTCGATTTTCCGCGGATTCGATTCGATGACAAAATCTTCACCAATACTTTACTCCTAAAGCGATATTATTTTATTTGTTTGTTTCTGTTTGTTTTTGTGAGAGAATAACTGCGACGATAACAATTTCTAACCATATTAGGTGGGGAGGAGAATAGGTCAGCAAATGACTATATAATATTAAAGTTGAGAATGAGAGTCGGTGTGATCAGATCTCTCTCGATCTCTCTCTGTCTCTCGATCTCTGTCTGTCTGTCTCTCTCTCTCTCTCTCAATGCTTCTACCTACCCAACTACATGCCGACATCTCTATCTATTTACCATATGTACACGCATCCATACATGCATTGTTCCATCCATCCACCAGATAGCAATCAAACCATACAGACAGTTATGCATACACAGGTACGCACATAAGAACACACATACATACAAAGTTTAGTCTCATTCATTAATGACGTTCTTTTCCTATGCTACGATATGGGTGTAAATGATTTCACACAAGTCAAAGGATGTAATATATGCTAATTTAATTGTCGTATTAATCCTACATTGCGTTTTTAAGCGAAAGAATACATATGCACACGGTTTTAAATATGTTTAAATTTCGAGCGAGCTTTTAAGATAATAACATTGCTCTTAAATTAAGGACGGTCTTTGCTTAGGTAATATTATTATATAATTCTGACAGAGAATTTGGAATTTGCGTGTTTCTAAATTTAGGTACAAGGGAATAACCAGGAAGAATGTAAATAAAGATACAACTTATTTTGTTTTGAACATTCTCTTCAAAAAGGGGGAACAAGTATGACGTATGAGTTTTCCCTTGCCTTTTATACCACTTGGTCCATTTAGCTGGCGTATAGAAGTGCAGATTTACTCCCCCATCCCCCTTTAGATACGCATTACTATCCAACACAGATTTTAATTTACCATCTTGTTCGCTTATGAATCATTTTGTTCAGATATGATTTTAATATTCTTTAAATCAGAGCACCTTAGGTAATATTCAGCAAATTTAAAACAAATCGTTATTTTTGAAGCACAAATTTAGACACTATCCTCCGGTCTATTCTTACTTTCATTTAAAACGAAGAGAGCTTAACTGACTGGGTAACTTCCTGGATCCAGCGTCGGCAAGAAGTTGCTTAACTTTTCAATACCTGTGTGAGATGCATGCAAAACTGGTAGGGTTGCCAGGAGAGATGGTACATCCCTTGGGCTGACATAGATTTCAACAGTCTTTATCTTTTGATTGTTGAAATCTAGGAACCATTCTTGTTGCACTCTTTTGTACATTTTCTAACAGTAAAGTATATTTTTGCATCAGGTATTCCACACTGGAATGACCTAATCTACTTGAAGTCTAATCAACGACTTGTAAAGTTGTTAAAATATGTTCTCATCATTATGTGTTAAATATTTAAAGATCATAATTTTAAGTTCATTAGCCTGTTTTTATGCAATGACTTTAATGTTGTTTAAGATCTATTTTGTAACCTCTGTTATGGTTTGTACATTCTTTCCTAATTTTTTATGTATATCTTTTTTATTGTATTTGTTAATTAAAATTACGTTCCGTATTTATCTTATTAATCAATTTGACTGTGTGTCACTTAAGTCTTGTATATTATAACTTTTGTTATGGTGTATTGATTGATATCACTTGCATGTCTTACATCTCTTTTAGATGTTTGAGTTTTTATTTATATTATCTCGTGCGTGTATTGTTTAGATCTTTTTGTTTTTCGTATCTATTAAATAACTGTATGTAAGTGTTTTTACAAAATCCTCAATGTTTAATAACTTAGATATTCAACTTGGATCTTAGGACTTGTGGGCTAATGACATTATGTTAATAGTCTTACCGAGTGTTTCTTAACTGATATTAACAAAAAATAATAAAGCCTCTGATTTCTACAATTAGATGTTGCTAGTCACACTTTAACTATAATTCCAACGTATGATGTGACAAATCAACTGAAAATGCTGTTTTCGTAGAATTGTACAAGCAGCTGGAACAATATGCAAAATCATTCGGCATTAATTGGCAATTTCCGCTGATGAGGTCATGTCTGCCTGAGTATTATATGTTTTGCCATTGACGACTCATACAGCTCCACCCCAACCCCCACCCGGTTCTGAAATCAATACAATTGTCATCATATCTTCCCTTTTGTAACCTAGACCCAAATCCCCTCATAGTAGCTTTTCATTTGCATAATTATTTACGTTAATGACTATAACATGTTGATACTAATAGAGCTATGCATAATCTATATTGTAATATATTGGCTATGCATAATCTATATTGTAATATATTGGCTATATCATGTTGAACACAATTGAGCTATGCATAATCTGTAGTGTAATATAATGGCTATGCATAATCTATAGTGTAATATAATGGCTATGCATATTTAAATTACAATCAAAATGTTCACTTCTTAGATTTCACTTTCGTAATGTTGACAACATATTCACACCAAATGAGATATTATATAAAACCAGTTGTTGGACATTCAACAGTTGGAGAGCCTAATTAGACCGTTATCTGATTCTCATTCGTTTCATGTAGTCAACAAATAGAGCATCTCAAAATGTACGATGTATTTTGTCGTTGTTTAATAGATATATTTTTCCCCTTTTTTGCGACGTTTGTATCCATGCTTTTCCTCTCTATATTTGAAGAATCACCTTGGCCATGATTTTTTAAAACCATTTCCACTCCATGCACTCTCTCCAACTTCGTCTTCTTCCGAATCTTTTCCAGTATTCAGTCATAATTGGTGGCAGCTGCGGGCTGAGACTGATACTACTATATCTCTTTACTTAACCTCCATCTTTCAAAAAATAAACACAAACAAAAAATCTCACAAGAACCGTTTTCACTACAGTGGCATGTAGCCACTAGCGGGTATGACGTCAACAACCATGTGACAGAACTGTGCTATAAACCGAGGGTCACTTTTGTCAACTTTCACGTTACTACCATTTAACAAGTAACCAAAGAAAGTCCTGGTACAACATAATTGCTAAGGTACCTTTCCAAAAATCAGCTAAAAGTTCAATGCAGCGTGAAAAAGTCATTACCTTGGAAGTGTAAAAATCAACGTGTAATTCATAATCTTTTTAATATTTCCAGTCAGTTCCTCCACTCGGACATTGCTATTAGATGCAAAGTTGTTTGTGTTTTGTAATATTTCTCGAATAAATCTTTGTTCCTCTAATAGGGCATCACTCAATACAAATCGTCAACGAGTCTCAATCAGCGGGATATTCAATGTTTTCACCTCCAATGTTGTCTGGAATGATGTAATTGAAAGGACAAAGACACTTTATATAAATTTATTCCATATGATGTCGGCTTTTGTGGTTGTTTACGGACTATCTAAATTATCACAATGTGCAAACGCGGACTCGAGAATAATTGAGTTTATTTTCCTTTACGTACATTTTCGTTCCGAATCGTTCAATTTCGGCTCGTTAAAGTTTACTTGGTGATCACAATACTTGCATGCAGGTGACCTAATTATTTGTTTCCAAATATAGTTATTGGTCTGTCTGATTTTGAGGTATCTCAAAAAATCGTTCAAACTGTCCCGGAGTAACCATGCCAACAGCTTCACAGTAAATCATAGGCAATTTCAAAAACAATTTTAATAGGCATGTCTATTTTAGCCACACCCTTGAGGATCTCTCTTGTATGACCTATTTATCTTTGAAGAAAATAGACATAACATTATTTAAATAAAAGATTTATAAGCAGATGGCCGACTTTTTTTCTTTCAAACAGAATTATTGGTCAGCAATATTTTAAGGTTTCTAAAAGAAATGTAAAAAAACAAAACGTTCAAACTGCCCCACAGTAAATACTAATAGTAGAGTGGGGACCTTTGCGGAGTGATAGCGGCAATATTTTGTACGTGGTTTTAGGGTACAATGTTTATATATTAGACTATGTAGATTTAGAAATTCATGGCAAATGCCCTATAATCTTAGTTTTAATATAATCTGTCTTCAGACGTAAATCTTTAAGGGGAAAACTTTAAATGCATGAGAAGTAATATTTAACTATAAGCGTTATGTCCTCTGGCTTAACAAACACGTATTTCTAATTTTAGATCCAACGGAATAACCAGAAACAAAGGTACCGAAACAGATACGTTTCGACTTTCGGCATCAATGGATGAAGTATGATACGGTACCACTGAGAGCAGTATAACTTCAGGTAACTTTCGCTATATTTTATCTCTTTTCCGTCATTTAAGCTTTTGTGGCAGCATTTAGCCTGCTCTACTGGAATCTAAGTATACTGTAGACAAGGCAGCCATACCAACGTATGGCGTAAAAGCTGACTCGGGGGGGGGGGGAGGACGGGGGGGGGGGGGGCCCTGGAGTGGCGGAGAGAGAGAGAGAGGAGGATTTGTGTTAATAACTGGCTTACCTGACCATGTACGTTTAGAGCTTAAGTGCAAGCCAACCCCCTACTGCAAGCCCAAACATTGGTCAAGGTACAATATATGTGGCCTCAAAATGAAGTCATTGTGCAAAAACAATTTTTCTTTTTTAAGTTTGAGTGACCTTGTCCTTTGACCTTTTGACCACAATGTAGAAGTCATCCACAAAGTTTGTTGAAAGTAAATGGTCGAGAACTGGAATTTGCTTTACGGAAATCATTTTAGCTCTATGGGGTATAAAACAGAAGAGCTTGTGGGACGGCACCCGTCGTCTGTCGTTCGTCCGTCTGTTAGCACAAGTTCCTTATCGCTACTCCTCCTAAACTACTTGGAGGATTGCCATGAAACTTTACAGAAACATGTATCCCATAGTCGAGATGGATTTCAATGAAAATGGTGCGGCTCGGACATTCAATATAGCCGCCAAGTTGACTATCTTGAAAATATTGGTATTGCCACTCCTCCAAAATGGGATGATCATATCAATATGGGGTTTTCACCAAAAGACTTCTAATGATTTCTAGTTGGTCCTAAGTGAAAATGGTACCAAACTTACTAGCGGCTTATTTTATAATCTTGTTATTGCTCAAAAATATTAGAGATGGTTTCAACACTCAGCAGTTAGAAAGAAGAAATGGTCTTGTCTTGAATTCCTTGACATTCTTTGCGGTCAGTACGTCATTCCTTTCGAGGGAATCTTGTCTCTCAGTTCCATTTACCTTAACCTTTGATCCTTAGACCCCAATCATTACCCAAAGTGTAAGCTAAGTTTTGCACAAGTATGTGATGTAGAACTAATGTTATAATCTAGAGACCATTATTCTTCTTTCTTACACACTGAGCTTGACCTTATACCATTTGACCCGGAAATAGGGTTCTTCTTAACCCCAAGTGAAAATCATCCACAAAGTTTGGTAACTGTAGATGGTGTAGAACTAAAATTACTGTGCAGAAACGAAATTAGTAAAACACAGGCGGATGGACGGATATACAACATCATGATATAATATGTTATGACCTTATGGCGGACATATAAAACAATTTAAAATATGTAAAATGAGGATTTTCTCCCATATGTGAAAATACAATCTGACTATAATTGAGATCTACTTCTCAATCAGCAAATCTGACAAGCACCGATACGCGGTCAGGTTCTGTTGAACATTTGTTTCACCAATCAAATTAGAGCTTTCATACTGCTTAAAGTTAGAAACATCATTCGGAAAATATGGTTGCTAACGATATATTTTCTTAATGCAACGCTTTATCTGATATGCTACTAAAACAGGTGGACAGAGAATTATAACGGTCAGCAGAACATGAACAATCACCGATATCTGTCAGATTTCCGTTATGACGGAAATTTTGATTTTAATCAGATTGTATGAAAATAGGAATAAATGCTATAGCGCCTTGCCATAGATTACGATTACCTTCTGAGGTATGATATTGATTGGTTGATTTTAACATCACTTTTACCATATTATTGACTGTATCATTCCAAGAAAATGGGAGCTAAGGACACATCAAGGAAGTCGACCTTGGCTGAGATGGGCGGGCATTTAACCCACGACACTTGAATTACAAGTCCATCGCTCTTCCAACTAAGCTACAACAGCTCCCTTTTCAAAGTATTAACTTTTTAGATAAATCATGCGGTACGCGAGGAGGAAAGGTGACGTCCATCACATGGCTGTGCACATCAGGCTTTGGTGTAATTGTCACGTCTCCTATCCTCCCCGTCTCAAGTTAAGTCACGTCAATCTGACTATTTATTCATCTACCTTTCTTATACTGTAATATAGGCCTGGATGATTTTATACCAGTCCATTTAATTTCAATCTGTTTATTCAGCACTTGTGTTTATCACAACGTTTTATGATGATGGTAGACATTATACTAACAAGATTTATTTATAAAGAATAAATCATAATCTCAACTCAATTTCGTTTTCATTAAAAAGCGCAGTAAAGTGGAAGCTTATCGAAATATCGTTTGTATTTTTGTGATTTTGTGAAAATTTTAGTCGTCTTTTTGTTTAGTTGAAGTCAACCAAAATTATCATAAAATAATAAATATATGATTTGCAAAATATATTTGTTAGAAAAGAACAGACAAGGGAGCCTCTTTCTATAATAATAACAGCAGAGAACGCTTTGAGATATTTTTAAAATTAATTCCGCATGAGCTAAATAGACAATATAAAGAATAGCCACACTGGCAGACACTATTCTTTATATCCTTATCTAAGATAAAATGGTAACTTAATGACATTTATTTCATATATAATCAACAGTTTTCTTAGCAAGATCCTTAGATATAATAATAATAATAATAATAATAATAATAATATAAAATATAACCTACACTGAATATTATTTGGATGATATAAGTTTTTGAAAATTCTACTTGCTTAAAAAAAATATTATATAAAGCTTAGACAGTGAATAACTGGCAAACAAATCTATCATAATTGTCTCTCAGTACGTCCTGGTGGTATACCTTTCTGCTGTAATGATCATAGTAATTGCTGCTAATGATGATGATGATGATGATGATGATGATGATGATGATGATGATGATGATTGAAAATTAGATAAATGAAATGATTGCAAAGTTTTAAAATCACCATATACATATTTTTATTGAATATTTCTCTTTAAACTTCAGGTGGCATGTATCAACAAGTCCCAGAATACTACCCCGCTCTGTCTGTGAGTGTATCCAACATTCTAGATTCCATCGGCTACTCACAGGAAGATCGAGACAGGAAGGTCAGGTGTGCCACTGGTCGCGACTTTTTCTGTAACATAAGAAACATATTTCAATCAGATCTATCAATATACTGTTACATATTTGGCAGTAGAGGAGAGGGATCTACAGGACCTGGACTACAATCAGATAAGGACATTGTGGGTGTGGAAGATATCACGAAGATAGTCAAAGACCTATCTGACTGTCAGCTCGACAAGAATTATATCCTGATGGTACATGATGACTATACTCATCCTGGGTATGTTAAACTACAGATGGTAAGAACACTACCTGACAATACTCCTTATCCAGTATTCCATAGTCAGTTTTATCCTGATTTCAGTGTAGACTCATCTGGTAGAACTGTGCTCTCCAACCAAAGATTTTATCATCTAGATGGTTCTTCTGTTGTCTCTGGCCCAGCAATACATACTATAGATGCAATTAAGGAGCTATGCACTGATTCTGTATATGCTATGGAGTGCTCACGATGGCCTAATGAGGCTCATGAATGGTTCCAACGCCATCGACGACATGGATGGCCAAATTTAAATTATATGGAAAATGCTAGAAAAGATGGTTGTTTGGCTTGTGCCGTTGGACACCCACATAGCTTTGAAAAAGATTTGGAGTGGAGATTATCTTTCTCTTTCACAGAAAGAGAGCTTATAAGGTCCTTCGAGGATACAGTGATGAAAGTATATATATTGCTAAAAATGCTAAAGAAAACATACATTGAACCTGTCCTTGGTGACGCCTTTTCAAGCTACCATTGCAAAGTTTGCATTTTGTGGGTGAGAGAAAACACACCGCCTGAATTGTGGCGCACTGAAAACCTTCTATACTGTCTTACTCTGTGTATGCAACAGTTGTACGAGTGGGCAAATATGGGATATTGCCCTGACTATTTTATCGTCACAAACAACATCTATGATAGAAAAATATTTGGACCAGCACAGGTCATTTTAACTGGGGTACTGAGAGGTCTTTTATCAGAAGGTTACCGAATGTTGTTTGGATTAGAATGCTGTAATCTGGGACAGCTTCTATTGCATGATTGCAGCTGTTTGCACATTAGTCGCAACTCCAGAATCATGGACGATAATATACCATTTGAGACATTGATGGACTACACATTATATATCGGGGCGGCAAAAAATATCATATATTGCATGCTTCGTTACATTCCTCAGGAATACAACATTCTGACAAGCTATATAAGAAGAATAATGCATTTTTTGCAACACGTACCTCACACGTTGCGAATGCATCTACGTTATATCCTCATGACTATGTTGTCACGACTTGGGTTTCATGTGGTTTCTCTATGCAAAGAAAATGCACATTCTCTATCCCAGGAAGAAGTGGATTATCTCATGGCTCTCGCATCAATGTGTCTGTCACATGGGATTAACAGTGATGCTACCTCAGTAAGACTAAAACTGTGTGGACTTGGAACTATGCTTGGGGATTATGATTTGACAGAAATTTGTCTACAGCATATGAGTGATCATAAGATGAGATATATGATCTCAGGAACATTTTCTAGCTATTATGCCCTAAATTGTAATGCTAAGTTCACTAGAGATAAGTGTAGTACAGAAACATACAGTCACGAGGAACTGCTTATCCACCAGACGTCTTGGAGCGTCGTTTATCTCCGGTCAGAGATCTCGATTACTCCCACCCCCTTGAGGATGGAGATGTTTAGGTCAATTGGCGCACCACCGGCGCTAAGGGATGAGAAGAAACATTTCTGGTATGACTGGGCCGATGTAGATTCTCTTATGTGTCTGTACTTTTTTCAATATTTTAATTTCTTAAGGCTAGGAAAAGAGAGACATCAACAGGCTGCCATAGACAACATGATACACGTGATCAGGACCGAGCCAGATATTCCGAACAGAGCGACCGGACTAAATCTCCTTGGTTACTGCTTCATGAGAGAGTCCCAGCTAAGAAATGCTTTCATTTGTTTCAACAAGTCTCTGAAAATTTGTCCACATCACAACGCTGCTAAGTTCTATATGGGAATCGTGTTTCACAAGGTCCACATTGCTAGATTAAGACGTTACAGAAATTGAAATAAACTGACTGATATTCAGTTTAAAATTTGCCGGATTCTGATGTAAAATATATCAAACATTTTTTGTGAGTTAAAAGGTGAATTAGTTTAATGAACAATCATCAAGTTGGTGAAGCTGATCATATTAACGACAATCAGAGAAAAAGAAGTATTTGTCCGTTACAGAAAGATTTTCGTCATATAAAAGGAACATGAAAAATATCTGCACTGAACACATGTATAAACTATTGCTTTTGTCTACCAAAAAGAACTAGAAGACTTGTAAGAAAGGACGTCAAATGGATACACTGTAATGCTCATATGCATGAAAAAAGTTCTTTTAAGAATACGTCCAAATTTACTATTTTGTGACGAAGTCTCTTTTGTACCCAGTATTCATGGAAATTTGTTGTTTTTCTTCGTGGCTAGGAGCCAAGATGCAGATGTAATGGATACATGCACGTTTCTCGTTTCCTTGAAGTTATTGAGAATATAGACAAAATATGAACTATAACATGTAGAAACAATTAAGAAAAAACGGACTTTAAAGACGCACAACCCATATTTTTGAATATCAAGAAAGCGATTCGAATGACAATTTGCGATTCTTTCAATATTTAAATGAAGATCTTCTATGAACATTTCCATCCAGAAGGCTGTATATATGTAAGTGTAATGTTATGCAAAAATGCCATCACACCTCATGATTATTCAAAATGCATAAACAGGTGAAAAATTCGTATGATCTTGTGACCACCTTTAAACCGTGGAAAGCATCGACTACATTACGGATATATATATATATATATATATATATATATATATATATATATATATATATATATATATATATATATATATATATCGTCTCTCGACATAGCATGTAGTGGGGAAAAGTTAATCGTGACAGTCAGTCAGTTTCATCATATGCATGCCTCTAATTCTCGATGTTCACAGACCAGCAGTGTCAGTGTAAGAGTTTATATACTGTAGGCTTCAGAAAGAATAAAAGTAAGTCGTGTGAAATTTAGTGCAAAGAAGATAAGTGGAAGACATTAGTGACGAAATGTAATATATAAAGCAACAAAGGCTTATTAGCTTTTAAATGAGTAAATTACAAAAGAAACACTTCGTAATTTCCTTTCCTTATGATCACTGCACAAATTCTTTATATCATGATGTTACGCAGATTCCAACTGCGACAAGCGATACGTATCGAGTGAAAGGAACCAAACGAAAATAATAGTAACTCAGACTGACTTAATTTTTTCGAGGTTAAAGTGTCCGTATGTATCTTCAGGGAAAATCGATATGGGTGAAGTACACGGGCAGTAAATGCCATTATTCTACTCCGAATTCGTCCCTAAATGAAATGGTAAAGCAAAGTAGTATTATTATAACATTATTTCATAGAGTTCAAGAAGCTACAGATGGAAATTCAGAGTGCTAAGTCGGATCTTTCATCGCTCAACAAAGAATAAAGTCCGGACAAGATGATCATCAAATCAGGTATTTTTCCCCGCGATGTACAAAAATATAAAAACATGAATACATTTTACTTCCTAACCGTTCATTTCAACGATTCTAAAAAGATAAAATTTCGTAACTTTTACAGCGCAAACAATTAATGCCAATGAAACTTTTCATTTCGTCAGGTCCACACATGTGTGTAGTGCCTCTTTAACATATATTACAATGTACAATTAATGTGTTTTTAATTGGTAATTTTTTAAATTCTCAACTACTTGAAGGGAGGACTTCGTTTCAGGACTGTCAACTCTGGATGTTTTACCTCTTGCAAGAAAGTCAAGAAAGTCGAGTATATCTTGAATGCATCGAATTTAGTCTGCAAAAATCAAAAGAATCACTGATAGTTTTACGACTTTAATTCTAACACACACGAATGTAACGTGCTCAAAGTCGGAAAAATCAACGCACATTTGGCACCATGAGAATATTAGAAAATTAATACGTTTAAAACTTTATTATGTGTAAATATTACTATCAATCCTTCTATCTGAATAAATTTCGCATGTGTTGGCTAAGATGTTGGCGTGTGTTGTCCTGCATGGTGTAGGAAACCGGAACATCGGGAGAGGTAGGTGTTGAAAGCACCGGTTTTAGATGGGCCACCACCTACCCTAGCATCTGCCGGAACCCTTTATCGAACAGAGGTGCAAAGCGAGCGCGCGAGTTCTGTGCTAATTAAGCCTCATAGGAGTGGGTTGTCAGCTGTTGCTAGGGGATAATACTACCATTGTCTACCTGGTGACTATAGAAATAAAAACGTTTCGTAGGCTGAATCAGAGTCATGCGATAGTGTAATACAATTTAGTCTGAGGTCAATTGACGCAAAATAATCTTTATGAATACTCTTATAATTCTTATGTGTGATAAGAAATCAGAAACTGTCCTTTATTTGTTCAGCTCAATCATTTCTTGCATAACGTGGATAAGAAATTCTCTGTTTGATTTTGTGATATCTTATGTTTGTCTTGTGTGAATCAAAATCAAGCTTAAAAGTTTATGAAGTGTAAATTGTGCCTTACTAAGCATGAGCTCTTATGTATGTATGTATGTATGTATGTATGTATGTATGTATGTATGTATGTATGTATGTATGTATGTATGTATGTATGTATGTATGTATGTATGTATGCATGCATGTATGTATAGGGCTCAACGGTACATCAGCTGGAACATCATTATAGGACACATCCAAGTGAGAATTGTTTTCTCCATTAATCGCCTCCTACGACACGCAGGAGGGCTCTTCGAGACTGTTCTACGTACTTGTGCCCGCAGTGGTACTAATTGATATTCATATCAATATATATCACAGGGTATGGACAATATTCATGATTTTAAAGATATTTCCCTTTATTCCCTTCCCTGTTTTCATAATATTGTTTTTCTAAAATCATTTTTAATTAGAATTGTATAACTTGATGATGTCATTATTTTGGTTCATTAAGTCATCTCTCTGATACGACCTTTAGAGACTTGTTCCCTGATGTTGTCTGTGTAATAGTTCATACTATGTAACAACAATGACAGAGTACCAGTCTATGACGTTCAAGCTTGGAAAGGCTCAGTTATATATATATATATATATATATATATATATATATATATATATATATATATATATATATATATATATATATGATATATATGATTCTATAATGGGGGGTTTTCTGAAAAATTTGACTTGTACAATATCCCCAAGAATTAGGATTCTCATTCCAATTTTAACATGAAATATATTTAGTACAGGTTCTTGTTTGATATTATATTTCAATGAAATTGTCAATTTTTTTTCATACAATGCCTTTGATTGATTAAAAGAGATCAATCTATTCCACAATATTACAACCTAATGTGTATATGTCTGTCTCTTTGTCGATCTCATTATTTCTATGCCTTGTTGTCCGTGCTTATCTACTTGTCTTTGTCTTTCTATTTAAGTCCATCCTTAAATCTATTTCCCATTACACTTATCAGTCTATTTCTCCATCAACCCAACTATTTTTCCATATATATACCTATATTTCTACATGTATCTGTCTGTCTGTCCATTTGTATGTATATCTATACTCTGCCTGAATGTGTGTATGTATGCGTGTATGTATGTTTTCTTGTCTGTCTGTATTTGTTAGTTTATTCTTTATAGTGATTGAAAGAAATAGTTGGTTAAAATGGCCTTCAAGAATAAATCTAGCTGATCAGTAGACGTAAGATGGAGTTTGTAAGACATATTTGTTTTTCGCGTTTGGGGAAAATTTCATTGTATTTTGTTGTACTGTTGTACTGTCTTTAAAACATAGTATTCATAGTATTTCAGAACATTTGGATTTAGTATGTTTTTAGGTCACGCGCTTCATGGCATTTATGCCCTTTAAAGGTTCGCGGATGAATATGTTTTTTGGATGTGTGCTTGATGGTATTTTGGGGTTTTAGAGTCTCGCGGTGAATATACTTTTATGACATGCCTTTTCAACAATAAAGTATATGTTACTTCTAGAATGAATGTTCTTCCTTAATGGCTTCATCAGAAAAAAAATGTTTAGCTTCCTATTATTATAATGTCTGTAAGCATAAGTATTGATTCCATTCTTCCTGACAAATTTGCTTGTGTCTAGCGGCGACTGGCTTCTTTTACTTATCTTGTATAATCCCATGCGGTGATTTTAGCTTTTTGTATACTGCATTTCATCTTTCATCTCATTTTTTCAAATAATGATTTTTAAAATATCTATCTTTTTATAAAGCTCGTGGTTTAATTCTTTTTACCAACTGACCATGATACTCATTTAGCCTTATTAATTTGATTGTTGTTACTAGTAATGATGGATTACATTTTCGGCCTCAGCCCAGTAAATTCGCTTATTAGTTTTCCAATGCACTCCTATTTGAATTTCCCTGAACTTGTATTAAATCATTCAGGCATATATCAGAATTTCTAATGAAAAGCGGATGATTAGCAGGATCATCACCTGTGTCATAATACTAGCTATTCTTTTTCATGTCATGGTAAATAGTTTTGTTTTAAATTCTACCAGCAAAGCAAGTTAACTGGGATTATGTATAACAAATTCATATATTCATATTCTCGCTATATTCCTTTTCACGATTTTCACGATGATTATACTGAAAATCGTACATTATGAACTTAGATGTGTCCAGCACAGACTTTCCGGTATAAATGGTTCGGATTAGCATTAATTGTAACTTTACATAATGAATTGCTACCAAATCTGTATCAAATGTTATTCTTGATACGAATCTTGGGTCTGCTAGCAGTCTTCTGCTTTCTTTGTTTCCGAAACCCTGACCAGTTTAATATTAAACCTTTTTCACAGGTTCTACATGGCATTGCCGAATACAAGGTTCTTCAGTAGTTTGAAGAAATCTTTTTCAAATTTGATTTTTGGAATTGGTCCTCAAGGCAGTGTTAAACTAGGTGTATGGTGCTATCAATTTTGACTGGTTAAGCTGCAAAATCCTATGGACTTTTTTAAAAGGGCGTCCCAGCTTATTCCCTGTCTTGTGATATAGTGGATAGGATCGAGGCCTGTCATTTTTAAAAGGGCGTCCCAGCTTATTCCCAGGCATGTGATATGTTGGACAAGATCTCGGCCTGTCATTTTTAAAAGGGCGTCCCAGCTTATTCCCTGGCTTGTGATATAGTGGACAGGATCTAGGCCTGTCATTTTTAAAAGGACGTCCCAGCTTATTCCCTGGCTTGTGATATAGTGGACAGGATCGAGGCCTGTCATTTTTAAAAGGGCGTCCCAGCTTATTCCCTGGCTTGTGATATAGTGGACAGGATCGAGGCCTGTCATTTTTAAAAGGGCGTCTCAGCTTATTCCCAGGCATGTGATATGTTGGACAAGATCTCGGCCTGTCATTTTTAAAGAGCGTCTCAGCTTATTTAAAAGGCTTGTGATATAGTGGACAGGATCTAGGCCTGTCATTTTTAAAAGGGCGTCTCAGCTTATTCCCTGGCTTGTGATATAGTGGACAGGATCGAGGCCTGTCATTTTTAAAAGGGCGTCTCAGCTTATTTCCAGGCTTGTGATATAGTGGACAGGATCGAGGCCTGTCATTTTTAAAAGGGCGTTCCAGCTTATTCCCGGGCTTGTGATATATTGGGCAGAATCTAAACCTTACTGTTTGATTTATACTTCTATAAAATTTTCAGAAACATCTGCCAGCATCATCACATCAATTTTAATATAGATATCATGGTAGTCATCTAAAAGTTTAATATTGCATTGTATCCATTCTTCCTGAACATGAGCATACTCTTCATTTGTAATACCAGATTTGGCTAACGTCATGTACAACGCTTCTTTTCGCGGTAATTTATCCTCGTCAAAACGTTCAAAACTATTTATATATTCATATGGGTACAACCATTTCCTACTTAACAGATCAAACTGGTCTAGCAATTTAATGCTTCTGTTTTCTTTAAATCACGTTTTTTTTTGGCAGATTCACAGCTAATTTGTCTTGGCACCGGCCTTTTTCAAAACCTCTCTTATTTCTTTCATTTCATCGTACAGATCACTAAGAAATCTTTCAACAGCAATTCTTCCGTGGTACAATACCTATTCATGACCATCCCATCGCATCGCACTACAATATATGCGTATCTCCATGGAAGTTGTTCGTTACTTGTTCTGTACTATCACCCTTGCAGAGCTTAACCTTTTCATTCAATGCTTCAAACTTGGCATCGATAACAAATGGTACTTTCATTTGATTTTGATAATTGTCAAATTTTATGATATGTTCTCTCTTTTTGGGTAGCACAACCTGCTCGCATTTAGATTCAATACCTTTACAATCAATACTATGATTTTCCAGAATTTGTTCTCTGCTAAATCGTGAAGACATCTTCTGCATAAATACTTGTTTTTTGCTCATGATTGATATTGCTATATTCCATTCGTGAAATGTTTTTCATCCATACATAATGATTTTTTTGATTGCTGACATTAAGAGTAAATAAATAATTCTTTCTCTTTGTTCACTGCTAATATTTAATGGGTTTTATCCGTCCTCCCACCCATAAATATTGATAGCTAAAATTTTATTCAGTTTTTCAAATTTAGCAATATCTTTTAATAAAACAGGGAAATTTATATCACCAAAATTTAACTTATCATCATGATTTTTATATTTGGATATGTCCTCAGCTTTGCAGTCAGCTTTGCGTTACAAATTATATGGAAATATTTGTTTGTTTTTAACATATTTTATTGTCAATTTATTAAACAATATGGGATTGGACACGAGTTGTCTAACTCATCTAGTTCTTTTATCAAAACATACAAATATCATCCAAAGATGGCATTCATTTTACAAAAATTCGAGTACATCCGATATACGAGGTCTAAAATTTCGTATATTAAAAGACATGAAACATTTCAAGGAAAAGAAAACAGACATACAGGTATGTAGTTAAGTAAATAAACAAGTAATGAGAGAGACACGGGGAGGAAGAGAAAGAGATAGAGGGAGGGAAAAGGAGAAGGGATTTCGATGAAATTGTGCAACATATGAAAATAATTTAGAAAACGGAGATTTGTTTCGTTCTTTCGTTTATAATGACTAATAAGTAAATATTCATCGCTGATCAAGAGAGTGTATAGTCTACTGCTGAAATCATAATTATATGCGTATTTATACGCCATTAGCGAATCACAATTTGATATACCAACACTATTGGTATATCAAATTGCTTTATACCAACACTTAAAATGTAAATATATATATATATATATATATATATATATATATATATATATATATATATATGTATATACACACACACACACACAGAGATGCATGTATATTTGCATTCAAAAATAAAAATCCTCCATCAAGCAGAGAGACAGAAAATCTCAAACAAAATTTAGCATGAAAATCTCTTCCATTATTTGAAGTAATGCCCTGGAGATCTTCATCATCGATTTTTTGGCCTTGCTTCTTGTTGGTTGTCCTTCATTCCATACTACACCTAAGTAGAAAAGTTTAGATGATCTTGAAATGCCTGCCAGTTACAATAATAGTTTTGAATCTATAATATTCTTTTTGTTGGAATTTAACTGTGTGCCTTTGATATATGAAAATATATAAACAAGGAGAAAATAGGTGGCCAATGACGTAGTTGCCCCACCCCCAACCACCAAAAGGTTACAATGTAATCAGTAAAGTGCAGTCAAGCAAAATAATCAGATTCTGGAGTACCCACATTGTTTTCTTCAATATGATGTACCCATACAATCTGGGAAAAGTATTCTGACTGTTGACTATGTAGCCACATTGATAAGAAGGGTAATGAAAAGGTAGATAAAGCAGCAAAAACTGACATGTAGGCACACGTTTCCGAATAGAAGATTCCATATTTTGATTTAAATTTTATATAGTTTCTTCATACTTGGTAGAGTATGTGGAACGAGAACTCAATGCACAAACTGCAGAACATCAAACCCTATTGAAGAGTGGTATCCCTCGTATAGAACGCATCGCAGAGATGAGGTGGTATTGAGCCGATCGGTTAACTCGTGCATACATTTTGAAGGGTGTATACCATGCTCGACACACTCGACAGGAATGTGTTCCACTGTCAGTGGACACTGGGTCCACTAAAAGTGGAACACATTCTCGTTAAGTGTGTCTACTTCTACGATGTGAGACAGAAGAAGTATTTTGATGTGAATTCGATGAAAAAACTGCATGATTATGTACCACCCGAGAAACTGTTGCACTTTTTGATGGAATGGGGTTATATAACAACCTTTGACCATACTACATTCATTCATACCACAATGTTTTTCAATGATGGACAAGCAACATTTGTGCATAAGCCACGTCTACACTGTAAAATGTGATCCAAATTGTACGACCATCAAACTCAACCAAGATTTTGTTGTGATAAATCTTCAAATCATGTTCGTTTGAAATCGAACAATGAATAAGAAAATGATAGAGTGTTCATAATTCACAAGGTTGCACAGATTTAGTCAATTAAGGGCAATAACTGTGAAGAAAAAATATGTTTACAATTTGCTCCTTATTTAACTGCAGTCCATAATGTTACTATGATGAAGTTTAATTGAATAATCCTCGTTAACAGTTTAATATCCTTCTGTCATGGAAATCACTGGTTTATTAGTCTCTAATTAAATAAAGAAAGTCATAAAGTGTATGCATGTAGAATACAGGAACTTACTTGGGCGACGCCGTCATAATGTCGAAGTGTAGGAAGATAACTGATATCCGTTCACAAGGTCTTCAAACGCCATTTAGGTTTGAGTAAGAAAGGGCTCAAATATCCTCTTGTGTGTGTGTGTGTGTGTGTGTGTGTGTGTGTGTGTGTGTGTGTGTGCGCGCGTGAGTGTGTGTATGTGTTTCAGTGATGTTAGTGTAATAATACTAATAATAATAAGAAGAAGAGGAACAACAACAACAACAACAGCAACAACAACAACAATAATAATAATAATAATAAGAAGAAGAAGAAGAAGAGCGAACGGCGGTTTACTGCCAACAAGCAATGATTGTTCGCACCATTTCGACTTTAGTTTTACTGCGGTATGTACTGTTTCCAGTTTTCATAACCTAACAAGGAATCATGAATAAAAACACAGATAGAAAAATAAATCATATCACGGTTAGTAAGCTTCCCTGAAAAATATTCCCATAGACTTTGATGTTGAGAAGGCAAGCTAAAGTACTGTCCGACTACAAAACGATGGCGGGGTGAACGACTAAGTTGATAAGTCTATTGAGTACATTTCAGAGTACTCAAATATATTTCGTCCTTGAATCGACGTACGAATCACTTTATCGCATATAAAACGGTAAACCGACGAAGTGGTTACTGGCAATTACATATGCAAGCAGATACAGTAAAATCTGAATCCATAGTAAAAACCCAGTAAAGTCTACACATACCTAAATGTACACATGATACAGTTTTCGAAACAATCTTTAATGATCCCATCATCGGTTTGTATTCAAATAGTACATGTCAATACACTTTCTATCGTACTTTTTCTTAAGGATGAAAATGTTGAGGCCCCAGGACCACTAACCGTTAAGTCAAGACCTAAGACATTTGATTGGACATATCAGCCTGAATCTCAATATCACGATATCTGTAATCGAATGTAAAATCCATGTGTAATTCGACCGCTAAACCTATTTTGTGACATTATTTTATTGTATGTCCGATATGCATTTACTGTATTTATCCGTCAAGCCATGCATCCATCCATTCTTTTATCTACCCATCCATCTTCACACATTGTATCATTAGGTCATGTTATAGCATTAGCTGTTGTTATATCATTAGGTCTCATTATATCATTACGTCTTGTTATATCATTAAGTCTTGTTATATCATTACGTCTTGTATCATTACGTCTTGTTGTATCATAAGGTTTTGTTGTATCATAAGGTTTTGTTGTATCATTACGTCTTGTTGTATCATTAGGTCTTCTTATATCATTAAGTCTCATTATATCATTAGGTCTTGTTATATCATTAAGTCTTGTTATATCATTACGTCTTGTCATATCATTAAGTCTTGTTATATCATTACGTCTTGTTGTATCATTACATCTTGTTGTATCATTAGGTTTTGTTGTATCATTACGTCTTGTTGTATCATTAGGTTTTGCTACATCATTAAGTCTTGTTATATCATTACGTCTTGTTGTATCATTAGGTTTGTTACATCATTAAGTCTTGTTATATCATTAGGTTTGTTACATCATTAAGTCTTGTTGTACCATTATCTCTTTTATATCATTAGGTCTTGTCATACCATTAAGTGTTGTTATGTCATTAGGTCTTGTTATATCATATAGAGTTGATACATTATTATCGGCTGTTATATCATTAAGGATTGTTATATCATTAGGGGCTGCTACACTGCGTCAGGTACCGTTGATTAGCGGTATTCTGAATATAGCTTTATTGGTACGCAGTGATTACAAGTCTTGTTACATATTTTGATTCAGTGATTTGATAGAATAACTATAAGTACCGTAATAATGTTGTCACCTTCGAAGCTTTAAACTTCTAGTCTTATCTATCTATATATATATATATATCTATATATCTATCCATATATATATATATATATATATATATATATATATATATATATATATATATATATATATATATATATATATATATATATATATATATATATATATATATTAGAAAAGTTTGTCTATAGTTTCAGCTTCGTCTCAGCCACTGTCGTGAGAATACCTCATAGCGCATCTTCCATTCCAAATTTAAAGGTTAGTGTTCCCATTTGGGTCATTACACCATGTATTTTGGTCACATGACATCAAATGAGCACAGCAGAAATTGTATATTGTTTGTTCTAGTGTCAGTTGATTAAAATTATTACCCATTTGTAATGACAATAACGCAATCTAGGTACTCCTAGCAGCTAGAATTAATTATAATATATAGTTTCTACTGTGCTCATTTGATGTTGTATAGAGAAAATACATGGTGTAATTACCAAGATGGGAAGATAACCCTTAATATAAACCTTATGTCTACACTTTAATCTATTTTTTTCCTCTCTCTCTCTCTCTCTCTCTCTCTCTCTCTCTCTCTCTCTCTCTGCTTAAAAAGATGTTTACCACAATCTTGAAAAGCAGATTGACATTATGGTGAAATGTAAGGGAGATAATCAATGAAACTCAGTCTGGTTTCCTAAAGGGGTACGCTCCCATAGATCCTTCGAAACTTTGGTACATAAATATTTAAGTAGACCCGAGGCACATCTGAACGTCTTTTTATCGATTTTTCCAAGGCGTTTGATTTAATACATCACAGAAAAACTTACTGAATGTTTAGTGAAGACGGTTACTGGTGCAAAAATATAATGGATGATAGTTAATCAGCAGCATACAAACCTTTTTCTTCTAATATAGGAACCTGATTGATTTTTCATCTATTTATAAACCAGCTGATTACCAAAATGAGAGAGAGAGAGAGAGAGAGAGAGAGAGAGAGAGAGAGAGAGAGAGAGAAACATGGAATGTTTGTTCTACTGTTAAATGTGACATGTTTGACATATTGTATGCTGATGATGTTGAAAATTGTGTAGATATTGAGATAAATCTACAACTTCAGGTTGTGTTGGAGATTTGTGAAGAAACATCGACAAGGAATAATCTTGATTAAACTAAAGATATTGATTTTAGAAACGGAGATTTTCTAAGGAAAAATTAACAGTGATACTATCTATGTTAGAAAACTTAAAATGTATTAGGATAAAAAATATACGTGGTGTCTGGACAAAGGCAAAATAATAGATAAATATGAGATCTACCTATCTATCTATCTATCTATCTATCTATCTATCTATCTATCTATCTATCTATCTATCTATCTATCTATCTATCTATCTATCTATCT
Source organism: Margaritifera margaritifera (assembly GCA_029931535.1). Taxonomy (NCBI): domain Eukaryota; kingdom Metazoa; phylum Mollusca; class Bivalvia; order Unionida; family Margaritiferidae; genus Margaritifera; species Margaritifera margaritifera. The sequence goes on from JAQPZY010001367.1 coordinate 1,474,912, forward strand.
ATCTATCTGTTTGTTTCAAACCTTAAGTAAGCATCTTTTAGGACCGTGTGCTGAATGACGATACTACCTGCTCATAGAAAATTCCCTTCTGTCTGAACTAAGACAACATAATTTCGGGCTACGCCGGCCTTAACGCCCGTCCCCCATTTCCGGTAAGTGAAAAATTTTGCTTTACTCATGTCTTACCCTTCGTCTTCTCTTAAAGTCCTCGAATTCCTTTCTAAACGATCTTTTCAAAATTAATATTGGAACAAAAAGCTTAGAAATAACTATTTAGCTCTAAAACAAAACTGGCAGGCTAGAAGAATTGTGTTAAATATCATACAGAAAGGCTAAAAGGGATACAAAGCGAGACAATCACATAGTCAAATTAGTTCGAGTGCAGCTTTTGATTGGTTGAATGTCAGTGATGACGTCATAGTAAAATTATGGATAGTCTGATATACCTGTAATTTTAGGTACTAGCCGCCTCTTCAAACTTGGATTGAAAAGAAAAAAAATATTGTCTAAAGTATACGCATCTTATACATACCTAGCTAGACACTACCCGCATGCAGACGCACGTACAAATGTATGAGCTGGCTGAAGTTGATTTGACAAGAGCGATTTTATGACGTCAGCTTTGTTCAAACATCAGATTCGCATAAGCAGATTGAAAAGTATTTTTTATATATCTGTAGGCAAATCGTACAAAATATTTCTGTAAATAATAATAATAATAATAATAATAATAATAATAATAATAATAATAACAATCATGCACAGTCAGCTAGGTTCAATTGTTTCCTGGAAGACCCGGTCCTGAAGACCTCGAGAAGACTTTGAACTCTAAAGATTCACCTTCGGGCTCTAACTTTCTCTTGGATGCCGGCAAATATTAAAACTTAGCAAACTCTATTTGATCCATATACTAGATGTTTTACAACTACAGACATTTCAAACACAACAAAATAAGCAAATACAGAGACACAGAGATAAAACGCCGCTAAATGGTGAAAAACTAAGAAAAACCGTGCGTAAGGTGATAAGGATGCTTTTGGTCCTTTGTCAATGCTACCTACATTGTGGCATTTTAACATACACTGTGTAAAGCTATTTTACAAAATACTAATCTTTTATTACAAGCATACAATGCAAAGACTCTGTGAAATACATGCGGCCACGTATCCAGTAAATACGTTATAGCACTGATAGGATTAACCAGGATGGCTACCAGTATTAGATAATTGGGCGAAAGATGTCAGTTTTGAATCTGGCGGCCTTGGGTTTGAGCCCAAATGGTGCCGATGTAGGCGGTTGGGTACGAAAAGTCAGCTCTGAAGCCGGATGTCTTGGGTTTCAGCCCAAACGGCTTAGATGTATATTTTCCAAGGCCTAATTTAAAAATCGCGTTACAAGATCAATAAACAACAACAACAATTCGTTATGATGATCCTGCGTGTTAGAAATTCATAAATGAAATTCATAAATATAAAATGTGTTGCTTACGCTAGTATCTGGCTGGATATGACAAGTTAATGCTAACTGGCATCGAAAACTCTACGAAAACTAGCATTGGCTACACAGTAACACGTGATCTGCAATCCGCTCAGTGACCCGATTTACCGTATCGCCAAGACAAATAAAGTGTATATACAGAAGTATTAAAAGTTAACTTAATCTCATGGCGTCTAAATAACGTCGTCCGCCTTATTCATCTTTGTCCTTTGGTGTGTAAATTAAAAGTGTGCACTATGCTTCTATCAGACGTTATAAACATTCCAAGATGGAACTGAGTTTGAATGGATTCGGTTCTTTGATCGATACTGGTTGGTTTTCGATCTCGGAATCTGGAGTTCGTTACTGGTTGTTGATCGGAGATTACGCTCAGCATTTGATGATCTTAGTTCAATTAGGTTAGAGATATAATCTGGAGAAAGATCATTTAGAGACTTATATGTCATGATTTCTTTAAAATAAATAATACCTTTTTGTATAGGTAGTCATTGTAGATGTGAAAACAAAACATTCCATGGAGTCGTAATAGGAAGCTTCAGAATTATTCACGCGGCCCTTTTCTGGAGTTTGTCAATTATGGATAGATTATAATTGTAATTATAATTTCGCATGGACTTAGAAGTATTGGTTTCGTAGAAGTTAGTTCTCACAAGCGAGTCCAGATAGATCTGTTATCAGAATCTGAGGCGATGGTGTCTTTGAAAAAGGAGCGTTTATGTTTAATGATGACGGATTTGGTTTCTTCCGCCATACACGATAATTGGTAAACTATTTACATTTATGATAGTATTTTCGTTTACGCTGCATCTAAGCCATTTCACTAGTATATCATTCTGTTTGTTTTGATCGTTTAATTATTTTGATTTGTATGGGAGCGTGTATAGTTAGGAACAATAGTTCCAGACAGACAAATCATAATCCGGGTCTTTTTTTAGAGAAGGTTAATGATCTAATATTTTGAGACTCAAAATAATTTTCAGCAAGTTTTGTAAAGCATTAGTATTGCATATGGGAGTGTGATTTGTTTTTCTTCGCGCTCTGTTGCTTACGAGTTGCACATATAGGATAGTGATATAGAGTCATCCAAGTTGAAAACGAATTGGATTGAACTGAAACAGCCATCGTCTAAACTCATTCGTCTGTTCTCTCTGTACTATCCTCCAAATTCGCCATCATCTTTGTTTGAGTGATTTGAAAATGAATTATCTACTGCTTCTAACTCTGGCTCAGACCTTTTGTTAATGAGGTCTCAATACTGATTTGATGAATGACCGCAAAGCTAAGAGAATCATATTCTACAAATATATAATCTCGCTCAGATAATACAGTCCAATATTCGAGTCCCCGACAAGTCGATAACGTTAATCGATCACATTTATTCTTCGCACCCTGAATTATAGTCGAGACATTCGTGCCCATATATTAAGTTAGTGACCACTATTCAATCTGTGCCACAAGAAAATAGTTCTGGAAACCATTCAGAACGGCACATAACACTATAAAGTACCAATCCTACAACTGTGTCCATGAAAATACCTTTTTGATCGACTCGATATATGCTGTAAGTGTCAAGCTACGTTTATAAATCCAGACCTTGATTCACAACGTTGGACTGCACTTTTCTTGCAGTCCTAAATCGACATGCTCTAATTAAATGAAAAAGGGTAAATATAATAATTATGCAACCTGATTGATTTCACTCTGAAATAAGAGAAGCCATTAAACTGCGTGATTTCGGTCACAAAAAGCGTGACAAACGAAGTTACAAAAATACATGGAGGATATTTTCTTTTCCTAGGTTAATACCGGATATATTTCATCGTGTGGTACAAAAAACGTGATATTTTAACGAGTGGCGTATATATATTTATATACCAAAGTTGCTCCAGAATCGAAGCTTGGAAGATTAAACTCACTATTCAACGCCACACTCTACCCCCTACCCCCCCCCCCCCCCCCCCCACACACACACCTTTTTTCGTAAATTCACCTCACTTTCATATGCTGGTCATATAAATATCAGTGACTTAAGATAGCGGTATGATTGGGTTGACCTAATCTGTCGCAGTAAATAATTTTTTTTTTACATTTTGTAAACTATTTGATCATATTTGACCACGAAGCAAGTCCGATTCATCAATGCATCACAGCGGGTTTATCATTGTTGTCCAGGAAGTAAGGGGAAATAACTTCATAGAGACGCGAACGGCGTCGACTAAAATTTCATCTGCAAAAATTAATTTCCATGCCTGAAATGTAGAGTTTCTATTAATTTGTTCTAGCTCACAAAATGCTCGTTTTTGTTGCTGCAGGCATAACTTCTGTTGGCACACACGATCCAGCGTCGCATGGCATGATGGGAAATGTTATATTTTCACATATATTTTTCACATGTGAAAATATAGGAATGAAAAAATATGAAAATTTATTTCGCCAATAAGTTTCTATATTTCACACTAAAGTATATAATAAATAAATTTAGTAAAATCTGTAATCGCTAAAGCTAAAAGGGATTAAAAGATTAAGTAAGAGTAAAAGTGCCTGCTGAAAAAAAGAAACAATTAAGTAACATTACTTCATGTTCAAAAATTCTGGATTTACCCTTCAGAATAATTAAAAACCGGGAGTCATACTAGTACAGCACCTTTTGATATTGCAAATAACCGAAAGACCTTTTTTATACTATTAACTTCAATGCATGGAGAATATTCTTCCATATCTCCTCATTGATTTTGTAGAGTCGAAAGTCCCATCACATGTATCATTCCAGGTCCCTTACACGTGTTCAAGATGTTGTTGATATTTTAAGGAAACTTGATCACACCAAAGCAACACGACCAGATGAAATCTCACCAAAACCTTTTTAATCTTGAAAAGAGTTGAGAAATTCTTCAAATTTGAAGAAATCTTCAAACTTTCCTCATAGAACAAGTAAGACTGCTTTAATGAATAATGAAGATTTAATGACAATTTAATCCCTGATACATGCTAAAGGCTCTATGCACAAAACAAAATAATTATTAGCAACCAAGCAATAATAATGATATTCACAAATCTAATTTTGAGGAAGTCATTTTGACAGGTTTATTGAAACTGGGGCCAGGTCTGCTTCCTTAGCATATAAATAAGCCACCAATTTCATTTGCCCAGGTCAAGAGGCTTCGGAATAATCGTGCTAAGGTTTTCGCTGAAATCTCTTAGTCCACAACAACGAAACAAAAGAGAAAAACAATGCAAATGTGGTTCAAATGACAATGAAAATTGTAATCAGGGCAGTAGCATATGCATAGCAACTGGCATTTCATGTTCCTAGTCACCCATCTTCAGCATAATCAGGTCTGCTTAGGATGCACAGATGGACGAAAGCAAATTAAAACATTCTGAATTTGCAATGGTGGCTTAAAAGAATTTGACCTATCTCACAACCAGCAGCAGAACTGAATAGTAAATTACAAAGGAGACATATATTTTGGGAAGTAATGATGTTTATTCATCAACTGTTTTTGAATGAACTGCAGCATGGGAGCAAATCAGAAATTACTTTTATGGGAAAAAATATCCTAGCACACACACACACACACACACATACACACACAGCGGCGGCGGGAGAAGGAGGCCACCAACATTCATCAAACTGCAGAAATCAATAGCGAGAGCAGAAATATTCATAGGAAAATGTTTATTGACATGAACTTGGATTTGTTAAATAAACAGCACTTTTCTGCAAAATATGGAAATCATGGAAGTATTTCTCCCATGCAATTATTAAAAGACTAATATATTTATTTGACTAAACAAATAAAAAATAGCTCCAGTGAAATATCATCCAACAGTAAATAGAAATAGTGATATATGGTATACAAAAGGAAAATTGAGAAACAAAGTACACAAGAAAAAGATATGGCTACATGTTGACATGATTTTTTTTTACGATATTTACATAAGTGACTTCATTCATACAACACAAAGTTCTCCCCAACATTTCAAAGGTAAATTATAAAGTACTCGAAGGAACTCTCAATTAGCAAATAGATAGAGTCCAAAGCTGAAAAAATGGTTATCCAAAATTACATCATAGAAAAAAAATAATTTCAAATTTTGACAAAATTCTCATATTTATATTTCCTTACAAATAAATATAGATCTCTGGATGTTTAGATGATGATGATATTGATGATGATGATGATGATGATGAAAATTTAGAGAAGCAGTAATTAACAGGTTGTCACAATTTTCCAATTAACTCCACAACATGTATATACAGTGGCTACAACTACTAATTTTAGATTTAGGTAATCTATTTACCCATGTCCTTCAAGGGTAATGAATTATTGTTAGTAAATATGATTGTCATTATTTTGATCAACATCATAATTGGTCAGTCTTTAAAATGGAAAGCAAAAAATGTTTTAAAATTTAGCTCTAGAGAACTATGTTAATCAGCACTTTATACTAAGTAAACTAAATAGATATGATAGTCTAGCAAAACATTATTAAGTAAAAAATAAAAAATGTACATGATAGGGTCTATGCTGAACACTAAAATACTTTTGGTGAAATGACCTCTCTCTCCAGAAGTTTATGAAAATAGGATAGAAAGTTCAAACTTTACAATGTTCAAAATAGTTACTATAAACTTTTTGCATATTTTCATGTCAGCTGACTAAAATATAAATAAAATACTATTAAAACTTTATACAAAATATTTATAATTTTCTTATTTTTTTTCGCTAGTTATTGTATAACATAGTTATTGTATAAAGTCAAACCTCCAAATAGGTTACAGTCCAAAATCAGTAAATGTTTCCATAGCAGAACTCAACATTTCATACATTTATTGGATGGAATATTGAATACAGTGATGAACTGTATTGGTAATGGATCTGGATACATCCAATGACTTATAATATGCTTACAAATGAGCTAGAAAAATTCGTTTTTCACTCATTTTTGAAAGGTTTATGTGTGAATCTTTGACAGGAATTCCATAGATAGCAATGCAATTTATGGATGTATACATGTAGCAATGTTATATTTCATCTTTTATTTTCAATGAGAGAATTCTCTGAGCATCATGTATGAATTATTATAAGTAAAGTGGACTAGAGAGCAAATGAAAAGGTAATATCATTAGAACTTAAATTTTAAAACATGGCACGCCTTTGATGTTCAGCCTTCCTTTTAATTAGCCAAATAAAAAACTTTACCATTTAGTTTAATCTAAGGTGTGGACAGACATATGGATGAATGGATGGACATGCACAAGGACATCAAAGTGATGGTTATATCAATCTTCCAACAAGGTAGGTGCGAAGGTTCAAACGTTATACTCCAGAAAAGGATACAAGTGATAGTTACATTTTCTCTTGTTGTGACCTTGACCTTGAAGCAGAAGGCATTGCTATAAATATGCGACACACCGTCTATACCTGATATATAGTTGGCTGAAGTCTCATTAAAATATCTTCATTGATTCGAAAGGTATTACTTTGCACAAAGACCTATGACACAGAATTACATTTTCCCTTGCCATAACCTTGACCTTAAGGCAGGGTCAAGTCTATGCTATGTGACATTGTCAAGTCATGATGTATACTTGGGCAAAGTTTCATGAAAATCTCTCCAACCATTACAAAGTTATGGAGCAGACAAGCAAATACAAAGTTATGGAGCAGACAAGCAAATGTTAATGGACAAAGACTGACATAATATAAAATGCCTGACTTAAGTCTGGAGCAAAAAAAACTTTTATATATTGTAAAAATGTTTAAAATAATGTTATGCCACAAATGTACTGGCTTTGCAAAATTTCCATTATTATCATTTACAGTATTTCCTCACATTTGTGATCAGCCATTATCATATACAGAGACACATTTCAAATCTGAAACCTCAATAAACTGAAATCTCCTGTCAAACTTAATCGGGTTTCTTGTTACAAATTTTTTCTTCTTTAATTTCAATCAACTTTAACTCAGTAAACCAAAACCCTTCTACTAAAAAAATCAGAATAAATTTTTCAGTCCAAAATGTCAATTCTATGCTTTAGTTAACATATAATTGAACAGCCTAAAGCAGCACAGAGTAAAATAAAGCCCAACATAGAAACAGACACAGATACAATAAAATCCTCAATGTCACTGATATCTATTTTAATGACATCCATTTTTTGTCAAGCCTGCCTTTGATTTAGCTATTAAGTAAACAACTATAACATTCATCTTAATCTGGATGTATGGTTTGTGATTTAGCTAGCAAGTAAACAAGAGTCCCTCAAAGGGATTGACACTCTACTGGGTGAAAAGAATGTCCAGGATTTCAAGATAAGACCATTTCTTCCTTTTAACTGCTGAGTGTTGAAACCATCTCTGATATTCTTCCGTTATAACAAGATTTTCAAATTAGCTGCTGTGGTGGACATATTGCTTGTAAGATTGACATCATTTTCATTTAGGATCAAGTAGACATCACTAAAAGTCTTTTGGTGAAAATCCATGTCAATATGACCATCCATTCAGGGGCAGTAGTGACAGCAATATTTTCAAGACAGTCATCATGGCAGCCATACTGGATGTATAATTGGCACCATTTTCATCTAGGATCAACTAGGTATCATAAGAAGTCTATTGGTGAAAACCACATGTTGATATAATCATCCTTGGGGGACGAGTAGACATTACAATATTTTCAAGATGACCACCATTGTGGCCTATTAAGGGTCAATTTACATCATTTTCATTTAGGAACAACTAGACACAATAAGAACTCTTCTGACAAAAATCCCACGTCAAAATAACTTTCAATTTAAGAGTAGTGACAAGAATTTCAAGATGGCCACCATGGTGGCCATATTGGATGTCATATCAGCACCATTTTAATTCAGGACCAACAAGACATTGTAAGAAGTTTTCTGTTGAAAACCCAATGTCGATATGACTTTCCATTTTGGAGTAGTAACAACAAGATTTTCAAGATGGCTGCCATGGTGGCCATATTGGATCTCAGATGTGCACCATTCCAGTTAGGACCAACTAAACATAAGAAGTCTTCTGGTTAAAGGACAATGATGATATGACCAGCCATCTAGAAGTAGCAATATTTAGATTTTCCAATGGCCGTTCTGGTAGCCATATTGGAGGTCAGGTTTGCACCATTCTGATTTAGGACCAACTAGACAGCATAACAAGTCTTTTAGTAAAAACCCCATGCTGATATGGCCATCCATTCAGGAGGATTAATGATAACAAGATTCTCAAGATGGAAGCAGTGGCAGCCATACTTAATTTGCCAGCGTCAACATTTTCATTTAGGACCAACTAGACATCATAAGAAGTCTTCTGGTGAAAACGCCATGTCAATATGATGTTTTGTTCAGAAGGAGTAGCAATAACCAGATTTTCAAGATGGCTGCTAAGGCAGACATACTGGATGTCCAAGTGTCACCATTTTCATTTAAAGTTACATGGCAATTCTCAAAGTAGTTTAGGAGAAATAGTGACAACAAACTTGTGCCAACAGACAGATGACTGACGAAAAACCATCCAGTAAGCTCTTCTGGTGTATGGCCAGCAGAGCTAAAAAATTGAACATCATGCTTAATCTGGATGTATGGATGGATGTACAGACATATAGACAAACACACACATGGACGCCAAAGTGATTGCTATGTTTAGCTTCTCCTACGGCAGACTTGACAAAAATTGACTGACCTTTGATGTTTTGTCAAAATGCATAAACATAACCTGTATGTGAGAAGACATCTGATCACATATCATTCTTGGGAGAAAATAGAGAACCTCAGTAAACCCAAAAACCCTCAAAGTGGAAAATTTAATTTGGTCCTGAGACATTTCAGTTTTGGGAAGCTACAATGTACTCTGCTGTTTAATATTCAAATTGTTCTTAATCTGTTTTTCCCAGTCCAGAAAGTTCAAGTGTAAAAATCTCACACTTAACACTTTTAATTCGGTGGCTAATAAGGATAGTAAGAAAAAAAGAGAGTATAAACAAATATTGAGCATAATTACAAAATCACATGAGTCTGCACCTCCATTAAATGTATAAAATGGAAGATACTGTCACAACGATACATAAAATATTGCCACAACAAATCAAATTTTCTGGTATGCGTGTATACACAGGAAGAACAAATGATATACACGAGAGTTTCTGCCTATTTACAAGATTGTTTACAAGTGAATATTGTGAAATATAAAATGTAAATATTTATAGATATATACATGTATATATACATATTTTTCTCATAAAATTCATTCCTAGCACTTGCATTCAGAAAATATTCTAAATCTCAACACACATTACTATCATTATTGATACAAATACGTGCAATTAATAAAATGTCATGGACGTTTTCTAATATAGAACCAGTCCCTTGTGCAGATCAAAGCTTTACTAGTTTGAAATGAGTTTCATTGGAATGCAGCAACAAATCATTTTTTTAATTAAATGTTAGTTCTCGTACCATAAAAAGTAAATTAGAATCTTCAAAATGCAAAAATACAATGGCATCTACAATACCATCATTTTGGACCTAATTGGAGAAAAGGACAAAATGATGGCACCTATATCTATCCTACAAGAAACCAATGTCCTAACCCCATGTAGAGAACATGTAGTTAAAAGAATGTTGGTAGTTGTGACTTGCTTTTTATGTAGGGATAACCAGAAAGGTACTAAATATATTTACCTAATACAATATTACCTGTGTACAAAAGCACACAATTGTAAACATTATTGACCAAATCTCTCACAGCATAATGACAGACTTGATCAGGGTCTATGCTACTTGCTTTTGAACACAGAATGAATGGCACTGACTGTGATATGCTGGCACAATATGTGAGAGTAGCTGAGGATGCCTTTGCACCAAACACTAAATTTTGTCTTCTTGTTTTGGACTTTTGACATTGGTGATGAGGTCCATGATGTAATAAACTGTGGATGTTTCCAGTGTGATAGAATCATTAACACAAGACCCACGACCAAGAAACTCCACAAATAAGTTCACCAAATTTTTCTTCACTTTCCACAGTATGAAAACATTATGGTTTTGAATTTATTTGCCTTTTAGCAACTCAATAAACCAAGGAGTCAAGCCTTTGTTAAAACAGCTAGCTGAATCTGGCACTCACATATCCAACACAACTTTGACGTTTCTGCAAGGGCAATATACTCCGCCCAACCATTCATACTGAGAATGTGCTCAAAAATGGTTGGAGAATATAGCTGTGGAGTCCCATGGTGGTGAATCTTATTCTAAAAATTTCACTGCACCAGAAACTGAACAGAGTTCTTGATAAGATTTTAATGAATTGGGTATTTTACTCACTGGTTTTGAAATAATTGCATTTGTAAAAATTTGATGGGGAATTTTGTGCACAAAGCAAAACACAAACTTATGACACCAGACTAAGTATAAATCATCAAGCCATTAATCATGCCTTTAGAATATGTAAGAGGGCTTAGTGACCAAAACTAATTCAGATAGCTTTCGAATTATATGGCTCCATTTGAGTGAGTGTTCTGACAGTGATTAAGTACTATTATTTCAAAAGTGCATGAAACATCCTGAACTTGTCCAAACAGTATACTTTATACTCATCAAAAGGAACATCAAAAAACATGGTCTGTGCTTAAGGCAGCAATAATTCACTGGAAACGTTAGAGTAAATGCTTAAAATAAAATTGTTTGTACAATTTTAATGCATTAAAAATTTCTTTCACTGCTTATCTAGAGGTCTTCTTCCAGATCTGAATGATCTGGAATCCTACACAATTTTATATCATGGACCTTGGTGCTAGCATCTGAATGATCTGGAGTCCTCTACAATTTTATAACATCATGGACCTTGGTGCTAGCATCTGAATGATCTGGAGTCCTCTACAATTTTATAACATCATGGACTTTGGTGCTAGCATCTGAATGATCTGGAGTCCTCTACAATTTTATAACATCATGGACTTTGGTGCTAGCATCTGAATGATCTGGAGTCCTCTACAATTTTATATCATTATGGACCTTGGTGCTAGCATCTGAATGATCTGGAGTCCTCTACAATTTTATAACATCATGGACCTTGGTGCTAGCATCTGAATGATCTGGAGTCCTCTACAATTTTATAACATCATGGACTTTGGTGCTAGCATCTGAATGATCTGGAGTCCTCTACAATTTTATAACATCATGGACCTTGGTGCTAGCATCTGAATGATCTGGAGTCCTCTACAATTTTATAACATCATGGACCTTGGTGCTAGCATCTGAATGATCTGGAGTCCTCTACAATTTTATAACATCATGGACTTTGGTGCTAGCATCTGAATGATCTGGAGTCCTCTACAATTTTATATCATTATGGACCTTGGTGCTAGCATCTGAATGATCTGGAGTCATCTACAATTTTATAACATCATGGATCTTGGTGCTAGCATCGAGCATCCAAAACAAGACGAAAAATATCAAAGTTTAGTACTATAAGGTGTCTATAACCATATATGACAGTAGATCTTAGTATATGTTTTTTGCAGTTGGGCATTTGCTACACTGAGAAAATACAGCACAGTGCTGAACACTTGAAATGCATATGAAATCAAATCCTTTATTAACCAGCATACACACATTCCTCCCCCCCAAAAAAGAGTATAATTAAATGCTTCTGTACTTTGTACAGGCTAACCAACATGATATATAAAACATTTAGGCATAGTTATATGTAGAAATATAACTAAATTGTCAATTTATGTAAATATGCCCTATTTTTATAAAAGGTTATGATGACCAATTGTACAAGAAAAATATGGCTGGGTTAAGATGAAAGATTGAGTTAACCAAATAATCAATTATAAACAATATTATCTATGAATTAATTAACCTTGTATTTTGTTTACAACAGTAACAGATTGCAATCTATTTTTGAGGCTATGCATGGACATTTTCAAGTTCTTGAGTATAATTCAAAGTTTTCATCTTGATCCCCAAAAATCTTACAAGACTTAGCCAAGAAAATGCAAGTTTGCTTGTATTCAAACATTATGCATTACCCATATAAATATTACCTTAGCCTTGAGAGGGGGTGGGGGGTGGTCGGTGGGGTAAAAGTACAGAAATAAAGGAAAGTGAACTGCCTGTGCCAAGCAGATTTTATTAAATGTAAAATGTGTTTTAAAAAATCAGTATTTAGAGAAGTTTTCCTTTTGAGCACTTTTAAAACAGATAATTCCTTAATTTCTTTACTTTTTCCAACATACAGGATGTCACCATATTTGTAAGCTCTTCACCTGTGAAAGCAGTAATTGTCCATTGCTGTGATGTTTAGGTCATTCCGGTTATGCAACAAGATGACAGTCTGCTGAAAGCGACTCAGTTTTGATAGTTGTTAGAAAGTTCAGATTAAATTTGGATACAATTTGATTTCATTTTTAAAAAAATACATATCGTATTGGTATCTTTGAGTATCTTGATAAAATGTTGTTGCATTTATGTAACAAATCATTTATAGTTATCTTGCCATAGTGAAAAGTACCAGGTTCTCAGAATAGTTTGCACAATTCTGACAAGCTTATAAACTGGCCACTCTTGTATCTCCAAAATCTGGGTTATTCTTCATTTAACACCATATAGTTCAACATCACTCTTCTGTATGATTTTATTAAGAGTTCCAAAATGAACTTATGGCAACAACGAATTGATAGATCAATATCAGTATCAGCAATTGACCGGATGCGACTTAGTGATGCCACAGATATATCCATTTTGCAGTCCAGACTATCAATACAAATGTTTGAATTAATTGGACATATCTTTAAAACTACTGTTAATTTGAATACAATTTTGGTATATATTTCCATTCACTTAGTATATTCATTTAAGGAATATATGAAAAGGAAGAGCTTCCTTTTCTTTAAAATAGTGATTTCCTTATAATACTCAGATCCTAAAGCTGTTATAAAGTTCCCAAGTTGCTCTTATAAATTTCTTGCTGGAGGTAGATTAGATATAGCTCTCACCCTTGTATCCTGTGTAGAATATCAAATAAGTGAACACAACTGCCAAAATGTGTACATTTCAATCCCCCCCCCCCCAAGCTTGTCTAAATGTTCAAAATTAGAAAACTCTAAACAACATAGATTTATGTGGATCTTGTTAAGACACTTAGCTGCTGAAAAAAAATGGAATATACGCGGTTTAAAAATGATTCAATGGTATTAAAACAGATTTTCGTTTAACAATTCATAAGATGCAAAAATATACAACACAAAAAAGAAACCCCCACCAAAATTCAGCAATGCCAAATATTGTGATTTATATAAAATATACTTTGATCTTGAATCAAATATGAAAAGATAGCTGAGTATTACAGATGATACAAGTTTCTCTTTAAATGAATAGGGCATTATTAAAGTAATATGCTAAATAAAATGGTAACTGTATGCTTAACATGTACCAAAAGAATATCATATACATCCTTAGATGTAAAACAAAAGCTTAACAGTTGTTATGACCATATAGTACAACAATAAAACGACAGTGAAACCTGGCTTAAAAGACATTTTGTGTACAGCCTAATTTGGTCTTTGTAGATTAAGTTTCCTTTATGTGAAGGTCCCCACCCCCAGCTCATTAATTTTAAACATGCACAGTGCATTATCTATAAAAAAAAATAATCATTTAAATATGGCAATCATTATTGCATACATTCTAGTCCATACGTTGTTCTACAGCAGAGGGGTGTAAAATAATATCTTCAAAAGTAAGTTCACACTTATCATTTATGGGACAGAACAGTATCCTATTATATGCACCAAATTAACATCCTATGCCCACATTATACAAGTGTGCTTTATATGAAGAACTACAATGAAAATTTCAGTGAGGATTCTCCAAGTGCCCCTCATTTATTTCTTTCATAATTTGATACAAGCATCAGGCAGTGCCAAGGAGTACCCTCTCCAAGAAAGTACAATATCTACTTGTGTCCATAAAACTGAGGTGTCCTTTATGACAGGTTTTACTGTGTTACTGATCATTACAATATGATCTCAACAAGTACATAGCACATTCAAACAGCACTTGCAATAAGAATACAGCAAATTCTAAGCAGGTAGAGCACTTAAACATTCAACAAGGTAAACAAGGTTTACTTAATTTAATTCATTAAATTAGGTAAATAATCAGTAAGAGCATGTCATTTAAAAATTAAAAGAATTACGGTTCTTGTGAATGTTTTACAACAAGTTATTTTCTCTTCAAAAAGGTAAAATCAACAATTCCTTCCTTAAGCAATGACAAGAAAACTAAAATTTCAAGGGTTCTCCACATGACATTGGTAAATTTGAAGACATTGTTCAATATACCATCTCAGTAACACTCAAACTGCTGATAATGTACATAACACATTGCTTTTTTCAAACTGGGCAAAGAAATGTTTTAGTCCAACAGCAAATTATTTTGCATCCCCTCAGAACTTTCAAAGATAGTACCTCTTGTAAAAAAAAATATATATATATATTCAACTGGTAGATTGGCAAATGGGCTGTTAGCTACTATATATACTCGCGTACAAGTCAGGTCCAACTGCAAACAACAAAGACCCTGATCTGCCTTCGCATATTGCGCCAGCAGATCAGGGTATATATTGTTAGTTCTACTGATTACTCCTAACAAACTGCATCACTGCTAATGCATGTACAAGGATAGGGATAATACATTGTTTGCTATGTGCATAAATTTGCCAGAACACGAGGAAGGAGATTGTGCTTGAGCTCAATGTCCTTTCTGAGTGTTCCAGTTACACACAGCAAACCATGTATTACTACTATTCTTACATGATCAATTACTATGTAAATTATTTACCAAATACCTAGAAAAAAGTAGATTTTAAACACACACAAAATTCTATACTCGAGCAGCATATGAAATTCTGATGTTTAAGAAAACAAAATGACAAAAGTAAATGATAACAAACCTGCCGGAACCAGCCCGACCATGTAAGAATATCTATCAATGCTGAAGCCAGCTGCACTAAATATATTATTTGAGTGCATTGTCTTCTGTTCTTTGTCAAAACATGGTATAAGCTGTATGAAGATTAATAAAAGTGCCACAAGTATAACATAAAAATTTTCTTCCATCTTCACAATACAAAACAAATTTCAAATTGTACATCTCTTTTGCATCATTTTTTAAACAAAATTTATGACTACCGTATTTGCTCACGTATAACATGCACAAATGTGCAAAATAGGTTTGGAAACTAATTTGTCTTTGCATACAGCATAAAGCAGATGTAAATCTATGCTGATCATTCTATCGATGGTTTCAAGTGAACAGTACAATTCCTAATCTGTTGGCGCATCATGCAATAGGGATCCAAGCTATATGCAGTTGGGTACATGCTACATATGAATCAATACAATACTTTAATTGATACAAATCATCATAATTATCCCCCCCCCCCTTATAATTACTTCTGCTGAAATCAGTCCAGCATCTTTTCTGTTATACTCCCATAATAAACAAATAGAAGACATCAATTCCATGAAAAATTCATTTCTTCCCATTGTATATTACTTCCCTTCAAATTATACCTTTTGGGACATCCTACCATAACAAATGTATTGGAGAAATCAATTCCATGAAAATTGATTACATAGTTGTCCCTCTGCATTCCATGTGTCATGAAATTATTAAAGATATGCAGTGGTTAACATGTCGGACCAGAAGGGTGCAGGTTCAGTTGTTTCCAGTAGTTGCAGTGGCTAAATGGTTAGTGTGCCAGACTTGTGACTGAAAGGGTGCAGGTTTGAATCCTACTATAGGACTGTGGTGTGGCCTTGGGCAAGACACATTGCCTCAGCACTAAATAATCTGCATGTGTTACTGTTCCGTAAAACACCAAAGCAAAAGAAATTGATTCCTGCCAATTGATCAGCCTGGGGTGGCCGATATGCTGTTTCGCAAGGCATATTACTCTACGCACCTCTGAATGATATAACCTTCATGTGTTACTGTGCCATAAAACATCCCAAAACCAAACATCTCATCATGATATAACCTTCCTGTGTTACTGTGCCATAAAACATCCCAAAACAAAACATCTCAGCATGATATAACCTTCATGTGTTACTGTGCTGTAAAACACCCTAAAACCATCTCAGCATGATAGAACCTGCATGTGTTACTGTGCTGTAAAACACCCCAAAACCAAAAATCTCAGCATGATATAACCTTCATGTGTTACTGTGCTGCAAAACACCCCAAAAACCAAAAACCTTAAAATTGTAGCATAATTATGGTAAGTTCGTAACCAATAATACATCTAAAACAAATCATATATCCCTGGCCCTTATTTTCAAAAAAAAACATATTTTTGCATGAATAATTATAGATAGAAGGATTCTATGTAAAAAAAAATGGTGTCCCACCAGTGCCCTAAGTAATGATACATGCAAAAACATTTACACATAATCTTAATGTTGATGCACCTCCATTTGTTTCCAGAAATTTTTTACCTCATTAACAATAGGTTGTGGGTGTTAATGCTTGAATTTAAGGCTGATTAATACTCAATAAGTAAAGATATTAGTCAGAGGACTAACCCAATCCCTGATTACAATAATGGTCAAGACCAAAATAATATATTGAGGAAGAAAAGCAATCATGCAACAAACAAAAAAATATAAATTTTCTACATTTTTCTTAGTTTTCTGTTCATCATGACGGAAATGCTTGTTCAAGAGCTTGCATCATTGTCAGAAACATCAACATAATATTATATCAACAACTTCAAAAAACAAATCATCTAATCCATACTACATCATATCTATCACAATATCCTTGTACACAGAGATCTGTGATTTGTAAAACATGGCACTTGACCCAGTCTGATATCTACAATAACGTGCAAAGTTTTGGAGAACCAGTCTATGCTATGTACAGAATAAACTTCATTTCTTTTTAGAATGCAGCATCTCCATGAGTAGTGTTTGTTCTGGCATTTCACCATTCATGTGTTTAAAATACAAATACTCCTCAGCTCGAATACTAATAACTCGTATCTCTGGTAACCGCAGCAACACCTGGCCAAACTTATCCTTTACACTGGGGTAGAAGTTTATACAGTACTCCATTAATGCTGCATTGACCTTTTCCTGACAAGATTCCACATACTGCCGATCCTCAAGCTCAGCAACATCTAATAATTAAAAAGAAATACTGTAAATCACAAAATATTAGCAAGCACTAATGTTAGTTATTTTTGCCAGTGAACTAATTGTCACTAATATTATATTTATCTAAAAATTTTGTGATAACATGATCTTAATGCCTATCCTATAAAGGCCAATGACTATCCAGACAGACGGTTCTGGAACTGGAGTTAGTTATCAATAGCTATCATTTTTATATGCAACATGCCATGCTACTGTACAGTAACAATGGACCTGTGGATTTTTTTTTTCTTTTAAGAAATACTGCTGCAATTGGCACTAACTGGTTGATTAAAATCTGTGGAGAGCTTGCCCATTATCACAGAAGCAGCATGTCACATTTTGCTGTAACAGGTGATGTCAGACAGCTGACCTGCTGCTGCAGATTTTACATGGAAAATAAAGACAATAGCATGCTAGTGGGTATTATTGTCAGGTAATTAATTGTAGGGCTGGGTCTGTGAGGAGCTTACTTAGAACGGCAGCTTGTCTGCAACAGGTTAGGAGAAACAGGTGACTTTGCTGGAGCATTTACATGGAAAGCAGATTATAGCCTACTGATTTGTAGCACACAGACAATACATGTAAAACTAAAGGAATGATAAGGAATTTGCCCAAAAAATAATTAGCAAATATACCCCCTGTCCCCTACATCCTACCGTTGCTCCGTGATTGAGATGATTCAGCTGCAAGTGAAAAAGGCCAATATCTCTTACAAAGATCACAGTAGCACAAAGATTTTACACTATATTCATTGTTAGATGATGACATCAATATGTACAAAGTTTCACAGCAATCCATAAACAAAAGAGACAAATGCCTGATATAGCTGAACTGGGTAAATGACATGTTAGCTTGTGAATGCAAATTTATATATATATGTATTGCAATTGTGGAGTAGCAAGAAAAGTTTGGAGCACTTAATTGCTACATTGTCTATTAATGTTGGTGTTGCTTATCTTCTTTCTTAGAATATATATATATACAAGTAGGAGATTAAAGCACGGCAGATTTTTTTGCTTCATGTTTAAATTATGTTTATTATCATGCTTGTATTTTCTTGTGGACTGAAATAAAACAGATGAAACAAGGCAAGTAATGCCGATTTTCATTCATTTATGTATATGTAAAGTATGATCACTTCGTTGCATGTCTTGTGGGATAAACTAATATCATATGTGTGGGTTTGGTTTCCAGGGGCTTGCATTTTTCATTCATGGGGGGGGGGGGGGGGTCGGACACTGAATGAAATATTTTGTACTTTTTTAAATAGCCAAACACATCAGAAAATATGATAAACAACTTCTTGGCACAAAAAGGCCATTGTTTTTGCAACCAGCTGTGATCCTGGACCTCTTCCTGCCACCTTGGTACTAGCCCCTGGTTTATGACTGAGAAAACTGTTCATAGTCCCACCCATAAAACATGTGTATACTTACATGGCAATTCTAGGGGAGCTAATTTATGCAGTCAGCATAGATTCCGCTGTCTGTCCTTACCATGTAGGGTAATTACTTGGAAACCACTGAGATCACCATCCAGGGTAGCCACCACGGTGGCTCAGTTGCTAAGGCATTGGACCCATGATCGGATCAACCCATATCACCTACCCAATTTCTCAGAATTTTTTTTTTTTTAAAGGACAAGTGTTTCTTTGCTCTTAGTAATTGATTTGGAGGTGTTTCAGGAGAATATCATACCACAGCTAAATACACACAATATAAATTTGAAATAAATTGTGACTAATTTGTGATTGATGGCATTGAATATACGAAATGCAATAAAATAATTCATTTACATATGCTAACATTAAAACAAACAAATCATTCAAGCAGTTTAATATGCAAAACCATTTAAAAGTGTTTAGTGGCTCTGGTTATTTTTTGTTGGGCAATGAGAGGAAAGTGTCTTGCTGAGGGACACAATACAGCAAATCCATTCACAAGATTGCACACACTACATTCTTTTTCCAAACTAATGTTTCCCATAATTTATTTTATCTTCTTAAGAGTATTATGTTTTTTATTTTTTCTTCAATTTTTTTCTTCAGCTTAAGTTTCTCATTATTTAATTTAATCCAAAAAGTATTATTTTGCTAGTTCATATAACTTGTTTTACTGAAATTTATGCATCCTGCATTCTACATTTTTAAAATCAGTTTTAAATTTATTCTGCAAGGGGGAGAACTCTGCATAACCCCAAGAAGACATCATTTGAAGGATTTTCTGCTTTTAGTAACTACAGCCATATTTGACTTCTGATTGGCATCATTTGTGTCAATTTAAAACGTCTTCATACCAGGATGAGTTTTGTCAAATTTGGTCAAATTCTGTTGAGCAGTTTATTAATAGTCATTTAAAGGTTTAGCCATATATGATACTGATTAGCAAGATTTGAAAACAAAGAGTTCCTTGACAGGACTAGTGCTCTATTGACCAAAAAGAATTTCCAGGAATTCAAGATAAGATCTTGTCTTCTTTTTAACTCCTGAGTGTTGATATTCTTGAATGATAAGATTTTCAAATTAACCAAACTGTCAGCTATACAGGATGCAAGATCAGCACCATTTTCATTTAGGACAAATCAGACACCATTAGAAGTCTTTTGGTGAAAATCCTATGTTGATATAACCATCCAATCTGAAGAATTAGTGACAAGATTTTCAATATGTTCATTATGGCAGCCTTATTGAGGTCGGATCGGCATCCTTTTTCATTCAGGACAAACGAAATACCAGAATTAGTCTTCTGATGAAATCACTTGTCGATATGACTTTCCATTGAGAAGGAGTAGCAATAACAACATTTTTACAATGGCTGCCATGCTGGCCATACTGGATGTCAGATTGGAACCATTTTCATTTAGTACCAACTAGACGTCATAAGAAGTCTTCTGTTGAAAACCCAAAGCTGATACGACTTTCCATCTAGGAGTAGTGATAAGATTTTCAAGATAGCAGCTGCATATGAGCAGATGATAAGTCTATGTCTGTCTGTAATTTGCATAGTGGAAATATAACCGATATGTCAACACATATTAAACGGCACCACCCTACCACTAACAGACCTTCTACAGATGAAAAGACTATCAAGTTGATATGTGTATCATTAATGTATCATATCACAGGCTGTGTATCTTGAATCGTATCGATACACAGCAGAGGTGTATCATTTCACTCCTAATGAAAAGGTTGCTGTTGTTGCTGAGAATTATTCCTGCAGTCTTTCTATAAATGAACATATCTTCTCTGGTATGCCCCCTGACAGAGTCATGCAGAGATATTGGCAATTCGGACCCAAAACAGAATGTGGGGAGGGGGGACCAAAAGTTAGGGAGCACAGGGGTTTAAGAGAAGAAGATCACAAAAGAGCATCTCTTCTTATCAAGTTGAAGTTACCAGAGGCCATTAAAGTATTTGCATCTAGTGGTGTCTGTAAATGAACATATCTTCTCTGGTATGCCCCCTGACAGAGTCATGCAGAGATAGGGGCAATTCGGACCCCAAACAGAAAGTGGGGAGGAGGGACCAAAGGTTAGGGAGCACAGGGGTTTAAGAGAAGAAGATCGTAAAAGAGCATCTCTTCTTATCAAGTCGAAGTTACCAGAGGCCATTAAGGTATTTGCATCTAGTGGTGTCTACCTTGGCAATATGACATACCAATTCCCAGGCATGGTCACTTCAAATGTGATGTACTGGCATCGTGGATATGGTCAGTCTGGCTGGTCCTCCAGCCAGGGCAGTCTGCTGGGCATAGGACATCATTGCTGTAGGAACTGTCTAGCGATATGCTGTTCACCAGTTCAAGATGACAGATTCATGACTGCCGAAACCATACATTGTCTGTCCAGATTGCTTGACCGGTTAGTCAGCAACCAGAGAGTGTATGGAGAATGATATATGAATTATGGGCTGGGCTAAGCCAGATGGCAAAGTTATCTGGGTCTCTTAACCACAATAATGAGCGTGAGTTTCATCTGAGGTTATTTTATGTAAGTGTTCCATCATCACTGGATCAAAGGATCCAAGAAAATTTCCATTACTCTCTACAAACAAGTGATCATTCTGGCCGCGAAATGCCAAATTGTGAGTTGTCAAATATTTTGTAATGGCAATCAGTCGCTGCAACACAGACTCCCAATGTTGCCTTTCTTTTTTAATCTGTAACTGAACGTCTTTGTCAATTCCTTTTCGGACAATAAGTCTTACTTTGGTCTCGTGCCATAGCATAAAAGAATTCATGTGATTGGGTGATTGCTCATGTGATGACAAAATGTTGTGAATATGTCCCCAATCGTCATGCCACATGTTGCAATTTGGATTGCTTTTGCTGCGAATAATTTACATGGCATGTAGAACACTTTATTAGCGGTCAGAGAATAACACAGCCATATTCAAAGAACTTTCTCCTTATTTTGTGAAATGTGCCAGTGTTACATGGAAAAGGAACAATCGGTATTTTTATTTCTTGGAATCTTAAACTGGAAATCGGGCAGCTGTTGGTCATAGCTGGTTAAAATCAACTCTCCTTATCTTCTGCTGAGTTGTTGAGGCCAATAAATGGGATCGTGCAAGTTGAAATTCATGATGGCAGAACTGTCATCTGATTGTGTTGAGCTGCTAGCACTTTTGACTTCATTAACTCGATCAGAATCAGAGATATCTGGTTCCATTCTGTGACATTCACTTGGTGGATCAGCATTTTTGAGTTCTTGCTCATTGTTCTTCAACTGATGATCATTTGCAGATGAAGTCTCATTTTTTCCAGGTATTCTGGTGAACATTTGATCAATTTTTAAGTTTTTGCTTAATTAATGCTCCCTTTGAGTTTTTCGCTTTCTGTTAGTACTCTCAGACAACTTATTTGAGCTCATCTCTGTGAAGGGATCCAAAATTTAGTAATACATGTATACTCTCGAATATCCGGCTGCAGATTAACCGTACTGCAGATTATCAAGCGTTAACTAGTGCAGGAAAAACTGTTCTGTAAGGTTTTAGTCTTCGAAGACTATGTTCTATGAAACAAAGAACTGTACGTGTACAAGGTTTTACAGACATATAATGTATCAATCCCATGCTCTTGACCCTATGACCCTGAAATCTGATGCAGTACAGTATAAAGTACACATGATTCCAGTCCGACTTAAAGCAGCAATTTAATGTCGCACCCTTAATCGTGAACTAATAAGCTACTGGTTTTAATCCGATTGACTCGATTAAATCAATCTACAGTACAAGTACTGTATTTGTAATATTATATCACTTGATACAGTGTATAGTATTTAACACTGATTAGAATAAAAGATTGAATGTTCACCTTGATTAATACAAAGTAGCTTCATCCTGAAACTTTCATCTATGAAGACCATGCTTTACCATAATGATTCAAAAACATATTAGTCAATAGCATACAGTACTGTACAAAAACAACAAATATGCAAGTAGTTTGCTACTGAACTTTATTAAAGCACAGAAGTTTTAATATGAATACCATAACAAGTGTCCACGCCAAACTGCATCATTTTGTAACTGTTGTTCATCGTTAGTAAATATTCAATGCTTTTACACACCATATGGATATTTTATCAACATGTAGATTTAATAAATTTATGCCAGCAAATAATAGAATAAACTAGTGTTTTGATACTAAATATAACCCTTAATTGGGTGAAATCAAAACTGTATTCATGTTGTTCAATTATCCAATATAGCTGAGCCGGAGGTTAAGCCGCATAATCGAGAGTATTTCTGATAGAATTAATCAAATTTACTATTCTTTACATGTTTCTGAAGTTTCAATACAGATATACAGATCGGGGGTGGGGGGGGGGCCCAAAAGTCTGTTTCGCACAGGGCGGTGTATTGCCTCATGCCAGCCCTGTTACTAGGGAAGCCACCCCTAACACAATTTTGCTAGAGCATGTCCTGAAGAAGCTTCCTACCAAGTGTGAATATTGAAATTTTTATTTTTTCATTATGATTTCATCAATGTGATTGGCCAGGCCCTTTTGATTTTATTTGGTTTACACCGTTATGAACTGAAAAAACATAAATTTGCAAGCTATGCTGATGTACGGTTTGTTTACATCAAGAACAAGGGCAGTGTGATCAGTTCATGTTTATGGTGTACAATACAAAATGGTGTGAATGAAATGAAAAATGTAATTCGATTTTAAAATATAAAGCTGAAAGTTGGATCAATCCAAAATTTAGACTAATCACGGACAGTACGAGAGAAGAGTGACGGGATGCTTGACATTCCAAATTCTTCTGCAAGTTAACATTGTTACAAGTACACTTTAACATTTTAATATCTGGAACAGTCATCTTCCATATAAGTCGATTATTCACATGGGACTAAATAGGTTGATTTTGCCAAGCAATTTGACAAGTTTTGGAAGAAACTGTGGTCTAATGGGAAAAATACAAGAAGTTAACATTCTGCTCAGTTGTAATTACTATTTTAATGAAGAATGTTTTTTTTATATTTCAAGATGTATTTCAAATCAAACAAATGCTGTGCGGACTGTATGATTTCATAGATCATGCACAAGTTTGCACAGCATTTTTTAGTTCATACTTCAGTGAACTTCAAAAACTAAATTGGTCAATCCTAGGCTGAAATTAGCCCAGAAGTTTTTGAGAAGTAAAATAAGGCAATGTTGACAGATGCCACAAGCCGGACTCAGGACCATATAATAAACTCATTTGTTCCTATGGCCAGATAAGTTAAAAATCATTTAAATAACATGAAAAATCTAACCAGGCCATTGACAATTAGAAAGAAAATTGTGCTAGTTTCCTGTGATGGACAAATGGACAAGGTGCCTCACTGCAAGCAGCGGGGGCATACAAAACAATGTCCACGGCCTGACACTTACCTGGATTGAGAAGAATGAGAAATTTCAAGCAGACATATTCATTGACATCTATCTTTAAATCTCTAATTTTCTTGACCAATTCCAGGATACCGTCTTTCAGGTCTCCCAGCCCCAAGGTTTCCAGGCTCTCCATTCCCAGCTTGTGACCACTGGACTGCAAAGACAAATGTTACACATTCTGTTATTGTTTGACTTGAAAATCAGATCTCTAACCCTACTGCCATTGTTTCCCAGATTACTGGTTATCTAATCTGTTCAACTGATCCTTTGTTTAGTTTTTACCTTGCATCAAAGATAATAGGTGTCCAATAATTTTCAGTTTTCTAAAGAGTGTTTGTACATAAAAACTAAAGCAGAAACTTATTATAGACTACAATTTACACAGGCCTGTATGTCTTGAAAATACAGCATATTTTTTTCTCTCCATGCAGGTGACTAAATGTACAGGGTATATGTTATGTATTTTGTAATCCCAAAGTCCAATCTAAAAATGTTTATAATTATTCGTTCCTCTACTATCAGTCTGCACCAAAGATACCATGATGGACAACTTTTTCAGTATGTGGATAATCTAAAGTTAGATGAAGACTGTCTTTTGCTGGATATGCATACTCTCTTTCAACCAGACCATTAACATTGTTCTATATAATCTGTGCCATATGAGGGCCTGATCCATAAACATGGCTCTGTACAATCTGTGCCATATGAGGGAATGGGCCATTAACATGGTTCTGTACAATTTGTGCCATATGAGCGCATAGGCCATTAACATGACTCTGTACGATCTGTGCCATACAAGGGCAAGGGTCATTGAAATGGCTCTGTATGATCTGTTCCATATGAGGGCATGGTCCATTAACATGGCTCTGTGCGATCTGTGCCATATGAGGGTCTGGTCCATTAACATGACTCTGTATGATCTTTGCCACATGAGGGCATGTCCATTAACATGGCTCTGTACAATCTGTGCCATACAAGGGCATGGTCCATTAACATGGCTCTGTACGATCTGTGCCATACATGAGCATGGTCTGTTAGCATGGCTCTGTATGATCTGTGCCATTCGAGGGCATGATCTATTAACATGGCTCTGTACGATCTGTGCCATATGAGGGCCTGGTCCATTAACACAGCTCTGTACGATGTGTGTCATACAAGAGTCTGATAAAAGAAAGAGTTTTCCGTGTAATGACAGAACTAGACTTTCCTAAAATTGAGAAAAGTAGTTATGACTTGAATGATTTGCAGATAGTATGTATAGATACATTTTTAGATAGCACATTTTTTTTTGTAGTTTCACTTCAACAAAGTTGGATCAAAGAGCCTTCAATCGGTAACAATGTATGGGGGATATCTCACAGAGCCATGCAAAAAAGGTCTAATTGAACACGACTAGGCTATGCATAGAATAAAGTTAAAAATCTGCAGAAAAATGTTTGCAGTTTAGATTTGTCAAACCTCAATATACAACTAACCATGCCAACCCAATTTTTGGACCGATGTACAAAAGCTAAAACCCCAACAATTATAAATCCGTTTGACTCAATCTCAACCTTGACAAATTTAGTGAAATATTTCATATGAGAAAAGTGGTTACAGCTGAAAATTTCATGCAAGTATCATCAATAGCTTTGGAGATTTGTTTTATTTAGAAGTTTTTTGTAAAGGCTCATTCTCATGACTCAAAGGTTTAGGAACTGAAGGCCAAGTTTTACCATATATTGTGATTAGATTTGTTTCCAAACTGTAACATTGCAGCTATCTACCTTTACAACACAGTGACATTGTATCCATCTACTTTTACAACAAAGTAACATTGTATCTATCCACTTTTACAACACAGTAACATTGTATTTATCTACTTTTACAACACATTCACATTGTATCTATCTACTTTTACAACACAGTAACATTGTATATATCTAATTTTACAAACTGTAACATTGTATTTATATACTTTTACAACACATTCACATTGTATCTATCTACTTTTACAACACATTCACATTGTATCTATCCACTTTTACAACACAGTAACATTGTATTTATCTACTTTTACAACACATTCACATTGTATCTATCTACTTTTACAACACATTAACATTTTTTGTAACATCCTGAACTATCCCAACCTTATCCATTCAAGAATCCATTGAGAATCCCTCGTTTTGGAAATTATTTGGCAGCAGCAGGATGTAAATTCTGATCCAGTATGTACCTCTCAGAATTGATGATACTAAAGATAACACTATTCTGGTTTCATTTAGTTATACAACCCCCAAAACATAACAGAGATGTTTTTACAGGGAGAATGACTACTGTACATTCCCAAGCATTCCAGTTTCCATTCCTCTTTGGGTTTTCATCACAAATATGCCTTCTTATCATGGTTTAACCCATCTGTCGTCTGATCACTGGAAACGATATTGGACTAATTTCTCCCGACAGTCCAGTTTCATTTCTCACCTTTGAATCATGGCAATGTCATTTTTTTTTTTATAGAGATTATGGTATCAAAGAAATTCAGAAGAAAACGATACTTACCAGTTATAGTATTAAGACAATTGTCCTGCGTATGTATCAAGGACAGCAACTTAATGGAAAGTCATGCACAATATTAACACTGCTCCCTGGTCTTCGCAGTCACCAGACATAAACATCATTAAAAATGTATGGACTACAAAAACAAAAACAAAAAAAACTTACAAAAATTTTGACCAAAATTTTTAAACTAGATGTGATCTCACCAATGTTGTCTAGGATATTTGGCAGTCAGTGGATCAGACTACTTATACTAGTCTTTACCTAAGCAACTACATTCTGTCATAAAAGCAAAGGGCTCAATTAAGAAATACTATAACTTGTAAGTATCGTTTTCTTCTGAATTTCTTTGATACCATAATTTTACATCAGAACAAAATCAATATTACATTAACAGCATCATGTAAAGTGGCTTATCACTTATGACATACTTACAAACACAAGTTCTCCTGACCAGTGTTGGCGAGCGAACCGATGTGCCAAGTCCAGAATAAGGACTTCACTCCAGCAATTCTGCAAAAGCTTCATCTGGTCTTCGACCTGCAAAGCAAAGAGAAAATAGAGAAATGTAAAATGAAACACCAATGCCCCACTAAAAACACCAAATAAAATAATCATAACAGTGGCAAAAACTTGTCAAATTATACTGAATTATATGCAAGAATGCAGGTCAACATGATGGTTTCCACCAGGTTTCAGGTCAACATGATGGTTTCCACCAAGTGTCAGGTCAATTCAACAAGGCTGAAAGAATAATTGTTCTCACATAATTTGTAAAAAAAATCTTACCATCAAAGGGCAGGGTCTGACAAATTTCAAAATCACAAAAAGAACCTGGTAGCCCTGCTTACATTCAGTAGCCCAAGAAAGGCAAAGGTACTTGAATATTAAACTGTTAGTTTCACAACTATCCCTGCAATTTCTTGTGCAGTATCACAAGGTATTTTCCTTTGCAAAGTACTGTGGCAGGCATATTCTGAAAATAGTCTGAGCAATTCATATCATATAGTCTAGTAGTCAACTGGGCTACTTCACTACAATTTATGGTTGCCCAGTCCCAACATTATGGTGGGTCCTGTGCTCCACGAAAAAGGTTTATTAGACACTGAAATGGGACACAACTCTGGAGCAATATATATTATATCAATATTTGTTGGTTATGATCATGATACAGTCAAACAACGTGTATACTGAATACTCAGGGTACCTTAAAAAAAAGCAGTCATTAAAGACAGACGGTCTTTATATGCAGTTAAATGAAGGGGCTTTTTTGTGTGGTGGGGGGGGGGGAACAGGTCAAGAAGATCGTTGAACCACGATTGTTGGAGCTACAAGGGGACTATCAGGATGAGTTGAGACATGGAGATCCTGACTTGTTGGAGAACCTGCAGAATTATTTTGATAGGTAGGAAGGAGTAAGCATACACATGATCTGACTTCAGACAGAAGGCATCCACTGCCCAGGCCTTACGATCTGGCACTGGAGAGACATGAGGGAGCTTGTTGTTCAATCTCATAGCAAACAAGTTGACCCTTGGCCTCCTCCACAGTTGAAAAAGTACCCCTGCTACCGACTGGCACAGAGGCTATTCCACGAGGATCACATGGCCCCATCTGGTCCAGTTGTCCTCCAGGATATTCCTTTTGCCCTGAATATGAGAGACACTAAGAATGATCTCCTCCAAGACTGCCCATCAGAAGAGGTTCCAGACCTCCAAGCAATGACGAGCATGTGTACTTCCTTGACATCTCAGATACACTACAAACTACGTGTTCTCCGAGGTGATCATAATGCAGTGATGCCTAATGACGTTGACAAACCCCTCTAAGGATAGAAATACTGCATTTCTAGGTTGTTCATGTGAAGGATCAATTCTTTCTGAGACCAGACCATGAACTACCTTCTCTGGTTCCAGGTGAGCACCCTATCCCGAATCTGATGTGTCTGTGTACAGAATAGAGGATGGGGATACTTGGGCTGTGAACTGCGACTACAGTCAGAAACTGGACTCAATCTAGTCAACAGCTGAGGTGGTGACAAAAATCAGATCCCAGGGGGATCTGAGTCAATAGCGGGTCCTTGTGTGGTCTCCAGCTACAAGAAGCAGAAACTCAAGAGGCTGCAAATAAAGTCTCCCCAAGGGTACTAATTCTGGTGACTCGGTATGTCATAAGAGGTGACGTCCTAAACTTCATACACAGACTTTTGCAGTAAAAGGGCTATTTTTCCCTTAATTTCTGTAAATATTACACAACATACCTCCCATCTTGGTTTTCTGTTGTAACCATATGTACTGTAACAGTCAAGATTTCTTAAACTTTGCATCAAATTTTGGTTTCTTTTTGGACGGTTTATCTAGCCTTGCATCTGACATCCTTTTAGAATTACTGTCCTCTGATTGGCGAGAAACTCTACTTCATCCTTCCCTTTCTTCATTCTGCCATTCATTTTGCACATTCATGCCAGCACTGACTTGAAGTTGAAAACAATCATTAATTTTCTGCATAGCCACTGACTATATTTTCACCTTCCAGAAATGGACCAAAGTTTGCACATGCGCAAATGTGAGAAAAGGGCATCAAATGCAGAACCCCTCTAGTACAAACATTTTTCTGTTATAAATAATTAGTGGGATTTCCAAGCATCCTTTCGTACTGATCTACATCTGTATACTTTGGAATCAACACAGATATTTTGATCAAATAAGTATACTTAGAATTTAATTTTTTTAAGTTCTTATTTATTCAGTTTATCTTAACAGTTAAATAAAAATTTTACACTGTGCAAAGTGCATTTTTTTATGTACTATTTTTAACTAATTTGTGGGAGTTCTCATGCATGACTGCTTTCCAAGTGCACAAATTTGTACAATTTTTGCATTATTTGTGCACTTGCGCACACTGACAGCATCTCTGAAACTGTTAACCATCCGTGATACAGGTGCCCATCTAGCATGAACAAGGGGAGTTAATCTGTAGGAGTTATTCACTCCATATAGATGGAAAGACAAGTTTTTGTCTTTCAGGGAGGGTGGGATTCAGAGGTAGCAGAGAGTAATTTACTAATGTTAATGCAATTGGATAATGTATTTGATGGAGAAATTAATAAATCCATGACCTGAGTGCCTGCGATTATTATCAGATCCCTCTGTTACAAGTCTTCCATACTGAGATTTTTTAATTCCTCGTACCCGAGTAATCATTCCCCTCCAGAATTTATTTTTGAGACATTTTAATGTAAATTGTTTCCTCCCTGTACACTACTTTGGAAATAACTGCAGCAGTATTTTGGCTTAAGATTTCGTATTCTCTTCTTTACATTTTCTGTCAATGGTCATTGGTTATGTGCTCTTGAGTTGTGCCCAAGCTAATTAAAATCAGTAAAACATTTCTGTTAGCCACTGAAATTGATTGTCATATGATTCTTTGGCAATTAACGCACTCTCTTCAGTAAACTTGGGATGTGCCTTAACCAGTTTAATGTTAACCATAATGATCATTTATATTAGTTTTCTTAGGTCTTTATGTCCCATGCAAGTGCCATGGAACAAACTTTCTTGCATCAAAGATGACAATATGGGTCATCGACACAAGGGCACAGCCTAAAATGAACCAGTATGTATGTATGTATGTATGTGTGTGTGTATGTATGTATGTATGTGTGTATGTGTGTATGTGTGTGTATGTGTGTATGTATGTATGTATGTATGTATGTATGTATGTATGTATGTATGTATGTATGTATAGGGTTTAAAAGCATATCAGCCAATCCTGACCATATAGAGCTAACTAAAAGTTAAATTCTAAAATACAAATGTAAAAGTCACTAAAATCCTCAAGATGACAAACCCTTCCAAATAAAGATACAAGTTAAAAAGATGTCAAATTTCTTTCCAAAGTATATCATATATAAGGCTAAAAAGGCAAACTCCCTAAAATATATGATCAAAGTCTGCTATATATATATATACGAGTTAATAAAATATTAAGTGTAGAAACGTCTCCTCAAATTCTCTCTCACTCTATTTCTATCTCTCCCATGCAAAAATAGACATATGGCATACAAAGTCTTTCTTGTATGTAAAAATATGAACTAATGATTCACTTTAACTGATGATAAAACAGTTAACAATGGACATTTCTACCAAAACAAGATATACTCACTTTTAGCTCTTTGAAAAATATAGAACTCCTTGCCCACTCTACCATAAGAAACAATAACTGATCCGCAAGTCTGCATATCATCTGCAATAACTTCTGTGAATAGTTTGTGAAATCCTCTTTTCCAAATTCACTCTGAATGAAAGTCAACAGTTTATGCTTAATTTCATTTTCATCAGCCAAACTGGCCTTTAAGTCACTAATTAGCTGAGGAACAAGTGGCATTGGAGCCGGGTGAGGCACAGCATGAAGGGCAGATTGGTAACTATTGTGAATTGTTGACATCATCAATGGATAGCCATGGTCACCTGAGTAGGAGCCCTGAGATGATGGAGTGATCGGTGACTGAGGTTGTGATGAATGGTGGAGATGAACCAAAGAGGAATCCTGCATAACTGGGGACGGATTATTCGACAACAATGGCGATGAGACCCCTCCATAACCCATACTAGCTGCTGTTGAAATTAAAGCGACAGGGTCAGGTTTAATATCCTGGGATTCTGTTGATATAGGCACCTGTCCCATGCCATTTGACAGTCTCATTTGACAAGATGCTAGTATATGCTGCTGTTGTCGTACTGCTTGTTGTTTGAGTGCTCGGTCTCGCTTGTACATTGGACCAAACTTGTTCCGTCCTCCACGCATTCTGTCCTGTCTCACCGCTGTAAATAGACAACATCTTGTTTAAAACCATAATTCTAACACACTTGTAAATGTAACATGATATCGGTCTGGTCAAATGTCAAAATGACATTTAGTAATAGGTACTGCCAAAAATGAGAGTTTCTATAATTTCCTGACCAAATACTGCAAGTGTTTTAACCCTTTACTGTGCATTAAAACTGCCCAATTTGCACAGAATAAATTGGGCTTGTTGTGAAAGGCATAGAATGAATTCACTGCACATTAAAGGGGCTCATGTCAAAAGGCATCACTGCAATTTCTTTCCATTCTAATCAAGATTACTTTTCCTGTAGGTTTCTTTTCATCAAAATTACCTTTCTGAAAGTTTTCATTACCCTATATACACTAATCACGGCCCAGATGCAATGCTGAATTTTTCATAAAAAACAAATTGATATATTGTTTTGGTTTTGGTTTGGTTTGGTGTTTTACAGCACAGCAACCTATGAAAATTATTGAGTGCTGAGGCAATCTGAGTAAAGTGCCTTGCCCCGGGACACACAACGGTATCCAACCCACGCTAATCCAACAGTAGGTTCTGAACCAGCACTCTTTTGGTCATGAGTCTGGCATGCTAACCCAACACACCCCACAGGCAGCCTCACTTATATTTTACGCCAATGCCTGTCATATATATTTATCTAGTTTAATAAGAACTGCTCATATCTGCAATGTCCACGATCAGAGAGAGTGCATAAGTGGACAAACTCTGTATCCAGCATCCCTGAACAGGTTGAAAATTTTGCAAAGCAAGTCAAATTATTTGCCACAGAGCAAACATTTAGTACCGACTATGGAGAAAATCATGATTTCATGGAGAGTTTGATCTGGAGCAAGAAGAAATTTAACAAATTTAAACAATATACCACCTCTAGAGTCAATTACTAAATTATTAAATACAAACTGTTGTAAATAATCTTGTGTTTTTTCAACAAGACAAAATAAAACAATACAGAACTTTTAAACCACCATGAATAATAAATCAGATGAATATACAACTTGGGTGCTAAGTCTCATTTTCAATAAATTAATACCTTTAATGATATCCCTGGAATTTCATACAATTAATACCTTTAATGATATCCCTGGAATTTCATACAATTAATACCTTTAATGATATCCCTGGAATTTCATACAATTAATACCTTTAATGATATCCCTGGAATTTCATACAATTAATACCTTTAATGATATCCCTGGAATTTCATACAATTAATACCTTTAATGATATCCCTGGAATTTCATACAATTAATACCTTTAATGATATCCCTGGAATTTCATACAATTAATACCTTTAATGATATCCCTGGAATTTCATACAATTAATACCTTTAATGATATCCCTGGAATTTCATACAATTAATACCTTTAATGATATCCCTGGAATTTCATACAACTATACACTTATATAATTTGTTAATACTCTTCAAGATAAATTTCAAATTTGCATTAAAGACAAGAAAATCAACTATATTTTTTCTAAAACTATGTTTGAATAAATATTACTGAATCTAAGTGACACAGCATAACACTAATATATATACACACACACATTGGTAATGGCACAATTACTAAACATTTTCCCAATGTTTTGAGCTAATCAGCTCTTCATCTGGGGAAGAAACAACTTACATCAATACCAAACTTACAACTAAACACAAAAGCTGAGAGAAAACCTTGACTAATATGTGTTTCAATAACAGAAAGAATCTACAAACAAGAGTTAAATAATGTAAACGGAAAACTAAACATTTGAAAATTAATCGTAAAATAAGGAAACTACATATCTTTTAGTGTCGTCATCAGAATAGCAATTATGCATATAAATAATTATATATATATATATATATATATATATATATATATATATATATATATAAAAACTGTGCATCAGTAATCTATGAATAATTCAATTCTGGCTTTGAAAATGTAATAGCACTATTTCCAGTCAATAAATGTTTTCAAGGAAAACCATTATTGTCTTTTAAACTACTAAATGGGCAACATCTACTTTAAATGTTAGTGCCAAAGATGACTTTTTTCAGGTCATAATTTCCAACCCCATGTAGCACTAACAGTGAGAGGCAAAGTAAATCTTACAAGTACTTTGTTTGGTTAATGCATGAACCACACCTGTGCCTCCAGAATTTTTTATATAGCCATTAAATCTTGTGCCTGGAATACGACGAATAAACCAAACTGAAGACAATTATTTGCATGTCAAAATATGACTAGATTTCTACTGTATATACTCGCATATAACCATATATATATATATATATATATATATATATATATATATATATATATATATATATATATATATATACTTGCGTATAAGCTTATACCAACTGCATAGACCCAGATCTGCCATCACATTATGCGCCGGCAGATCTGGGTCTATGCAGTTTGTAGGGACTAATCAGTAGAACAAA
This sequence comes from Margaritifera margaritifera, assembly GCA_029931535.1. Taxonomy (NCBI): domain Eukaryota; kingdom Metazoa; phylum Mollusca; class Bivalvia; order Unionida; family Margaritiferidae; genus Margaritifera; species Margaritifera margaritifera. The sequence continues at coordinate 1,509,337 of JAQPZY010001367.1, forward strand.
CAACATAGACCCTGATCTGTCGGTGCATTATGCGACAGCAGATCAGGATCTATGTTGTTAGTATTTCGACTCGGCTTATACGCGAGCATATACGGTAAAGCTTTTTAATACCTTCCAGCTTCATCCCAACATTCAGACATTTCTGGAAGCGACAGTACGGACATCGTTTTCTCTGACTCTTGTCAATATGACAGCTCCTATTGTCTACGCACGAATACACCTTCTTGTTCTGTACTGTCCGCTTAAAGAAACCTAAGGAATGTAAAAGAGAAATTTAATGATGAAAACTATGATTACTCTCCATTGCAAAAATCTCCATGCGCTTAAGATATTGCCTAATTTGAAACTTTCCCCTTCAAACACAGGGTTTGTAATGTGAAATCATTCCTATACTGCTCCTAGAGTAAATACATACGACCAACATTTTGCATTAGACCTGGGTTTACATAAATGTTGCTATTGCATTTGGTCCAAACGAGTATAGTTTTTTCATTTTTTTCACAATACCTGATCATTTCTATTGTGCATTTTATGACTGGGTAATTAGTAAGTTGTTCAATATAAGTGAAACCTATTACAATGTAAACTGTTTTCTATCAAACTGTCTCAGAGAGAACTCACTATACAGTTAAATTTTACAGAAAAAAGGTCACAATTTTAATATGTGCCAAAACATTCACAGTACAGCCTAGTTCCATACATGCCAACCCCTGAGGAAGCTATTCAGCATGGAAGCTTTAGTTTCCAGTAGTTTCATTAGTGAAAAAATAGTCATTTCTGCTATCAGTAGTCGAAAAAAACTAATACATAAATTATAAACAAAAACAAACTATATGTATTGTTACAATGACAAGTATTTTTCAGCTGACAATACTTTTATGTTCATAGTATACAACACTTAAATTTAACATTTTAACCTGATAAAGTATACTTATATCACATTAAATCAAAAAGTTCAGGAGCAATGCTTCTGCTTATGTCACTTTATCTTCTGCTAGTTCATGTTTGGAAAAACAGAAGTATATCTTGGCATTTGTTGCCTCCAATCTGCTGCATGTGTTTTTGACCTGTTTATATGCCATCTACAATCATTCATGCCTTATCCTCACTATTTTCCTACAAAATGTGAAAAAAAAATGGCACAATCATCATTTCTACTACATTCCAGTTAAGGCCAATCACTTATCTACTCAGCCAATACTTCTGATACAACTTAAAGGATTACATCATTATTAATGGTTATTTTCAGAGCAAACAAGTTCACCTGGACCTACACAATATAGTAGTTGTAATATTATTGGCTAAAATGCAAAGATTTCTGGGAAATCCAGGCAGATTGTCCAATCAATATGCACCTTTAGAACACAGAATCACCCACCGAGCTCGGACAAAATCAGAACTCGTATGGGATGTACACGGAATTCGTTGTGCACATAATATTATAGTGCCACCCAAAAATGTGAAATCACTATACAGAATTCATAATGATTGGCATGTATGTAGTTCTCGTTCATCAAAACACTTTTTATCTGAAGACTGGAATAAGGTCTTTGTGTTTTTTTGTCAAGCTTCTAGTATTACAATTACTAAAACAGACATGTTGCTGTATAATAATAAAAAAATAAGCATATGTGTGAATGCATTAATTTTTGTAAAAGTATTTTGATTCTTTTAAAAAGTATGCAGTAAATCACAGATCTATCAAACAATAAGTAAAAACATTTTTATACACATTGGATATTTACAAAATTGACTGAAAAACAAAATATGTATATCTGCACCAAAAACAAGCAAAACAACTTGATGGAATTATTGAAACTTGGTCATAGTATAATTTTGACTACTAGAAATTTTAAACAAAAACAAAACTACAGCTTCAGAAAAGTGTATATATATATATAAACTGGGCTATCCATGTCAATTACTGGAGTATTATACAGTCATACAATCCACCCCCTCTTAAGACAAGATCAAATAAATCAGTAAAAACAGAGTTATATCCCTTTCATGAAAATTACTTGCAAGAGCTTATGTCACTTTACTACATTCCTGTTTGTAAGTCAAAATATGTGTGACAAGTTCCATCCCTTGTAACCATTAAAAGACCTTAATATGAAGCCATGAAGAGAACAAGATTTGTGACATACCATTTAAAGTTGAAACTGTCCAACAAGCTACTTGAGTTAATCCAACATTTTTACAGTTTGCCATGGATAAACAAGACAAGACTATCCACATTTCTGTCTGTTTTCAGAGAAACTCAAAACAAAGTGCAAGATTTCACTGGAAACAGCAAACTCCAGCCACAGGATAAACAAGCAGGACAAATTGACAGCGAAATAATAAAAGTAGATGAATGGAAAGCATGTTTCAATCGTTTTACAGAATGGAGAGAGTAGGCACCAATTTGTGGCAAGCCAATTCATGGTAAGGTGAAGTCAACTCTGCTTTCCTGGTGCACTGCACCCAAATTACATGGATAAGGGTGACTATTCTGTCTAGATCGTTCACAAGTGTGACCTCTGTTGAAATTCCACAGTCTAAAAACAATTTTCTCAGTTGTTTTAAATTTTCAAAGTTGCTGGCAACAGAAGATTTCACTTGGAAATTGAGCCAGCCTTTTAACTGCTACAGATTCCTGGATGTTTCCACTCTGACTAAAAAAATATCTCCGACATAATGGATATCTGATGGACACTAATACGAAGTCATGTTCTGTTGACCTATCGATTCACTGATCAAATTACAGCCTTCACGTTTATGAAAGAAAAAAACTTGATTTGGAACATATCATTCGTAATAATAGCTTCAACACGAAATGCAACGCTTTATCTGATAGGATACTGAAAATAAGTGGACCGGGAATTCCAAAGGTTGGCAGAACATGAACCTCTATTTGGTGCCTGTCAGATCTACATATTATACAGAGATCTAATTTTTAATCAGATTAGGATGTAGCAGAGATTTAAGTTACATACAATAAGTTGTACATAATTTACCTTTACAACTTTCGCAAGTAAGCAGGCCATAATGATAACCAGACACCTTGTCACCACACACAGGACAGAGCTCTTCAAAGCCAGACTTTACATCATTGGGATACTGAATCTCATTACTTGATGAGGATGCTGAAATGAAAATAATAATAATAATAATAATAATAATAATAACAACAACAACAACAAAACTGACACATACATGTACTGTAGCTTCATGTCTCCATTGTTAATTAATTTTCTTCTTTACAAAAAAGACTAGCTGAATCCAAATTTAGGTTCTCTATGCTCTTCTACATACAACCTCAAATAGCATCCCAGAGTGTTAATTCTATACCTTATATATCTATACTCGATGAATTCACTACTTCTTGTGGGTTAACAATTACTGTGGGTCTCATGGTTGCTACTAAACACAAATTAAAGACCCAAATAAACAATTATCCTTCTGTGATAGCAACGGGAAACAATCCAACAGTTGAAGTGAAACAATCCAACAGTTGAGTGAATTTTCAAATCAGAAGAGTGCTGACTAGTGTTTCTCCTTAATAAAAAGGATGTACTGTTGAAAATATTATTGACTTTGTTCATTTAAGTCCATACTATCTACATGAAGTTTGTTTCATATTTGTTTTGGTCAAGCTCATACAAGCACTTCATTCTCACTCTTCAATACTAATAATGCTTACCGAAGGGAGAGCAGACTTGTTTCAATCTGTATTAACTTACAACTAGCATTGGAAAAATCACAGAATAAATTCGGACAATGCAATCAAATTTGGGTAATAAACATCATCAACTTTTTTATCTCTATAATAGCTGCTTGAATAAAAGCAAGTAAAAGTTTTTAGTAATTGCCTGACGGGGTGAGTGGAATTCTGAAAGTTCTTTCAACCTGTGTCCTGCCCCATTCCAAAAATTTTGTAAACAGACAAAAATTTCCTTTTTTTTTGAAAAACATGAAAATGTATTTACCCATGAAAATGAATGAATTCACAGTATTCAATTTTCCACTCAAAGAATAAATCAGCCTAGCCACCTATCTGTCACCTACCTCCTTAGCCTATTATGAAAGCCATGCTCTTCATGACCAATAAGTTTAACGCCACTTTATACAGTCAACCTCATTACAATGCCAATTTATCCAACCACTAAAGATCTTTATCTCTTCCTAGTTCATTAGCATATTATTTTTATATTTGTTAAAACTGGTTAATAAAATTTTATATTATGATAATGCTGACGACAGCAAGTTTGACCTATAAATTTCATAAAATTCTGTCCTAAATTTTGTGTAATGCTTATGTTGAAAGTTTTTATATAATTCAACTAATAAAATACAGTTATGTTTCTATATATCTAAGATGTGAGCATTAAATTAAGTCTTATCAACAATCACTGCAGCCATGTGATTGGTCAATTCTGGAAGATGGATGGGTGGAGTGGTAGTAGGGTCAAAAACCAAGAAGTCAATGTATACCAAGATCAAATTTTAAAAACGGAGAGCCTGGGACCAGAAACTGAAGGTCCTAGAAGCAGGGGCTCTAACTACCATAGCCAATATGCTACATGATTCTAAATAGAAATTCATATCTCTAGCAAACAGGAAAGAAAGAAGTGCCTACATATATGTACTAACACTTACCCTCCTTTTCACCAGGAAATAAAGAGGATAATAAAATGACAATAAATGGCCAAAATAAGAACAGCTATTAAGAAAATGTCAATTAAAATGACAATTAAAATGCTGGATTAACTTGATATTTGTGACTCATTAATAAGTAATTATTTATGCAAGTGTAAATTTTAACAAGTCTCACACATGTACATATTTAATAACAACAATTTTGCAAGTTGCATTCATTAAGAACTTTCTTTTTCAGTAAATACTACTATCTGAATAGACCAAACAAAAAACTTCTCATTATCTTTCGATGTAGCCAGCTCAAATTCAAAAGCACAAGGCTGAGGTAAAGTGAATGTAGTATAAAAAACGATAATCACTCTATAATCCACATTTTCTAAGGCTCCTACTTTTCATTTCAAACAATGTTATTTCCAAATCCTTTCTTTATTTCATACAATTTATTTATGAATTCCAAATGAGGTCTTTTGCAAAAAAAAAAACACTGCTGTCAGATAAAGGTCATTATTTAGGTAATTTATTGTTATAAAATCCAACTGGCCTAGAGAGTATGTTTTGATGATGCATGTCACTGACACAATATTTCATACTTGCTTGAGTTGTTGGCCTCTGGAAAGGGAGCAAGGGCATAATACATGTACCTAGCTATTGTATTTTTCCTTTGGGACTTTTTGATGATTTTTTTTTTTCATTTGATGTTCGAAGTTTTCACACAATTTAGAACAATTTATGTTAAATAACATGTAAAAAGGGTATCTGACTATGATATTCCACCATTGTCCAATAACAGATCTAGAAATGGTGTTTGGCTATGATATTCCACCACTGTCCAATAACAGATCCAATGTATATGGTACGCAGACATGAGGCATATACTCTAAGCTTCACTTCATTTCAGTCATCGAGATGTGATAACAAGTGTTACTTTGATTATTGGTGATTGTGAAATTCATCTATTTTGAACCATGTAATGAGAACACAGCACCACCATGATGTTACATCAACTGAAATGGGGACACAATGCTGAAACAATTCAGAGAATTTCAAGTTTTTATTTGAAAACTCAATCTGCAGCAGTAATATGTAACAAAACAACTCTCACTGTACTGTTCGTACATGAGGTATGTAAACACTGACTTATTTAGATTGGGGTTAATCCAGCATCTGCTCTTATTTTTACCTTCAAACTTGTTTACTTTTTTTCCCCACTGAGCATGAACAAGCATCAAAGAACTGTCTTGACCCATATGATCCTATACTAAACCCTGAGATTTTTCATTTTCCTAAATGTCCTAGATATAAATTTGTACATGTATACACCTCAATCATTATCTAATAAAATAAAGCTGGTTAAAACTGAAAAGTAAACAGCTGGATCAATGTAAAGATATAACAATGATATACATGTACTATATGATCAAGTATTTCCTATTTTTTTTTTTAAATATGGCACAAAATCTTAGCACTGTCAAACTCAGGGACCACAGACTGAAGAATGTGTCATTAACTGTACAGTTTGAAAAATTAATTCCCAATATTCATCTATTCACTCAATGTCCAATTTGAACTAGTGTCTATTTACATGACAATACTGAGCATTCACATACACTCTAAATAGAGAAAACACTCTACTCAGTAAACCTATCAAAAGTGACAATACAAAAGTAAAAACATTTGTAATTGGTTGACACAAAACATCAAGTTCAAACCCGGCTCAGAAGATTTATGATTACCATCTACTGACCATATTACTGATGTAAACACATGGAAACGACGTTAGAATGCTCTTTCTACCCAATCTGAAAACCTAATATACCATGCAAAACATGAACAGAGAAATCATAAACATTAAAAACCTGATAAATCCATGTTTTCCACATTGTTTTTCTACAGTCTGTTTATAAAGAAAGGTGGCAAAAGGGCACAATTGCTGTGTCAAAAGTGCAATGACCTGCGAGTGATCCTGATAAACATTTCTACCTCCACTAAGGAGAGTACTCATTTCCTGTTATGATTTTTTTTGTGGGGAGCAGTCATTGTATACATTCCTACAATACACCTAATTAAAAAATTTACTGTACACTACACCAGAGCATAGTTCAAATTTTTTGTCTAATCTGCATGATCTGGTTAAAATCAATTATTTTGCCACTAACCATTTAATGCTTAAAATATGTGTATGTGGAAGAACTGTATAAACAGTTCCACAAATGTAAAAAGAACAAAACAAAAGCAATACATATTTTTGCAGATACAGGACCCCAATAGATATAAAAGCTCTACAACACATGTGCCATTACTGATTATCTGATTATTGAATGGGCATTTCACTATGGGGCATGTAGCAGCTGTTTCTGTTGACTGACTTTAGCTAAAGACACTTTAATAAATGGAACCAATCACAATTGTTGTGACATACTATATATATATATATATATATATATATATATATATATATATATATATATATATATATATATATGTAGCAAGCATACATGCGACAGAACCAGGATTTCAAACCAGTAGATTTACAAATTTTGATCAGTAGATTGACTTCTAAAAAGGTAGATTTTTTATCGGCATAAATTTTACATGTTTTAAGGGGATTGAAAACAAAACAAATACATTTTGTCACATAATATGTATTTTCTTCATATTATAATAAAACACAAATTTTGAACATGAATCAGATTCAGAATCTGATGGAAAATGTTACAATAATAGTTAGTTAATATGAGCCAGAATATTGTTAATTAAATTAAAAAGGAAGAGTTCTACATCTCACAGTTCACTGCAGAGATTTTTAATAAAATCCACAGGCATTTTTAGTTTCCTTCACAAGATCACTGTCTGGTGACCATTGGTGACATTCACTGTGATTGTTAACCTTCACACTTAGCAGGCTCTCAATAGTTTCTGGTCCAGATTTCCCCTTGAATCGCTCTGGATTTTCCGAAGAATGGAGAATGTCCTCTCTCTGTCAGCATTGGAATGTGGCAATGATAGGACAACCACACTCAATCTGGAAAGAAGTTCTAACTTAAGTTTTCCTGTTGCTGGGTTTCTAATTCTGCTGACTGATCTCCAATACTGCTCCAAGTTCATTTCACCCTGAGGAGTTTTAATCAAAGACTCAAGGTCATCATGGATTACCTTTGATCCTTTTATTACTTATAACACCTCAAACAACATCCCGCATTTGGCCTTAACTCATTCAGCCCCAGCACCATTTTCAGTAGCACTGCTGCTATGTCCCAGCAGCACTAAGCTGTGTCTAGCTGCTTGTGCCCCAGAGAGTTTTTACCTATTCATAAAATTTTGTAAACATCATGCACATGTATTCATTCTTACCTTAATTTCCCTTCTTATACACAATAAAAATCCATGAAATTTTCACCAATTGTTCCAAATAAATTTGTCTACACAGATATGTACTTTTTAAGCTATTTGTCCACTAAAATCATCGATTTGGACAGACCGAAGATGCTCGTTCCAGTTTACAGATCCTCAAGAACTGTATCGTCATCGCTATCAGCATCCTCTTCTTCTGACGATTCAATCTCAGAAACTTCTATGTCCGAGTCTAAATCTCATAAAATATCCAACTGCCGAACATATCTTTTATCTGCTTGCTCAATATTTTCGAGATCAAACCCGAATAATTCCTCATTTTCGCTCTCATCAAATAGCACTCTTAAGTCCGCCATTGTTTACGATTTTTCATGAATGAAAAACGTGTAGTAAAACTGCTCTCAATTAGTAACCTTGACTTATGAATAATTCAAATTTACACAAACGAAAGTAATATCATTTCTGATTGGTTTAATATCGTCAGATTCTTGGAAAAACCCCAATTGTAACCAATCAGAGACGTTGTTACCAACACACATTTACCACGACTGTAGGTGGGATCGGCCATTGAATGCAGTAAACAAACCACGACTACAGGCGGGATCGGCCATTGAATGCAGAAAACGGATCACACCTATAGGCGGGATCGGGGCCGAATGAGTTAAACTCTCCAAATTACAACAATAAGGTAATCAATTAGCCGCTTGTTGCGTACACATGCTAGCTGTTATTTAACAATTGTAATCCAACTACTCAACCACGCATCGTCGCACCGTTGTAGCATAGGTGGAACATTTCTGGTTCCCAGTAGACTGGTTCTGGCTGGTTTATCTAATGTGTTGATAGAACGCATGAAAAAAACGGGTTTTTTTTTTAAAAAAAAAAAATTTCCTTGAGATTTTCAAAAGCGGTAGATTTCGACTACTAAACGGTATGTGTGGTAGATGGCCTTCAAAACGGTATTTTTGGCCTACCGCTGGTAGAATCACATGTATGAACAAGGGATCCTGAAAGTCTACCGGCTCTTGACAGACATTTTGCCCTGAAAACTAACATAGCAACTATATATTTTTGGAATTTAATATAAAAACACTGAAAGGAGATATAACAAGTTGAGAGAAAACACTGATATATTTAATTATTAAATTAATCCTTGCATGATTCAATGGTTTCCTCTACATCTAATTATTTACACAAATCAGTTTTTCTTTCAAAAAACAATACTACAGAATTTCACCCAATAGCAATGGTTTATTCCACTCTATTGTTGTTAAAAATTAATTATGAACTCACAACTAGGAGACTACCTCGAAAATATGTAACACCTAACTGACATGTATTTCTGATATTGTCAAATGGTGAAGTTTTATTTGATCAGGTCCCCAAATAAGTCTTGGCGGATCATAATAAAAACTAGTTCTTGTTGCTTAAGTATGATTTGTTTCTTAATTCACTTTAGCAGACTTAACATATTTGTTCTGAAGGTACGAAGCATTCAAACACTGTGATGCAATATAGTTAAAAAAACACTTGATGCAATATAGTTAAAAAAAACACTTGTTGTGAGGGACTGATGATACTTCTATAGTTAAATTATTGGCTTTGTGGCTATAGTGTGCTTACACAACTGGGAAAACATAAATGGCCAAACTTTGTTGGTGACACCTCTACTGATTGTCTGACAAAGAAACAATCTGTAAACTAGACCTACTTAGCTTTGAATTTTACTTTGTTAAGGTGTTTATCTGACACTTTAGCTGATCCACAACTCAAAGACAATTTGATATAATGATATCTGAGATATCCTATGACCAGGATCTTTTATATATATATATATATATATATATATATATATATATATATATATATATATATATATATATATATATATATATATATATATATATATATATATATATAAAACAGTTGTTGCATAATTTTGAGTACAGCAATGTTGGAGGTAACCGCAAAAATATACTCATTGTCACAAGTAACGGGCAATAATCTGCTACACTTCTTTATCTGTCTGTGATAAGATTTCCTCATCTTTCATAAGTACAAATAAACAAAAATATATCATCAACAACACAATGTAACAATCTCCTATACATCAATGAAAGTGACCGTTTTATCGATCAATAAGTGACTGTATTTGAAATAGAAACTTTGATTGGCTCATTCAAAATGCATGAAAGGTCACTTTGGCTCACAATGATGAGAACAATTTACTAGTGCTCACAATGATCAATTCAGCAGGTTGATGCATATTCATGAGAAACAAGGTGATCTCCGCACAGGTGGCCACAGGTGATAAATGAGCATAGCATATTATAACCGTGGCTTGCGACAATGTAATTTACTAGGCTGGGCAACCTTATTTTTGAAGCTAAGTGGAACCCTGGTTTTGAACTCTAACTTGGGTACTGGTGGTGGTATGGAACTTTTATCACAGGATGTAGACTTGAACAAACGAAAATTGTGGAAACTGACGGCAGAACGTTAGTAGACTGTTCAGGTGGTAGAGGCGAAGCTGGACCAAGACGAGTTACTTGCTAGAAATAACACACTGTTTTCCACATTTTGGAAGCATATTATCACTGTCACTGTAGCTGCCCTGTAACAGTATCATTAGGACTGAATTACCAGTATAATTTATAACAGTACCATGAGGACTGAATTACCACTATAATTTATAACAGTATCATGAGGACTGAATTACCGGTATAATTTATAACAGTATCATGAGGACTGAATTACCAGTATAATTTAAAACTGCATCATGAGGACTGAATTACCAAGTATAATTTATAACAGTATCACGAGGACTGAATTACCGGTATAATTTATAACAGTATCATAAGGTCTGAAAGTAATGTATCAAGTTTGGAGTCCAACTGTCAAATTTCTTTGATTGCATTGGTAATTAAGTGATGCATGGAAATATAAATCAGTAGGATTAACCTTTAATTGTTACATAACACACAATGAATAAAAGTTGAACTTCTGCTCAGATATCATTTTGCATAACTAATCACCAAACCCAAAAAAATTCAAAACAACAAGCTTACAGCATCCACTGCTAGTCACCTATACATGACATCAATTATTGGCAATGCCTCATGCATTTGCATTCAGATTTGTTGGTTTTGAGGTTTAATGTCATCTTAACTGGACTTACCTTTGAAACATTACTGCTTTTTGTATCATAACAACTTCAAAGAATAAATTAATTACATTTTTTTACGTATGCAAAGAGAGTTGGTATAATTTTTGTTCAGTGTCAATTTTACTCACAATTTTAATTTTATTTTGCTCAAACATTTTCAAAATTTATACTAAACCTTTTCAATTTTGGGCAGGCCTATATCAGATAAATTAACTACTTCTGATCTGAATGGCACCGACTTTATAGCAGCACCTCAGTTATAATAATTACAGTAGATCCATTTCGGATTTGGAAACTGTGGTGGCTCAATGATTAGCATGCTGGACTTGTGACCAAATGGATGCCGGTTCAAATCGTAAAGTACCATCAAATCAGACCAGTCTGACTACCATGGTGTGTCCTTGGGTACGGCACTTTACTCCAATTGCCTAAATGACTTTTACTCGCGTATAAGCCAGGTCAAAATGCAAACAACATAGACCCTGATCTGCCATCGCATAATGTGCCGGCAGATCAGGGTCTATGTTGTTTGTTCTACTGACTGGACCTTACAAACTGCATAGACCCAAATCTGCCGGCGCATTATGCGATGGCAGATCTGGGTCTATGCAGTTTGTAGTTGGTATCAACTTATACGCGAGTATATACAGTATTAAAACGGTGAATAGGTCATATTCTAGATGTATTAACAGTTCTGGCGAATATTTTCATCATCTGTGAGCACTGATTATGTATACTTCATTTTCTTTATTCAAAGTAATCATTGCAATTGTTTGAAATTAAGAAGTGATATTTAATCAAAAATATGGATTATTTAAAAGTATTGATATGTCCGGATATGTGTTTCTTTTGTCAGTTCTATCTACTACCATTACTTATCATTGTCAACAGGCAATTACCTTTCAGTGCCCCAAGTACCAAGCATCCATTAAATCATGATTACTGAGCATGTTCATGTAATTAAAATGACTACTAGTCACACTGCTGTGCTAATTACTGTCTGCATTGCTACTGTAAATGTGCCAAGACCAATAAAATTATTCTGCATGCTGTGAATTAAACAAAACATCCATCTGGGGAAAACTATTAACTTTTCAAAGCAATAAAATAAAACAACAGCAAATGAAATAAACCTTGTTTGTCTGCAACAGAAATTTCATATAAATATGCAAGTGCTTTAAATTTCAGCTTGCATTGTGTGTAAAATACAGTACACATTTTTTATATTGCACATTTTTTTACTTATGCTGGTGTAATTGTCACCTGTTACAACTCACTTCACAGTGTAACATCCAGGTGTTACAGGTGAGTTCAGGCATATGCTGCATTGTGATATAGACACTAACTAGCAATTAATTTATGACAGACTGGGTTATAACCTGCTGTGAGACCTTTTAAGATAGTCAAATACATATGGTAATCTGCCAACTGGCCTGGTAGACCCCAATTAAGGTCTGAATGGTAATCCAACAACTGGCCAGGTTGACCCCAACAACTGGCCAGGTACACCCCAATTTAGGTCTGTGTGGTGATCCAACAACTGGCCCAGGTAGATCCTAACAACTGGCCAGGTAGATTCCAATTTAGGTCTGTACCATCAAGTGGAATAAGTACCCACTGAGTGAAGGTCAAGAACTGACTGTATTACACCAATAATACTGAACTACACTCTACAATACTCTTCACAGCATGAGTGCAACATGGTCAATTCACTTTGTGTGTACCAGCATGGTCAATTCATTTTGTGTATTTTTGTGTGTACTGTGTACTTTGTGTTTTTGCAAGTATGCAAGTGTTCAATTTGACCCCTGAAAAATACTCAGCTTATTTTAGCATGTAACCAATTAAATTGCATTTAGACACAGATCATATTACCCTGAGTACCTTCTGACTTTTAAAACTCTTTAATAAGTTGAGAAACAAACTTGGTGGTATTTGTGGTTGTGTCAATTCATGCATATAGTAAACCAACAACCTATGATTTATGATGTTTTCCATTTTCTTCCAAGATTAATATCTAGAAATTTTCTAAGCATCAAACAAAACCTGGGCGGGTGTAGGACCAAGGATTACCCCAGGCATCCCTTATTATGTGTATTGCATTTCACATAGTGTATCACATTCAAAATACTGACTGGGTTACAATGTGTATTGCATTAAACATTGTGCATTATATTTAAAATACTGGCAGGGTTACAATGCATGAAGTTCTGCAGTGCTCAAAATGTTATAGGCCAGATACAGACAAATGTCTGTGTAACAGGTAAAAAAAAAGTAAAATTTTCCCTTTGTAAGACCTTGACCTATAAGCTTGGAAAATTAGACTATGGTATGGGTTATACATGTACCATCAATCCATTATTAGGGGTTTTCCTACTGTATCCAAAGTGGAACCTTGGGACCCTTGCAATTGGTGAAATTTGCACATAGATGACCAAAATTTGAAATGTTTCCAGAATAAAAGAAATACAAGACTGCATGGGTATAAGAACAGCATGTTCTAATGCCACGAAACAGTAAGCATCATCATAAAGCCTGCCGAACTGTTACAAAGGAGTTACTTAGCATACAAAACTAAACATCGTCATAAAGCCAGCAGATATGTCACAAAGGAGTTATTTAGTACACAAAACAGTAAGCATTGTCATAAAGCCAGCAGATATGTCAAAAAAGGAGTTATTTAGCACACAAAACAGTAAGGATCGTCATAAAGCCAGCAGATATGTCACAAACGAGTTTTTTAGTACACAAAACAGTAAGCATCGTCATAAAGCCAGCAGATATGTCACAAAGGAATTATTTAGCACACAAAACAATAAGCATCGTCATAAAGCCAGCAGATACGTGTATGTCACAAAGGAGTTATTTAGCACACAAAACAGTAAGCATTGTCATAAAGCAAGCAGATATGTCACAAAGGAGTTATTTAGCAATGCTGCAGGAGTTTTCTTAATATACAAACTAACTCCTCTCAATTGGGAATTTTCCTGTTAAAATTGGGAAAATATACACATAATTTGACTTGGGGAAAATATATACACATTATTTGTTTTGGGGAAAATATACACATAATTTGGATTGGGAATGCAGTCAAATACAGAAAATGTTGGCAGAGAAATGCTAAAAGTACTTTGTAAAGATTCATAACAAAATCTTTAGAAATTCAAAAGTTACCACCAAGATGGTGAGAAAGTTTCCCATTGCTATGACACCATAACATTTGAGACCATGAACTTGCTACAGTATAGTAGGTGACACCATCTACTATAGTCCATTTGTCAATAATCATGTACCGTATATACTCACGTATTTTTCGGGACCAAATGCAAACACAGACCCTGATCTGCCATCGCATAATGCACTGGCAGATCAGGGTCTATGTTGTTTCTTCTACTGATTAGTCCTTACAAACTGCATAGACCCTGATCTGCTGGCGCATTATGCGACGGCAGATCTGGGTCTATGCAGTTTGCAGTTGGTATAAGCTTATACGCGAGTATATATGGTATGTCAATGCATATAAACTAAAATTGTTTTTTGAAGTATATAACATACACAAACATTACTTTATTTTCTAAACAGTTTGATTGCATGTGATACCTCTATAAATCCGAATGAGCTAGTACCACCTAAAGCTATTTTAAGAACAAAAGATTTGTTCACAGAACTCACTGCCTCACACGGGTACCTGGAAAATGACCCAAATGCAAAACTTTACTGGATGGAGATATGGACACACAGTGGACAAGGATGATACTATCAGCCTGAGTCAACATGCCCATATTTGCCGTTATCCCTATGCAATTGAAAACCAAATTGGGCCTGGGGGAAAAAAAATCCCCAAACAAGGCACCCTAAAAATATTAGTACTAGTAGACATTTTAACTACATGTAACAGTGGAAACTTGCCACTGAATACCAAAAATTGCATGTCAGCCATTGTATGACCTCGTCAAGTCCAGATGATAAAACACTTTTAATAAATAGATGATTAATGAAAGTATCTCACTGCTCAATTGCAAGAGTCACTTAGTAAGCACTAATTACAGTGGTTGATCTGCAGTAGCCGTCAAGAGCTTACATAATTGGATTGAGCTTTGTTCCTATGAATGAATTATAATGGTTTCATTATGCTCAGAGCAAAATTGACTGCACGATTTTCACTTCCTTCCTCATCTATAAGGGGTGATTTAACAAGTTTTGGGAGGATTCATGCAATCACAAATCACTGAGTGGTTTTTGAGAAGTCACTGTCATTGAAAAGTGTCCATTTTTAGTAAAGGTGGCCATATTGAATTGTAGATTGCCCAGGCCTGGAATTCTCAAAACATTTTGAGCAAGAAACTTCATTTTGCATATGACACATGGAATGAATCTACATCAACTAAATTCTGCATGCTGATAGAGGAATTTAAGTTTAAAACAAGAGTCCCTTGATGGGACTGATGCTCTACTAGGCAAAAAGAATTTCCAGGAATTCAAAATAAAACCATTTCGTCCTTTTAACTGCTGATTGTTGAAACCATCTCTGATATTCTTCAGCGATAACAAGATTTTCAAATTAACTGCTGTGGTGGACATAATGGATGTCAGATTGGCACCATTTTCAGTTAGGACAAGGCAGACATCATTAGAAGTCTTTTGGTCAAAACCCTATGTTATCGTGATCATACGTTCAGAGGGAGTAGTGACAACAAGATTTTCATGACAGCTGCCATGGCAGCCATATTGAATTTACGAGTGTCACCATTTTCATTTAGGTCCAACTAGGTCTCATAAGAAGTCTATTGGTGAAAACCCCATGTTGATATAGCCATTCACTTGGGAGAAAAGATAACAATATT
Organism: Margaritifera margaritifera; assembly: GCA_029931535.1. Lineage (NCBI taxonomy): Eukaryota > Metazoa > Mollusca > Bivalvia > Unionida > Margaritiferidae > Margaritifera > Margaritifera margaritifera. Next base: position 1,525,339 of record JAQPZY010001367.1, read on the forward strand.
TTCAAAATAGCCACTATGATGACCATATTGAGGGTTAGTCATTTTCATTTATGACCAAACAGACACCATAAGAACTCTTCTCATGAAAACCACCATCTCAAAATGACTTTGCCTTTAAGAGGAGCAGCAAAAACAAGATATGCAAGATGACCACATATTTGACAGATCAGCACCATTTTAATTTAAGATCAACAAAACATTAGAAGAAGTCTTTTAGTGAAAACCCGATGATAATATCACCATTCATTCAGGAGTAGTGATAACAAGATTTTCAAGCTGGCCACTGTTGCAGCTATGTTAGACCCCAGATCAGCACCATTTTCATTTAGGACAAGTAGACGTTATAAGAAGTCTTTTGGTGAAAACCCCATGTCAATATGACTTTCTATTCAGAAGTAGTAGGAAAAAAAAGATTTTCCAGAAGGCTGCTGCAGTGGCCATATTAGATGTCAGATCGGCACCATTATCATTTAGGACCAAGTAGACATCATAAGAAGTATTTTAGTGAAAACCTCTTGTTGATGCGACCATCCAATCAGGAGGAGTAGCAGTAACAAGATTTTCAAGATGCCCACTGTGTAGTGGCCATATTGGATGTCAAATAGGCACCATGTTCATTTCAAACCAAGTGGGCATTATAACAAGTCTTTCTGCTTTTGATGAAAACCCCATGTCAATGAAAATTTTTGTTCAGGAGGAGTTGTAATAAGAAGATTTTCAAGATGGCCACCATGGTGGCCATATTGGACTTTAGAATGGCACCATTTTTATTTAGGACCAACTAGACATCATAAAATGTCTTTTAGTGAAAATCCCATGTTGATATGACTATCCATTTAGGAGGAGTAGCGATAACATTATTTTCAAGACGGCCACTGTGGTGGCCATATTGGATGTACGAGCAGCACCACTTTCATCTAGGACCAACTAGACCATGAGATGAATGTGTGTGTAAAGTTTCATGGCAATCCTCCATTAAGTTTAGGAGGAGTAGCAATAACAAACTTTTGCTAACGGACAGACAGATAACAGACGAAGGACGACAAAAAGACCATCCCATACACTCTTCTGGTTTATGACCAGTAGAGCTAAAAATTATTCAAGCTTTATGGCTCTAACTTTATTCAACTCAAAGTTACAGAATTTTAAAACTATCCGAATTTGAGCCAGATCTTCAGTTTTATATTCAAATAGTTTTAAAAAATACTCTGCATTTGTCAATCTGTTGAAATGCCCACCAAAAAACAGGACGTTCAATGTATAGAGCTGTGTGCAGAGTGTTATTCTTGACACACATTGACAAACATTGCCCTGGCTACAACACTGATAATTTAAAATTAAGCATGCATGTACAAGAAAGAGCAAGGATGGGCATGCTTGTACTTAGACTATTCTCCAAAACAACTGGAACAATATGTATCAAGTGGATGTGAGAGATAAAAATAAAAATCAATCGTCGTTATTTGAAACATTTTCAATATTACTTCTGCCTAAGTTCCTACCCTTATTCTCTTTCAAGTAACATTACCTCTTTGAAATTCCACCTAGTTTGGGCAAACAGAAATCCTTGTAATCAAATAGATGAATTAAGAAAAAAAGAGTTTTTAAAAAGTGCTCAACAAACTTGAAAGAGAACTATACTTGAAGTTTGTGAATACATCTACAGGTGTGAAATCCTTCGAGTAATCTTTAAATTTATATGCAATATAAAGACACAAGAGAGTACAAAAATATCTCCTCTCTTACCTCTCCAGGTAAATGCAATATCTCCCCTCTTACCTCTACAGGTAAATGCACTGCCTGTATGTAAACACAGAAATGAGGAACCACTTACCATGAATGACTGGCACAAATAAATTTTATCTGATTTATACTTGTTGCTTTTTAAATTAGAAGTACAAAATGATGATTGGCTTAACAGCTGCATTTAATTCAAAAAAGGCTCCGTCTTTGAAATGTCTGAATTCAATACTTGAAACTGAATAACAGGGTCCCCATCATCATACAGGAGTGATAGGGTCAGGCAAATTTCAAAATCAGATTGCTGCACGTGGGCTTTCAGGAAAACATGGTAGCCTAGTTTACATTCAGTGGTTAAAAAAAAGCACTTTAATATGAAAGTGTAAAGTTGAAGACTTTCCTTGATCCACATTACGAGTCATACAATAATTCCCCTTTGTGTGGTGATTTTAAATTTACCTTACAAAAAATCTACAACAAGTCATGCTATGATGTAGTAGTCCATGGATAAAAAGCTTTTTGTATTCAACATATTATTGTCCAGAACCAAGCATTTTGTCAGACACTGTTCCATATGGCAAGCACTGCTTCAAAAGTTTTCATCACTTTGACAATAATTTCCAGTAAGGAAAAATACAGATTAAATAATAATAATAATAATAATAATTATAATAATAACAATCATAATAATAATAATGATAGTAATAATTCTTCTTCATCTTCTTCTTCTTCTTATTATTATTATTATTATTACAAAGCATACCAATCAAAAGTTGAAAAGTGCAAACAGGAATATTAGGGAATCCCCAAATCCCCCCAATTATCTACAAGCAAAAAAAGTCTTGTGTATTTTCTCACACATACCTGTAGAAAGATTAATGAACGATATCTATACTTTCCTTTCTCAAACAACCACAAGCAAACAATATGCAAAAGTACATAACATCACTTTTTTGACAATCAATATCACAACTACCATATCTACCCATCTATACAATCAAACTACAAATGTAGAGCCATATCTTCCAGCACATAAAGCACTGACCAATCAGGATCTAACACATTTACCTTAAATCATGTAGTAGAATGGAATACACCCTGATCTGCTGATGCATTGTGGGATGGTAAGCCCCATTATCTACAAGGTGGATGGTAGGGCAAGTATTACAGATAAAGAATTACACTTGCCAGAATCATGCACCACAAAGGTGCTGTTAATTTGTAGAGATAGACTACACTCCATGATAAATGGGATACAGCTGTGCATGGATGCAAGCCTTGTCATTAGGGACTGTCATTAGCAACAAAATTTGACCTTCATTTTTTTTTTTACAATTCTTCAGTGCTTCAACACCAGAGATATAGACAGACCCCCCACATCATTCCATACTATTCCCTTCTGACTGATTCCTTCCCATGGTCAAATATGTAGATTACAATGATATCTTGTTAAAACTATCGTTATGCATTACTTGCTGCCTCATATCTTGCTTTTTTATTCAACAACTGTGCTGATGTGCTTTTTATGAACAAAAACAAAAGTTACAATGTCATCAATGAAGGTATCCCATTTTCATTAAAGATGCCACATTCTCTGAACTTTCGGTAGTGTCAATGCATTCATGACCGTAAGGGCCTTTTAAAAATAATTTTCCATACTTAGTTTCATCTTATAGTATAATAACAAAGCAACAAAATCTTATGTCAAATACATTTACATGGTACAACAGAATTAGTGTAAATTCATTCATCAGTTTTTAGCATTTTGAAAAATGCAAGGCCCAAGTGGGCCTGAGATAACCCACATGGATGACATCAGCCTGATAGCTAAATCCAAGGGCAGTTGGTCAAGAAATCTGGTTTGGTTTGGTGTTTTATGGCACAGCAACACATGCAGGTTATTTAGGGGTGAGGCAATTGGAGCAAAGTGCCATGCCCAAGGACACACAATGGTAGCCAATACGGGTTTATCCAATGGCAGGATTCAAACCTGCACCCTTTCAATCTCAAGTCAGGCACATTAACCACTGAGCCACCCACAGGGTCTGCCAAGAAATCTGGGTGAGTAGGATGCTTTCTGTTGACATTTTTCCAATGCTGTTGACAGCATATGTTATGAAAACAAGTGTTTCAAAGTTTCTCTAGTTTTTCTATCTTCATCCACCTCTGACTGCACATCAGCATCATTTGTCCAATACTGAAAGGCTCCGATGCCAGGACACTTTGTGTTAAATTTGGTCAAATTCTGTTCAGCTGTATTGTTTATATATAGTTGTGTAAATGGTATTCTACTTCTGTCAACAGAAGCCATATTTAATGGTGGAATGGCATCATTTGCACAAATCTGCATGGCATTCAGGCTAGGACACGTTCTGTGAAATTTGGTGAAAATCCGTCAAGTGGTTATGTAGAAAAAGCTATTAAATGTTTTTCTATTTTTAGTAACAGCAACCATATTTTATGAGTTTGGCATCTTTGAACAAACCTAAATCCCCTTCAGGCCTGAATGCTTTCTGAAACATTTCGTCAAATTCCAAAAAAGTAGTTTTTGAGAAGTCAGATAAAGGATTTTCCATTTTTCGTAATAGTGAGAATATCTGACAACAAACTGACAAATTTGTATAAACTTGAAAGCTCTTAATATCATAAAGTTTTGTGTCAAATTTAGTTAAATTCCACTGAGCGGTTTCTGAAAAGATGTAATTTAAAGTTTTTTTTCTTCTATTTTTAGTAACAGTGACCATATTTCATGGTGGATTGGCATCAGTTATAGAAATCAGAAAGCCCTCTATACCAGGATGCTTTATTTTATTTATATTTTTAGAACTTTACTTTTGATCAGCATCACACAGTATTGGGTGAGTATTGCCAGGACAAAACATATTGTGATATACTGCAGTATGGTACGTCTGTATTGTGATATGTATCAATGCTTACTGGTCACTTACAGCATTTCCGTTTCAAATGTTAATTTTGCATAATAGGCAGTTAGGTACTGAAATCATTAGTAGTTTCCTTACAAGCAGTAAAAACTGAACAGAAAAATAAACATCTTGCATTTTAGTTTACAAAAACACCCTACTGAATACAATAAATCACATCTTTCTTTTAAAAAATAAGAAACATATCAACATGAATGAAAACTTATGGCAGCAGAAAAAACAAATCCAGAGAGTTACAAGATTATTGTGACTGATTAGAAAGTCTTTGGTCTACCGTATATACTCTCGTATATCCCGGGTCCAAATGCAAACAACATAGATCCTGATCTGCCGTCGCATAATGCGCCGGCAGATCAGGGTCTATGTTGTTTGTTCTACTGATTAGTCCTTACAAACTGCATAGACCCAGATCTGCCGGCGCATTATGCGACAGCAGATCTGGGTCTCTGCAGTATGCAGTTGGTATGAGCTTATATGCGAGTATATATGGTACAAAATAAAATGATAAGAAGATTATATCTGCCAGTAAATCACAAGAAGGGAAAAAACAATCAAACGTATGTATCACACTGACAAATGTCTTCGTTTGACTAAATTGAAAAAAAGGGACAAGTATGATTTTACATCCTTTTTGGTTTTCAAGTACATATCTGTGATGACTCTCTCAGAAAAGACCTGAGAACAGTATCTCATAGGTCAAACACTGACACCAGGTTGAAGAAACCCTTGTTGGACACAACTCTTTAAGGATACAAGTGGTGAATAATGAAATTGGTTATTGCATGCTTGATATGCGGCCTTTGGCAGCGAAAGTTTATATTTACTGTGTACCTAGCATGTCTGTGATCGTAGGGTATCGACTTTAAATGTGCCTGGGGTTGTTGTCACTTCTTTGCAACTACTAAGTGGTGGTTGGTGATGCTCTAAATCTGTTGCCAGATTTGTTATACCACCTGCATGTTTTATTTCGGTTTCATAGAGATTACAAACAGAGATTTTTCTAAATTTGATTGGTCCCTAATTCCATCTGAGTGAAAACTATTAAAAATTGCACTCTCTCCACTTGAGGTTTTCACAAGTGCATTCTCAATACACCACTATGTTGGATATGACACTAAGCCTAAGGGATGATTGAGATCAGACCAGGATGCCCAAATGTAGTTCACGAAAAAAACAACAATATACCCATATTACTATATTCACATTGCGATATACCATATTGAGCGTGCTGTATTAGTTTACCAGTAAATCAGTATATTGTTTCACACTTACATATAGCCAGTATCGTGCTGACATGCTGTTAAATGCTAATACATATATACATGCATATTCATCAATTTTTTCGCCTCATTTTCTTTTCTTTATAATTTTACCAACTAAGATGGCATTTTTAGTTACAAGGTCATGTGTGCTTAAGGTACTGTCCTTTGTTGATCAGCTGTCTTGTGTTCATTCAAACTGCTATTTTTAACGTCTTTTCAAAAACTTCCAGACCAATTTCAACCAAACTTAGTATCCTGGCATAAAGGCTTTTCAATTTTTGTGCAAAATGATGCCGATTCACCAACAAATATGGCAAACATTACTAACATTACAAAAAAAAAACTTTAAATTACCTCTCCAAAATGGCTGAACAGAATTTTATCAAATTTGACTGAAAGCATCATGGCATGAAGACGTTTCAGATTTGCGACCATGATGCTAATGTAGCCTCAAATATGACCACCATTAATAAGAATAGAAAAAAACTCTTCCATCAACAATTTATCAAAATCTGCTAGACCAGTTTCAACCACACATCGCACAGAGCATTCCGGCATACAGACCTTTAAAGACCATACTAATTATGCTGATCTGCCATCAAGTATGGCCACCATGCATTTCTAAAAATAGAAAATATTTAAGCGACTTTTTTTTCATAAACTACTGAACAGAATTTTATTAAATTTGACAGAAAACATCATCGCATGAAGATCCTTCAAATTCTTACAAAGAACGCCCATCAGCCATGAAATATGGCTGCCATTGCTAAGAGTAGAATAATCTTTAAATTACTTTTTTTTCCAAAACTGCTCAACAGAATTTGATAAAGTTTGACAGAAAGCATCTAACCTAGTAGATCTTTCAAACTTGTACCAATGATGCCTATCTGCCTCAAATATGGCCACCATTACTAAAGTTAGACAACCCCAAGTGTTGCACCTTGAGTACAGGATCTTTTTAGCTCTAGCTGAGCTTATAGGATGGCCTGTTTAACTGTTGTCCATCAGTCCATTTGCATTATTGTTATTGCTACTCCTCCTAAACTACTTGGAGGATTGCCATGAAGCTTGGCACACACATTCATCCAAAGGTCTTGTTAGTCCTAAATGAAAAGGGTGCTGCTCACGCATCCAGTGTGGCCACGACAGCAGCCGTCTTGAAAATCTTGTTATCATCAATGAGTGAGCACTTAAAAAAAATGAAAGCAAGATCCAGAATGGAAAATTCTGTGATACAGCTCTTTTCAGGTGAACCACATGTAAATGGTAAATGTTTTATGGATTACTTGAACACTTGATAATAATACATGTTAAGGTGGCAGATCTGTCAAAGCAGATAAGATTATCTCATTTATTTACTTCTGCATTAAGTACAATAAGTATCTAGTATTTTTCTTTGTCCCTCCAAAATTTTGTGTGTTCTCCAAACTCGGAAGACAAAGGGACACCATGTCCCCAGTCCCTGGGATCCTAGATGCAACAATGAAAACCTTTAAACAAAGTCCAAAACCGTACAATAGAATTTTTAATCCTTTTGACAGAAAGCATGCTGGCATAAAGGGCTTTACAATTTGTACAAATTATACCAATCCCACATCAAATATGGCCACCATTACTAAAAACAGAAACACGTTAAGATGACTCATGAAAAACTGTTCTGAAATTAGAGATTCCGTTACACCAGTATATGCCAGTTTTTACAGATAAAATTTGCCCGTGTACCAGAAAAAAATTAGACCATTGGTATTCATGTACCGACAATCTGTAAACATGTATTAAGTCCTGAAACTGTCTCAACATCAAAGTCAGTCAGCAGCTTATTTATTTTAATTCGCCACTACAATTGTAGTGCCATATCCATACCAACTTTGGTTAGTGATTTACATCAACAACAAAGCACCAGAAAGAGAGTCGTCCTATCCCTTTGATGTCTTTAGGCAGTGTTACTGAATTTTTTTTAAAAAACACTGCCTGAAGCCATCAAAGAGATAACCTGACTCTCCTTTCAGTGCTGTGTTCTTGCTGTCAATCACTATCTGGCTGTGAGTGACTAACTGCAGGTGCGTAAAACAAAAAATTAAAGTACCCATCTTTTTGCTTCTTTCCAACTGCACTGAATGATCTGTAATAATGGTGCAGCGATCAATAAATTCATTTTTTCAAAAATACAATGTAGTTATGATAAATCTACACCAGTTACCATCATGAGTGCTGCAGAAGAAGACGAACATTAATGTTCCAAATTGAAAGGATGACTCTTTAAAAACTTTTTCTCCTTCAGTGGCACAAGTTTAAAATTTAAGCACAGAGAAATCATGAACTACTACAAAGAAATTAAGATCTAAGGAGTACAGTGAAGAATGGGTAGAAGATTTTCGTTGCCACAGAAAAAAAGAGTCTGATGGAAAAAGTATTATTTTGTACATACATGTATTGTTAAAAGGCAAAGAAAAGTAAATGAATTCACAAAAGGGTCTAAAAACTGTCAACAATCTGCACTGGTTGCCCATCAAAAGACTTATAGCCACTGAAGTGCAGTTAGCATCATTAAACAGCATAAAAAAATTATCGCTGTTGTGGAAAACATTCAGAGCAAGACATCAACTGTTTTAGAAACACAAAATGAAAGTTGTATTTTGGTTAGTTCACGAAAATGTTACAGCTACTAAGTTTTCAAGTCTTGTGAAGCTATTGAAAGATTGTAGATGCTCATCTCTTGAAAAAGAAAATATGTACAGTATTCCTATAATGTGGAAGAAATGGAAATCGCAATTGCCAGTTACCATGGATGAAATTAATAAGCTAATACTGTAAAGTCCTTATATAGATGTAATTGTTGATGAAACGGTGAATATGACAATAGAAAAAAAAAAATTATTCGTATATCTATGTTTTATGCTTTGTGCAGCTCATCAAGTAGCATGAGCATCTCAAGATGCATCTAAAGCTGTACAAAATATTGCAGATTACAAGAACACAGCCAACCATGTCTACAAGTTTTATGAGTATTCGGCAACAAGAACACAGCCAACCAAGTCTACAATTTTTATCAGTATTTGGCAAAAAGAACACGGCCAACGAAGTCTACAAGTTTTATCAGTATTCAGCAATAAGAACACCGCCAACCAAATCTACAAGTTTTATCAGTATTCAGCAACAAGAACACAACCAACCATGTCTACAAGTTTTATCAGTATTCAGCAACAAGAACACAGCCAACCAAGTCTACAAGTTTTTTGAGTATTTGGCAAAAAGAACACAGGCAACCAAGTCTACAAATCTTATCAGTATTCAACAATAAGAACACAGCCAACCATGTCTACAAGTTTTATCAGTATTCAGCAACAAAAACACAGGCAACCAAATCTACAAGTTTTATCAGTATTCAGCAACAAGAACACAGCCAACCATGTCTACAAGTTTTATCAGTATTCAGCAACAAAAACACAGCCAACCAAATCTACAAGTTTTATCAGTATTCAGCAACAAGAACACAGCCAACCAAATCTACAAGTTTTATCAGTATTCAGCAACAAAAACACAACCAACCATGTCTACAAGTTTTATCAGTATTCAGCAACAAAAACACAGGCAACCAAATCTACAAGTTTTCTCAGTATTCAGCAACAAGAACACAGCCAACCATGTCTACAAGTTTTATCAGTATTCAGCAACAAAAACACAGGCAACCAAATCTACAAGTTTTATCAGTATTCAGCAACAAGAACACAGCCAACCAAATCTACAAGTTTTATCAGTATTCAGCAACAAAAACACAACCAACCATGTCTACAAGTTTTATCAGTATTCAGCAACAAGAACACAGGCAACCATGTCTACAAGTTTTATCAGTATTCAGCAACAAGAACACAACCAACCATGTCTACAAGTTTTATCAGTATTCAGCAACAAGAACACAGCCAACCAAGTCTATAAGTTTTATGAGTATTCGGCAACAAGAACACAGGCAACCATGTCTACAAGTCTTTGACAACAAAAGAAACAGCTCTTAAAGGAACTGCATAATATTAGCAATGAAGATTTTGTAAGTCTGAAGCAGCCTTCTTCTGTGAAATGGCTGTCTCTTGGAAGAGTTTTTGAATCTCTGAAAGAAACATGGCCTGCAGTTGTTCTCAAGCTTGAAGAAAAAGCCCTGTGACAGATCAATAGTACTTGAAGGACTTGTGTGAGAAGTATAAATGTTTTCCTTCATCGTGATCACAAACATACTAGCTGATATTTTGACAGTCATGAACAGACTGAATCTAGTTTTTCAAAAGGAGTCTATCAATTTGAGTATCATAAAGCCAATGGTTAGTTAGACGTTTCTTGAACTGGGCAATCTTGAGCAGAATCTTAGTCCATCAGAGGACCAGTTCAGAGCTACCATAACAACTGACGGGAAATGTAGGGATGTCAAATGACTATCCACACCCAAGTCAATATCCATGCTCATGAGCGAATGAGAATGGAATTCATTCAGAGTCTCACTGACAGTCTTATAGCACATTTTCCTGAAAGCGACGTAGACATCATTACAAATATCAAAGCTATGATGAATGTTTCACGTTTCCCAGATGGAGCAGCTGCATTGTATGATTACAGCAATGATGCACTTACACGAGTTCAGTGCTCCAAAAATCTGATAGCCCGATGCCCTGCGCCCCTCTAATTTCAGATCAGGCCCCTCCTGTATTCTAAGTGAAGTCAACTTCGGGCTTGTTGTTCTTGAAAGACAAGTAAATTATTAATATTTATCCCCGTGTATGCCCCTTATCCTTATGAAGATCATCTTCTATTGAAAGCTGTAAACTTTGTCTGCAAAGTGAAGCATATGACCTATGAATGATGAACAGATTGCCTGTGTTACCTATAATTAGTGCTAACTTGGCTTTAACATACATGTGATTGCACCGGTGGTCAAACAAAAATACCAATTATAAGGCCATCTACAGCACATACCATTTTATAGTTTAAATCTACCACTTTTGAAAATTTACGTTTTTTTTTTAAATTGAAAAATGAAAGAAAAAAAAACTATTTTTTAGAGTTCTATCCACGCATTACAGAAACCAGCCAGAACCAGTCTACTGGGGACCAGAACTGTTCCAGCAGAGTTGCGACCGGTGCAATGATGCATGTCCTGAGTAAACAGATTAAGGCTTACATGTGTACACAACAAGCTGTTAATTGATTACCTTATTGTTATAATCTGGAGAGTTTCAGCCAAATGTGGGATGTTTTTTGAGGTGTTATAAGTAATAAAGGAATCAAAGGTGGTCCAAGGTGGATTTTGTGACTTTGATCAAAATAAAGCCGTCCTTTGGCATAGGTGAGGTAAAAAGGAAAGACCGACCCAAAAATGATTTTGGGCAGAAACACTTGAGTAAGTAATGCAACACTGGTTAAACATTTTAAGTGGCACCTATAAACAACATCAAAAGCGTAAAGAGAAACTGTATAAAGCAAGACACGCTTCAGATGCTAGTGAACATCAACACTGCTGATCCAGTGAGTAAGGAGGACATTGACAGAGCAATTGGACAATGGTTGACATCAGGACCTGGAGGAAGACATCGCTTTGAATAAACACACAAGTCAATTTAATATGATTCTGTTTATTTCTTTCCATATTTGAAGTACAACAACTGCAACATTGTGTGACAAATAATAGTAAAAAAATAGGTCCCTTTTGGACACGTGGAATTTGAGTCAGGGCTTATGGAATTTGAGTCGGGGCTTGTGATTTCTTTTAAGTCACCAGCCCTGAGTCTGTGTCTGCAAACAAAATTCTTTGAGCACTGGAGTTGCAGACTATTTTGGACAACAAAGGACATCGGCAGCTGGGCAAGTAAAACCTGCTGCACTTCATTAAGCAGAACTGAAAAATGAATTTCAGCAGATGAAAATGACCATAAAGGGACATGGCCAGCTGAGCTTTGATATTTCATCCAAGACTTTAATCAGAGACTATTCTGACATCTTTCAGCAGCTTGCAAAACTTGCAGTTATCGGATTGGCTATTCCAGTATCCAGCATACTGGGCAAGCATGTTTTATGGGCACAAAATCAAAATAAAAACTGCTGGAAAAAATCATCTGAAGAAAGAATGAGTGACCAGACTGATGCAGAATCAGAGATACTGCCAGGATTTATCTGAAAGGGGGAAGGGAGGTGAGGGATGTAAAAAAAAGGGAGGGGGAAAGAAATTGACATAGTTCCTTATTTACACATTTTACATATTTATTATGTCACTTTTTCTTCCTGCTCCACTCTATTTGGTCTCTACTGAAATCAAAGTCGTCCATCTCTAGCTGTATAAGCATTAATCTGATTAATAGTTCTGTTCCTTATCTGTGTCAGAATAGTGTTCTGTGCTGAGAACCACCTTGCACAGTCTGCTGTTTGAATGGACATATGCATAGCTAGCTTAGCGAGCTTCAACAAGATGGGAAACTGTTCTTTATGGTTGTTTTGTAGAATTTTCCACAGTTCACGGGTGACTAGGCGTGTCATGTAGTAGTTGATGTCCTAAAATTAAAACACTAATTTCTAGTGCAAAGTTTATTTTTCCCACAATGTTTGCAAATATTAAAGTACATGCCTACCATTCTGGTGTTGCGTTGTAACCATTTGTACTGTAAGAACCAAGAATTCTGAAACCTTGAATCAAATTTTGTTTTTTTCTTTGGCGGTTCATCAAAGACAGCATCTGACATCGTTTAAGAATTATCATCCTCCATTTTCCGAGAAATTCCACTTCTACCTTCACTTTCTTCATTCTGCCATTCAATTTGCACATTCATGCCAGCACTGACTTGAAGTTGAAAACAATCAGTAATTTTCGCACAGCCATTGACTATAATTTCACCTTCCAGAAATGGACCAAAGTTTGCACATGCACAAATGTGAGGAAAGGGCATCAATTACAGAACCCTGTAGTACACACGTTTTTCTGTTATAAATAAATAGTGACATTTTCAAGTATCCTTTTGTACTGACCTACATCTGTATACTTTGGAATGGACAAAGGTATTTGGATCAAATAAGTATACTTACTATTTAAAAAAAATTGTATTCTTATTTATTAAGTTTATCTTAACAATTAAATAACAATTGTATACTGCACAGAGTGCATTTTTAAATGTGTGACTTTAAACTAATTTGCAGGAGTTCTCACACATCACTGCTTTTCAAGTGCACTAATTCACACATTTTTTTTTTGTGATTTGCGCATTCACAGACCCTGGCAACATCTCTGCTGATGCGATTAGCAACAGAAACACCTGACATTATCCAATTTCCATTTAAACGGGCAATTACATATTTCAATTGCATGTGTCGGTGTCAACACTAAATCAGTGACTTTTGGACTTGAAAACCCTCAGTAATATTCTCTGCCAGAGTTGTGAGCTAGGTTTAGATATTTCTTTGTTAACTGAGTTATTTCATGTGTACCATTTGTGCTTTTATCTCTTCTTGTTCAAAAGAAATTATTAACCTTGTGTTCATTCACTGTGGGACCACCTTGGTTTGGATTTTGCCAGTATTAATGAACAGTTTCCTCTTCCATGCAGCATTGATTAGTCACAAGATTGCCAAATCTAGCAACATCAGTACACGATCGCATCAGGCTTTTACCCTACATATGTTGTTAATATCAAATGCTCCTTTGAGCTATGATGTAACAGTGTTGTGTATTGAGTGCAGGCTCGAGGGTTTCTCGCAATTTGTTGTTGTATGTCTCCATAATCTTGACCCTGTGCGCCCCCCTGGATGAGCTTTTCATTGGAAAATAATTAAAAAATATGCCTAATACTTTTCATTAGTGGATGTCCATCTCTGTTGGCACTAGCAATGAACAAAGTTGCACAAGGTGGAAAAATGTAAGATGGCAATGAATATCTATTTTAAATAATGTATCTGGAAATGAAAACATTCAATGTTTGTGGTAGTCGGCTGAGTTCCAATGTAAAATATTGTACGGCCGTTAGTATAACGTATTTACAAGGTTAAAGTCACCCCGGTGGCAAGGAAGATTTAATTTATTTTGATGCTGAAATAACGCCAAAAGAGACTAAAAATTCATGCAAATACATAATTTGTCATTTAATTAACGATTTGTTAGTTTGGAAAGAAAAGTAATTCAGAAAACACAGGTATTTTTTATTTTTTATTATAAAAAATGCTGCTAGATACTGAGTCGGGGTTCTCCATTGGATTTTAAAAGCTGAAGTCCAGGACTCCTTCCTCTGAAAAAGTTGCAGCCTCACCCCTAAAACTAGGAGTCCCAATGATGATACCTTTTTTTTCCATGCAATAATTCAGAACATTATGTGTGTATTCTTGTGTCACCAATGCACATGTACAAGTCATCAGATTGCTAATGCTCATTCATTGTGAAATATTTAGTATTATAATAAACAAATGAAAATTTAGGGCAGTTGACCCTGATTGTGATGTTACAACTACATGTATGACAATTCTCAATTCCTTTACCTTGCCATTCTTTAATTTTGAATACAGCTAGAATGAATCAAGGAAGAGATTACACTTTCTTTTTCTTTATTAACAAATGACCATATTCTATTCACTTTTTTCATTTCATCTTTAAGCAACACAGCATACTACATTCACTTTTTTCTTAACTCATTAACCCCTAGCGCCACGTTTACGCATCATGAAGTTGTACCCTACTTCCGAGCTCTGTAACATCAACATCATGTAAGATACACTAAAGTGGATGGATTTGCTCGAAAGTAGACAGATGTAGCTCTACAATGATACCATATAATGTCGACTTTCTACTGGCATTAAAAAGTATAGCGAAAAAAATGCATTTTTTGAGACCCGATTTTTTTTAGGTAAAAAATTGCCAGTTTCGGAACCGGAGTTTGTGTCAGGATTTTAGAGTTTTTATCCTTAGATCTAAAGCAGACCGGTCTGAACTGCACACAGACAGATGAACCTTTGCAAAAAGTAGGATAAGTTTGAGATTTGGAGTAAAAAGAGGCCAGGACACAAAAATCGGGGGTCCAATACGAAAAAATAAACAAATTAAAAAATGAAAGAAAAAAAGTCCAACTTTTACCCATCTGCACATGTGCGAGCATAATAGCCAATCAAAAACAATGTTTCTGATACACCTAAGCATCCGACTAAATGAGAAACTTTCTTAAGTAGATGTGTTTTGCTGCATTCAGATGTAACCCCAAAAATGCGTTGCCTACCCCCATTTCACGCGAAAATGAACAAAATCTCCCGGGGTTAATAAGTTAAACAAACTTTAACAAATTTCTCCAAAGCAGCATCAGGATCAAAATCATTAAGTTCAGGACCTGGTGTTCCTTGGGTTGCCATTGCATTTTTCCTTCCACAGTTGTGACACCATGTGCATAAAGCTAACAATGTTCCGTTGTTTTCTTGTTTTTTTGCACATGAGAATGACATATTTTATGATCCATTCCACGAATCTCTCCGTCTACTGATTTCTAGCAGCCAGTCTCACAAGAATCATGCTCATTTACAGCCTTTTGCTTGGCACCAAAAAAATGATGTAAAGTTTACATCAGAAAAGTGCACATATGATAATCACTTGAAAACGAAAGTGTATGTGTGCATGACACCGATAATGAGACGATTAACATGTGTTTTCTACCAACAAACAAAATAAGTCCTAACATCTTGGAAATATTTTTCTACATACAGTATACGATAAAACACAAGTATTCCAAACATCACATAAGGATTTATAATATGATGGATTAAAACTGTGTTGAGTAATGTTTATCAACGAGAGGTCTCAAATCACATGCACGTGTACTTAGTCTTTTGATCAAAAAAATCATTAGGAGCTGACAATCAATTTACAGGTGTCCTAATCTCCTTTTCTGCTAAGATCTAAAATATGTGGCTCCACCATATTGCCTTACAATCGTTTGAACTTTGTTTGATAACTCACACACTACATGACTGATACTCGCTTTGTTGAAACTGATTAAATAAAAGAATTTTGCCAACCAAAAAACTTGTGTACAGAGGATTCAGCTGTTGGAATATTCATGCATCCAAAAATGAAAAGTATGCATACTTTTACGTGAATTTCGGCATCGCAGAGAAGCCTGATGAGCATACACTAAAGTTAAATAAAAGCAAGATCCGGAACGGAGAATTCCTTGATGCAGCTCATTTCAGGTTAACCAGATATTTAAACATGTCAATGTTTTCATGAGTTACTTGAGCACATGATAAAACTTTTATTGCAATAATGTAAATGTCCAAGAAAAATATGATAGTATAGTGCAGACAACAAAGTTAAAGTGGCAAAACTGTAGAAGCAAATAAGACAATCTCATTTTTATAGCACTATTCATACATTACGTACCATTATTTTTCTTTGTCCCTCTAAAATGTTGTGTGTCAACCATATTTAGAATGTGGGGGACACAGTGTCCCCTGCCCTTGGGATCCTACGTGCCACACTGATGTAAAGAAAAATATAGGCAGCAAGATTTGGCTCATATGACCATGCAATGTAAGAAATGGCAAAGCATGGTGACCAGTTTGTAAACAAAGTAAATTTAGTTCATGCATTGGCTTATTTAAGAGATTAAACAAGTTTTAATTATTATGAATGAGAAGATACAAATTCTATTTATCTATATCAGACAAGAAGGGTTCATTACTATGTCGCATAACTGTACTAACCTGTTTCAGCAAATTCCATGTCTTTTACAGAGAAAGTGTTCTGACCTTCCACTCAAACATAATCATTGAAATATCTAAAATGGAGTGGGAAATGACAGAGGAAACTCAGACTAATATCACCTAGCTCTCATGCACCTGCACTCCAACCCACATGATCATTTGCTGATCACCAAAAAAAGGATGGAACAAGGTCGAAGGTAATATATTTTCCCAATTTTTACCAAAAAAGTCTCGTTTGAAAGGCTGGAGATTCAGGTAAAAGGTAAAATTACAAGTAAAATTACAAAATCTTGGCTCTATTCATGCATTTCTAAGAAACAAATGAGAAGGAACTAATACAAAATATGAAGAAAAAAATATGTATTTATCACTGTTATTTTATGTGAAAGTATACACATTTAGCAGTGCTGGTGTATAACATTGCTAAGTAATACTTTTAGGACAACTGAAATAGCTTTTGGACAGTGCTTTACAGCTCATTAATACATAAGCAGCTTTGTTTTTTTATTCTGAAAATTTCCCATTTCACTCATTTACATGCACATCTTCCCAATTCCAAGGGCACTAAGCCCCACTTCAGAAATGGAAAGAAAATCTCTGCAGTGCACAAACTCGCTCGTTTTCTATTTAGAAATGCAAAGGTATATACATGACATTATAATTATAAATTCACACCTACATGCGTACCAAACAGAAAGGAAAGTGCTAATCCATGGACCCCACACAATATGTTTGGATATATGATGAGAGAGAGAGAGAGAGAGTGAGAGATTTTTCCTCTTTCTGTATATTAATAACCTTGAACATTGAATACTTTACTATAGAAAGAAACCACAGGTATGACCATCTGTCAAACACTGTAGGGTATTACACAATGAAGAAAATATTGTATTATAAACAATTTAGCCTTGAATGCTTTAATTTATATCTGCTTTTCACACTAATGAATGATGCATTGGCTATGATACACAACTACGCTGTCATCAGCTGATAACCCAAGGCCTTGAAAATCAGCTGATCACAGCTACCAGTCTGTAGCACAGAGGCACAACCGAAGGGAGGTAACTCGCGTAACTTTAAGCCGGTCGTTAGTTAATCCCTGTTGTAAGCAAGAACAATTTACCATACCTTATCAAAACTTGTACAAGTTCAAGCTAAAATCGAACACGACATGCAAAAATCCGTTTTCTGTAACAAAGACAAACCCATGAGACATCGAAAAACACTTTTGATTTATCTTTTTGCTGACGCTATCACGACTGACAATCGATAAAAGTGACCACAAAGCGCCTACCTTCCCCCTCATGTTGACCATTCTCCGTCAGCGAAATTTCTTCGTGTGTGGAAACACTTTCTGCCTTTGGAACGATATTTTCCACTTTATCCTGATGTTGGATCATTCTGGGAAATAACATGGAAACTGAATAGCCCTATGTTTTCCAGGATCAAACTGTATTTAGATAAAATACGTAAGCCTAGTGGATAAAAGTCGAGGCCATTTCACAGGCCGACCGACAGCAAGTAGTTACTCGGTACGCATGCGCACATGCACGCGGAAAGTAGGACAACGCATATCATTTGTGTAAACACACGTTCGAAAGGAAAACGAGATTCATATTTAATTTCGATCATGTTATTTGATTTAAAGTCAACAACTTTTCGCTAAATTGCATTTGGTAATTATAGTATATTGACGGTTACACACAAAATGTTCATTTTTCTAGCAAACCAAAGCAAGAAAGATTTTGATAATGAAGGACATGGAGTATAATACCCAGAGCAGCCTCGGTCAATAATATCGCTATTCAACATGCAATATTCTACATGTACATGCTATTTTTTATATATGCATGTGCTACTTTTTTTTTGATTTCTAAATAGTTTTCAAGGGTCAAGGAATTAAATGAGTCTATCACTTACTGAGTGAAATTCGAAAATATTAACAGTTCGTAAACATAAGAAAGCCATTAAAATTGTCGCATTTTGTATTCACGCGAATTATATATATATATATATATATATATATATATATATATATATATATATATATATATATATATATATATATCATAACAAATTCGGTTCGTCTTTTTCCCTCAAGAGGCAGTACCTTTACATGTCTTTGTATCTATTTTAAAGTGGGGTTTCATTTATCAAAACTCTTCAAGGCATATGAGAATTTTCAAACGTATATGTTCCGCTAAAAAAAAAATCATTAAAAGTATCGTCATTTAATAATTTTATTCGGAAGGTAATTAAATCATGTTTTATAAATATAAGGGAAAGTCCTAATATTGTTTTCCGTGAGGGAAAAAAAAAAGCTTTTAATAAATCAAGATTTACCTAATGCGTCTATATGGATTTGAAGGCTCCTTGCAGCGTCAGAACAGGTTTAAAACTTGAGGTACGGATAAACTAAGAGTCTAACAAAAAGCGTGGTGCATAATTAAACGTGTTAAAAAAAATAAACAACCACAAAATGTGATTGATTTTTTTCACAAAGTTTAACTCCGTTCATTTTTTTTTACCTGCTGATCTGTTGCTAATTCATCTTACTCGTTTTATGTACATTGAGAAGATGATGAAGAAGAAGAGGAACCGCATGTGGACAGATTTTAAAAAGGGATACATGAGCGAACAGACGGACGCACGTACATGTAGATAGACTTGTAGATAAATTGAACGCATTAAAATATAGAGGGGGAGAGATGCGTGATTACATATAATAAATAGACGAAGATGGTCGCCTTTACTAACACTTAAAATCATAGTATTAATTAAGTCAAAACTAGAATTATGTTCATACTTAAGATGCATCGATATCTGACCACAGCACGATTTTGAATCTGACATAATATATTTGAGCTTTCATGAAAAGCACAAACGTGTATCTGAATATGAAGTAATTAATGAAAAGAAACGAGTAATTAGCGGTCCAGTTTTCAAATTTATAAAAGCACCCATTGTTACCTATTATACATGTACGTATTTTGATACTCGCTGAACCCACGTGGGAGGTGCCGTTACCTTCAGTAAGTTAATGATAATGACAGTAAGAGATTTATATAATCAAAGAACTGTAGTATTCATTTCCCAGGATGTCTTTTATCTCAGATCATCATTACAAGGTGACGACTAAGATCCTCTCGGCGGCACCCTTAAGTGTCATTTCTGGAGGGTGCCGTCTTCAGGTAATGATGATAGATCATTAAAAAAAAAATTATCCAGATATGTTTTGCTTAATATGACGAAGAGGTAAGAGCGCAGCCCGTTTTCCTGCTGAAAAATAATATAGAGCCTGGTTCAAAACCCACTTCGTTCCATGTTTAGTTTAGAAATTTGAACACCTGGAAACCCCCCCCCCCCCCACCTCCCTACTGATGTGGTTCTCACTTCTAAGTCACCTTTCTTTTAAACTTTAGATTCGTTTTTCTTACAAAGAAAATTTTTACCCAAAGGTAAATTCAATATTGATTTTCGTTTTGAAGCGAAACTATATTTGTGATTCCGAAAGGACTAAGAAGCGATATTATGCAAGCAGACAACATAAAATGATTGAAAACATACAGTTACCTTATCGCCTACTTTTCTCCCTACCAACCCACCTTCCTACCTACTCATCTGTCACACACCATTAAACATACCAATCTACGTGTCAATCTCCCTACCTATTCGCCAAACCACCTATTTGGTAAGCGACTGGCAGACCTACCTGTCGACCGTTCACCAATCGTTTACTACTCATGCGTAGAGACATTCAGACATATATGCATACGGATCGAAATGAGAGAGAGAGAGAGAGAGAGAGAGAGAGAGAGAGAGAGAGAGAGAGAGAGAGAAAATTACCCATTCGACTGCAACTTGTGTACATGCTTTCAATTATGATTCTCAAATCCCCAAGAATATGTGTAACTGCAAACGCTGGTGAATTAGCCAGTGAATCAAGTTGTTACTAGATGTGTTATGTCTCCGCTAGAAGCAAATACATTCCGGCACTGAAAGCGTCTACTAGATGTATAAAACAAGGTGAAATCAAAACGATTAGGACCACGTTTATGGGTATGATACTTTTTCATAGTGAAATGTGATACATTACAAACTACGATTATCCTTATCATACCTGTCAACTATATTATTCGATTATTAATGTCTGAAGCTTAATGTTCTGTGCGATTGCATGGATATTTTACAAATAAATTTCTGTAACGGTTTTCTGTCTGAGCTATGATACTGTACACACAATGTAGCAGAAATGTAATTGAGCCACAATGAGAAAAGAGGTGTTCTTTATTTTGGTTGTAATATTTCAGGTAAATAATGGTTTATGTCATTTTGCGCGTATATAAAGCGCTTTGGACTCTACGTTTAGAAAGAGATAGGATGTAGCAAGATAATGCAAGAGTTGCTTCCCTTAACGAATTGTTTGTAATTGGGGCTGTGATTGACTTTTAGACCGAGAACGAAAAATACTACATATACACCAATATTGTCATACCCCATATTTTGAATGAGATAGCGCTGATTACGATGCCGCTTTTATCCGTGCATGTTTGCGCGGGACAATTATTGCTGTTAATCCATCACCTATTTACGACAATCTGGTATTAAAATAAAGAGATATATCATACTGCTGAAAACTTTGAAAGGTCTGATTAGCTCTTTACACATCCAAATATTTGAGCTTTGGCGTTGCAAATTAAGGCATTTTTTAAATTATTTTTTTAATTGAACTGAATATCAGCTAGCGCAAAAAAAGACACGATGGTTTTCCTGTGCCATTTCGAAACTTAAAAACAGCAGTGCCCTTCATTTAGTGATATTGGCTGGTTGCTTGGTTGGTGTTTAACGGTATATCAACACACGAAAGGTTATATCATGCTGAGACAAATGCAGTAAGTCGCCTTGCCCAGAAACACACCACGGCGGCCAACCTGACCTGGAATGGGAAGGATTCGAACTCGCACATTAGTCAGGAGTCTGTGTCAGAGATCATGCACTTTTGAGCTTGGGTTTGAGTATCACATTTTCTGTTAAAACTTGGGCCTTACTTTTATAACGTACTTTTTTAAATTAACAAGGAGTAAAACTCACTCAAACCAAAAGCTCAAAAGTTTATATATATATATATATATATATATATATATATATATATATATATATATATATATATATATATATATATATATATATATATATATATATATATAAAATATCCAATACAGTGGCCATAATCCAGAACAAGAGGAGTGTTGTCTACAAAGTCATAAATTGCAAGGGAACCGCGCTAGCTCAGCTGGTATAGCGTCGGACTGACTATTCAAGGGTCGCGAGTTAGATAAGATACCCGCCCATGCCAGCCCGGGGCGCCTGCCTGTCGTCCTTGAAAAAGGCACTTAGCTCAAATTTCCTCAGTATCATATAGTCATTAATATGTTACAAGCGCCATTAAAACCAAAACCACCAACAACATAACAAATTGGAAACTGTTACTATCTATTAGTAAAAGGAAGGAAAGAAAATATTTTAAAAAACAGAGAGACGTAAGATTGCATTTTGTACATCGCTTTTCTATCTCTACTCTCGAGGACTTTGATCCATTGTTATAATTTTTACTACGTTCGAGTTATGCATAATGCATCTAAACAGGAATATAGAACAGGCCTGATGCGTTCTCGTGCATGTTGCAAGAGGTTACTAATAGAAGCAGGACCCGCCAGTAGTTCAGTGGTTAGCGTGCCGGACTCGCGACACAAAAGGGGTACGGGTTCGAATACTACCGTCAAATCAGCCCTACTCGGCAACCGAAGTGTGTCATTGAGAAAGGCACTTACTGCAATTGCCTCGGCACTAAATAACTTACTTGGGTTGTTGTGCCTTAAAAGACCAAACTAAACCAAACCAAACCAACCAAAATATACGTGTTTAATTTTTTTTTTTTTTTTGTATAGATGGCATGTATATGCATTTTATTTAGTATCAGCTGACGCGTCACTTTTTCCCCATTGAATCGCCTCCTTACACCATGCCTTAGTTCTTGATAGCGATCTAGACAAAAGATTTTTCTATATTTTTTTTTAATGGCGCGCCATCCACTTTGTTCCACTATGAATTTCAAGCTTAAATTCTCAAGATATATTCCCTATCAGCTCACATGCCACATCTCATACCTATAGCCCCAAACCCCCAAGAAATGTATTTACAAAAATCTTACGACGTTTGCGCAAATGTATAAACCATCCGAAGTCAAGTTGCAAAGCTTTTAAGTCGCTATATTAAAAGGTGTAGAAAGAATTTTTGCGATATTATACACCGACAAACTGACAGGATCGTGTAGTTCCCACGCTTTTTCGCACAAAAACATTAGATAATAAGTGTCTCCGAATTTATCATATGTTATCACAATACTCTAGTGATGTATGCAAGGTTGTGTCAGCCCATTAACAAATAAGACTGAACAATGTAGTTTTGTTTTGAAACTCTAACTACTATTATAAGTATGCAGTCATTAAAAATGTATTCTATTAATTTATGATATTGGTTTAATTACCTCATAAATACCAATTTACACGTGCTGTAACGAATCGCGTTTAATATATATATATATATATATATATATATATATATATATATATATATATATATATATATATATATATAAGCCAATAGGTCCATGTGCCGGTTCATGTATAGAAATACATTTGTAATTTGTAAATTCAACAGGATATCAGTTATGTTCATCTTTGATTCCTTCGTCATCCTTGAAAAGGCACTTATGTCATGGTTATTTTGACACTGTCCATTTTCCGTACTTATTGAGACACTAATAAATAATAAAGGATTAACATACTTGCTGAATTTACACACACACACACACACATATATATATATATATATATATATATATATATATATATATATATATATATATATATATATATATATATATATAATTTAGACTGAAGTTTGAAATTTATTTTTCTTTGTACAATTTCGGCAATGATGAGTAGTATCATAGTTATTTTGACACTGTCCATTTTCCGCACATACTGCGACGATATCCATATTTTGAGAATTTAATATTTCATTTAGCGTTTGTATTGCACTATTCAGAGACATCAGAGAGAGAGAGAGAGAGAGAGACAGACAGAGACAGAAACAGAGACAGAGGGAGATGTTCATTACTTAGGCTGTAGTAAATCAGGTAAAAAAATGCTTTATGCCTGTTTACTCATAAAGAGCTGGCCTCTGCAAACACATGCACACAACAGACATTTTCATTACTTGGGCTGTATTAAATCAATTAAATAATGGTTTATGCCCGTTCACTAACAGTGTGCTCCTTCTACACACACACACAAACACACAGAGCGGACACGTTCATTACTTGGACTGCAGTAAATTAGGTAAGTAATGTTTTATGCTCATTTGCTCATAAATAGCTTACACACACACACACACACACACACACACACACACACACACACACACACACACACACACACACAGACCGGACATGATCATCCATTATACGGTAGTGAATCAGGTAAATAATGCTTTATGACCGTTGTACTTAAATCTTGCCTGTACAAATTCACACGCACCCACGCATACAGAGCGGATATACATTACTTAGACTGTATTCAATCAGGTAAATAATGCTTTGTGTCCGCTTTTTCATAAAAGAACTAGCCTCTACAAACTCACACACAGAGGACATTTCATTTCATAGACTGTAGTAAATCTGGTAGATAATGCTTTATGCCCGTTTGCTCATAAAGAGTTTACGTCTACACACACACACACACACACACAGATTGGATATATTCATTACCTAGACTATAGTAAATCAGGTAAATAATGCTTTAAGTTCGTTCTGCAAAAAAGAATTTGCCTTTCAAACACACACAGACACACACACACACGCACATACAGCCACAACGGACATGTTCATTGTTAAGACTATAGTAAATCAGGTCAAAAATGCTTTAAGTCCGTTGTACATAAAGAACTTGCCTCTACAAACTCTCACACACACACGCACATACAGCGGACATGTTCATTACTTAGACGGTAGTAAAAATCAGGTAAATAATGCTTTAAGTCCGTTGTACATAAAGAACTTGCCTCGACAAACTCACACAAAAACATACACATACATACAGAGAGAGAGAGAGAGAGAGAGAGAGAGAGAGAGAGAGAGAGAGAGAGAGAGAGAGAGAGAGAGAGAGATCGGACACGTTAATTACGTTCCAGTAAATCAGGTAAATAGTGCTTTGTTTCCGTTGTACATGAAAAACTTGCCACCACACACACATGCACACACACATGCACACACACACACAGCGACGTGTTCGTTGCTTAGACTGTAGTTAATCAGGTAAATAATGCTCTGTGCCGATTGCTCATTAAAAAAGCTCGCATCAACAACCAAGAGAGTGAGAGAGGGAGTGAGTTTCATTACTAAGGCCGTTTTAAAATCGGAATTTGGGTAAATAATGCTTTATTACCAGAATGACCTGTATCTTTATAAAGAGTCAATATAACCTGGCAACTTTTGGAATACATATTCAATTAAGGAGATCCCTATGTCCGTTAAGACACGTAAATCATTTGTCCCTGTGGACACGGCTTTTAGATTTGTAGGTAAGATTATCAAATGAGTGCAGACTTAACGCCTTTTCATATCCCATGCGAAATAACACTGGGGACCCTTCTATGGCCCTCTTTCTTTGGGAAGAAATTATGATATTTAAGATATGGTATTCAATAGAGAAATTGCAAATATATTATACTAATTTATGAGTTAAATATCCCAATAATCTTAATTAATGATCGAGCTACACATCGTTTCGATTGTGCCACCCGCAATTCGTTCATCATCAGATAGAAGACAACGACTCTTGTCGCAAAGTTCACTAGATTTAAGATAGAACATTTGTTTGGATTGAAACGTATCTAGAATTCATTCCGCTAACAACGATAGCATAGTTTCATAATTGCCCATGTTATATCTAATCATTTCAATCCTGCGATCTGGAAACAATTTGAATAGCCTCCTTTCTGAAACGGAAGATTTTTCCAATATATCTTCATGATTTTGTCGATACAAATAGGATAAGCGCCAATCAACAGATGCCATCTACAATTTACACGTTTTCTTATGAAGACATTATAACATTTGACATCTAATTGGAGGCAAATATTTGCCCAAATTGCCCACCATTATAATAGTATTGCCCTATGCAACCGCCCCAAAGTTGACCTCTCCGAGAGATAGTACCAAAAAGGACCGCAAAGGCTTACTCAGATGGTAATTACACATCTTGAACAGGAAATGCTCTCAGGTAGCTGAGATTGTTATTAATTATATCGCATTATCACCCACCTTTTTTTTTAAAAAAAAAGGTCGAGAATACTTTATACTATCTATCCATCATACCCATCCTTCTGTCTGTCCGTTACCCTATCCTCTCTGAAACCGCTGGTGGAATTTCGCCAAACTTGGTATTTTACTTGCTTAACTATCTGCAAGTGGGGTGGTAATGTTGACTCTTTCCCTTAAGGCTCCTGGGAGTGGGTTCATACTTCAAATATAGCTTTAAATTTCAATTACAACGCCATGTTCAAATCTTTTTGAACAAAAATTTCTATATACACAAAATATAGGTGATGCATTTCATGTTACGACATTGCGGTCACGGTCCAGATGGGAGTTAAGTTATTCTGGGTGGGGGTGGTCGCAGGTTATGGTGGTGATGATTTAGGCAATCAAGGAGTGTTTTTAATTTTTTTTTACTGTTAAACAATATTTTCCTGAAGTAAATGATAATTACTTTGTTCAAAAAGCAGGTAATTCTCTAAAAGGGTATACTGGTCTAAAAATCTACACACAGTTAAATTCATAACATTTCATACGTTTATTTTGTTACAACTTCACCCCTCCCCCACCCACTTTCTATTCAGTACTATGATATAAACACTGTATGGTGATGTATTATACCGATAATTGCACTCACACTAAGCGACTCTATACTACCATGTATTGACTGCAGCTTTAAAAAGTTATCTAACAAAATTAATCTGACTTTTTGATAATTTTTGTTTTCTTCATCAATATAATTCTTGTTTTGGAAATCATTGCCATAGCATCATATTTATGAAAACAAGCACATACACTATCCGCGTATAACTAAAACCCAGCTGTGAACAACAGACCGTTTGTAATCACTTATAAGTCAGATTCTACTGCAAACAATACAGACCCTGATCTGCCATCGCATAATGCGCCGGCAGATCTGAGTCTATGTTGTTTGTTATACTAGTTACTCCTAACAAATTGCATCGACCCAGATCTGCCGGCACATTATGCGACGGTAGATATGGGTCTATGCAGTTTGCAGTTGGATCTCGGTTCTACGCGATTAGATGGGGTACTTAATAGCTCACGGGAGATAAATCTGCAATAACAAACAGAACAGGTCGTGTCAATCTTACATGTAAACAGGGAATACGTTGTTTATAAATAAACCTGTTGCATCAAGTTCTGATAATGAATGAGAAAATATCCTTGCTGCATAGTAGCCAACAAAACGGATCTGTGAGATGTCTCGAGTCATACGTCTACAATAAGTAATGATTGCTGACTTATTTGTTACTTAGAATTAAAAAAAATGTACATGCTCTCCCTAACGTGGCATCATACTATCTTGCGTTTACACTAATATTTACATGAACATATTGCAGATTTATCTGTCATCCGATAGACCCTTTGGTGGGAGAGTCTTGGTGGCTTGAGATCGTGTATAGATCAAAACAGCGTAGTCCTAGATCTGACGGCACATTATGCCATGGCAGGTTTAAGTATAGGCTATTCTCAACTGGACGAACACAAGTAAAATTGTTATATGAACGGAAAAGCTGTGCAGTGAGAACGATGAGAAGTTAAAGCGAACAACCATTTACTGCGAACTAACATTGCTTGACGTAATAATAATAGCACACGTGACTGACTCACGATATGTAACTGATAACTTTTAACTCACATTCCTGCATATTTAGAAAAGTGGAAATGATAGTGCTAACAACAAAATCTTGTCATTCTCAGTTCAATCATTCCAAATCAAAAACAGAAATTAACCTGAGTCCTTTTAAAGACCGTCATTCGGTCAGTTTTTTTTTGTAACGGGCTATATCGGGCATTTTTTTTTGTAACGGGCTATATCGGGCATTTTTTTTTTAACGGGCTATATCTTGCATTTTGTTTTGGTAACGGGCTATATCGGGTATTTTTTTGTAACGGGCTATATCGGGCATTTTTTTGTAACGGGCTATATCGGGCATATTTTTTTGTAACGGGCTATATCGGGCATATTTTTTTGTAACGGGCTATATCGGGCATTTTTTTTGTAACGGGCTATATCGGGCATTTTTTTTGTAACGGGCTATATCGGGCATATATTTTTTGTAACGGGCTATATCGGGAATTTTTTTTTTAACTGGCTATATCGGGCTTAAACTAAGCGCACGAATTTCGGTTAGTCGACCAATGTCATGAAAAATGAAGCGTTTACAATTTTCAACATTTAGTTTAAAAATGTGAAAACATGAAATTATTTGAAGTAAAACCTGAGACGTACACGCTTTTTCCGAGTTTCGTTATTCGCGAGAAAATATGGATCTAATAAGACGACAAGAGACAAATTGTCTTGTGGGAAAGTGCATGGTTGTCCAGTGGCGGCACGAGGGGTGGGGGTCGGCGGTGGGGGGGGGGGGGGGATTGCCTCCATGCGCCAGGCGAAGGGGGCGCCGTCAGGAGCTTTTTTTTTTTTTTTTTTGCAGCTGAAATTGTCGTAGTATTTCACCTCACATTGTGTAACGGGTGCAATTCTTCACAAAACTTATATTGAGGAGAGGGGAGGGGGGAGGTTGGCAACTGACATAAAAACTGTTTTCTGTGGCAAAGTAGGGGCGCCACTGAAGAACATTGCCCATGGGCGCCTCGAACCCGCCACTAGAGTTGTCTGCAAGATAAGAGAACGTTACAAGAAAATGTTCGTATTTCCCCTAACAAAACAAAACATGGATCAGAAGAATGTATCTGCCTATAAGAAACATAGGTACCAGGCAAGTGCTGCTTAAAATCCATGTCAATACTAGGCGAATTCCCTGAACAGGTATGAACATGTGTCCATTTCGGGAATCCTTTTAAACATGGTTTGACATTGACCGCTACATCCGCTGCCCATCTAGTATCTGAGGCTTGCGATGGAATAATGGGTAAAAAAAGGAGATACTTCGAACAGTAGCTGATATTTTGTAAAGTCTCATCCAGCGACGGCGCGAGGGTTCGAGACGCCCGGGGTCAATGTTCATTAGTGGCGCCTCTACTTCGCCACAGAGAACAGTTTTTATGTCAGTTGCCAACCTCCTTCCGCCCCCCCCCCCCTCCTAAATATACGTTTTGTGAAGAATTGCTCCAGTTACACTAAGAAGAGGTGAAATACTATGAAAATTTCAGCTGCAAAAAAAAAAAAAAACCTCCCGACGGCTTCATCCCCTTCGCCTGGCGCCCGGAGGCAATTGCTCCCCCCCCCCCCTTCCGACAACCCCCTCGCGCAACTGATCTCATCAACCGTTAGGAAGTTTGGACAGGAACACGCATGATATTATGTATCATGTAACCTACCGTTATTTGTTTGTCTTTGCGGGGGGGGGGGGGGGGGGTTTGGTTTGTGTTATTTTTTGTTTGTTTACATATATATATATATATATATATATATATATATATATATATATATATATATATATATATATATATGTGTGTGTGTGTGTGTGTGTGTGTGTCTTGGAGGGGGGCGCTGAGGGTTCAAAGAGAGAGAGAGAGAGAGAGAGAGAGAGAGAGAGAGAGAGAGAGAGAGAGAGAGAAATTTTAAAAAATAGATTTCTAGATTTATAGACTGAAAGGAAATGAGGCTATTCATCTAAAACTGTGCTATAGACGATGTTTGCTTGAAATATAGATTATGCAATCCAAATACATTTTAATAAGACGGATAACATTCGGGTGTGTTGACAGTAAAACGTTTCCTTTTTTTTTAATACTGACGCAAATACATTACCAACAATTCTATGCATTAAGAGCTTTCGGAAAGGTTGCGCGTGTGTGTTTTTTTTTTTTTTTTTTTTTTTTTTTTTGTTGCTCATATTTGTATACAATTCTTTTACAATTCATGCCTTTCATAAAAAAGCAATTATTGTTCGAGAAACCCCAACAAGCTCTTACTTTTTCAAATTGATGGAAATGCTTCATATTTTAGAATTCTATCAGAATTTGTTTGATGATACTGTATTTCATTATAAAAAATATTAACTGTTTTAAATGAAAATCCAAAATGGAAAGAAATATCATAGAATGCTGCTTTCCGATGTATCGCACATTAAAGTCAAGCAGACATTTTTAGTTGTTTTTCGAAAATAAAATGGGATAGTGCAAAAGTGGGGAGATAAGCTGAACATTTCGATGAAAAACTTAAGAATAATATATAATTGTAGATCTTTATCCTTATATGATCTGTTGGTTAAATAAAACAAAACAAGAATAAAAAAGAGAATATAATAC
Organism: Margaritifera margaritifera; assembly: GCA_029931535.1. Taxonomy (NCBI): domain Eukaryota; kingdom Metazoa; phylum Mollusca; class Bivalvia; order Unionida; family Margaritiferidae; genus Margaritifera; species Margaritifera margaritifera. Next base: position 1,555,608 of record JAQPZY010001367.1, read on the forward strand.
ATTAATATTGGTTCCTATAAACATTTCCAATTACACCCAATAGATCATCCGTGGCGTATTCATGCGACAGAATATATTTCATATATGACAAGCTATGTAATTGACACTTGGAAAAGGTTATGCACCCAAAACGATAAGGTGTGCATTTTATGACAAAAAATGCAATAAAAATGACAAACTGCACGGATAATAAATGAATGTATCAGTTTCTCTTCCTTTGAAACCAAACTTAAGATTATAAGAAAATATGAAGTCATTCATGTCATAAATCATTTAAGGTGTTTATGTGTACTTTTAAATGGGCAAATACGCTAATAAACAAACATTAGAATATTATATAATAGCACTGATTACATTGATCAACTGTATCGAATTACACATTTTCATATTCCATTGGTATTTTCTTTGTTTACAAAATAATTTTCATTTGTAGTTATCAATTTACTTACATCACAACATCAAATAATATAGAAACCCTGAGGGGGTCAACCTCTGTGTAAGAAAATTTAGGGTAAAAAAAATAATTCCTTATCTACGTACAATTCCCCTAAAAATGATGTGTTGTTAATTATCCCTCATTTCCGATCTAATTTTGCCCGTATTTTACGATAATAAAGGTTAATTATATGTAATAGAACCAGTTATCCACTTCAAGTCGGAGTTAATTTCCACTGAATGAGACATGATAATGATTTGAGTTTCATTCGGCGCGTATACAGATTAAACACCTGGTGAAAATTTGCACCTGTTCTGCAAACTTTACTATGTGCATATTCTTTAACCGTCATGTAATAAAAGTTTACTTTATACAGGATTCTATTTTAGGTATAGTGCTAATAAAAGGTTTATTTCAATACTCGTCCTGTTTCACACTTTTCTGACAACAGGGATGAAAAAGGAAAGAAAAGAGAGTTTCAGGAAACACAGAAAGGTGTAAGATGTACGGTTAAAATGTTACCCTGAGCTGTTTCATAAAAAAAAAAAAAAAAAAAAAAAAAAAGTTTTCTTTGAAGATAAAATGACAAATGGTTGAAGAATAGTTGGAAAGTTTTAAAAAAAACAAAAACAAAAACAAAAACAAAAAAAAAAGAAAGAAAAAACAAATATTCATTGGTACATGTGAATGGTGAGTTCAAAAATAAGAGTGTGACTCTTTAGATGTCAAGCCCGCCCGCTCTTGTTAATCACTCGCTGAAAATAAAGATATTTTCTGTAATGTATACAATATAAGGAAAGTTCTTGATTGTCTATGGGGAGACAACTCGTTCGTTTTGATGATAGCATTCTAGTCTGGTTGTACCAAGTTAATATGTGATTCCACTGTATCGCAATGAAAGCCGGTGGACCCAAGATTGATAACAAATGCAGTATGTACAATGTTGGTAGTATTCAGCATTTCAATACAAACACCAACATTTCCTTGTATCACCCTCAGCAATCTTTACCAACTTAAACTGAATTCCATAAAACGGTTCATTAATTATTTTGTTTAAAGAAAGAGAGAGAGAGAGGAAAAAGACGGAAGTCCTTCAACTACAGCATTGCAGCTAATAACTAATAACCATTCCAGCAAACCTATCAATCGGCCGGGTAACTAAGTAACTGACGAAAGAACGGACGAACGAACGAAACGGACAAAGAAAGCATTAAGAAACTAAGGAACGAATGTTCAACAAAGAAAGAAAAGAAACCAACGAACTAGGAACTGACTGACTGACTTATTACCTAAAGCGTTTAGCGACCACCTCTAGGAGCTATCGATTGACTTCCTGACCGATGAATGGAATATAATACAGACATAAAATATGAAATAATAAATATAGTCCGGTGAAAGCAACATTAAAAAAAATTGATGAATTATCGGTAGAAATCTTGATAAAACCTATATGCCTTTTGTTGACATGTAAAACTGACTGAAGTTGACATTTCTTGGGAATATTTTAAAGAGTGTATTTGCCCCCATATCAAAGGCTTTTACACTCATATGGCTGTCAACTTATCAATACTTGATGGCAGTCCCGTAGTTTCACAGCTGTCTGTTCGATTACGATCAAATCAAACAAACCTGAATGAAATATTTTGGCGAAAAATGGATTTCTGATGAAAATGTCTAGTTGGGTCTGAATTACCCGTAAATATGATGTAGATGATTGAAGCCTGCCAAAGTCAGAAGGGTATTGTTCAATATTTTGCCACGTCTTTGTTAAAGTGGCGACAGAAGCTAAAGAAATCTGCAGATAAAGATCAGCGCGCGATAACAATCGAACGATTTACGGCACATGTCGCTAAATCTCCTCACCGCAAAAAGGATAAAAGATATTCTATTTCAAACATGCACTGAGTCAAAAAGAGCCAAGTCTGACATCCTTTCGTTGAAAGCTCACTCTTCAGAAAAGATAAATCAACCCATTCCCAATGACAAAACCAAACAGAACAAAAAGACATAAGAGCAAAAGTAAGTTCGGGTAAAGGTAGCATTTGACAGGCTGATATAATAATCTGAGTACACTTAATGAGAACTGTGGACATGTTTGATTGAAACTGTTGATCGAAACTCCTCAGTGGTTTTGAATGATATTGCATTCCAAAGTGAAGTGTGATGGAAAGTGTTAACTCTTTTGCACATTAACTAAACCTTAGTCATCGACAAAAGTAGATCAAATTTCTGAAAGCGACATAATTGGCACGCAGCGCCAGAGAATAAACTTGTCTTGGGCAATATCCATACAAAAAGGTTTTCATACGGATGGCTACTTTGGCCAGGTTCAGCCAACATTACTTGAGTGAGATTGAAGATAGTCTAGGAAACAAACAAACTTACTCGATTCCCATATATTATCGAAACTTCAGCTCTAGTTCAATACACCACAAACAGAAATTATACTTGGAAATCATATTTGTCTTGGAAATGTGACATACTAGCGGGGAACAAAACTTTAGAAGACTCTAATCTAAGTCTCAGTAAAGTTAAAAGATTATCAATGTTTTGAATTCGAAGTTATCATGAACCCGAGTCGTGCTCAGATGTTATAAGGATAACAGAATAGTCAGTTAATGAAGCAGATAACTACAGAAGCTATTACCTCAAAAAATCAGATCCAGTTTTGTTACAATGGTTTGAATATTCAAGAATAAAAAGAGCTACCAAAAAATGGAATTTGGTAAAGGTTACGTTATTATCAAGAAAAGTAGTAAGTTCAACATATTGATCCTGTGCTTGCTTTTTAGCCGAGCAAGCCACTTACTTTATTCCATATCATGTATGATGCATTAATTTAGTCATGATAATAATTTCTACGGCGATCTGGTTCGGTCATCTTTCTCTTCCTAAGCCGGTCAAAAGGGTGGGGTCGGTGGTAGGGCTTTCTAGACCGGATATGAGAGGTCATTTTAACTGTTTTGATAAATAGTTATTTTAGCTTGCGAGAATTGAATACACGCAAAATTTTAATATTGGGTCATTCTTGTTATGAACTAATTCACAGTCGATATTGACTCATTTGAAAAAGTTATTTACTTGAAACGTATCCCTATACTTCCTCTAACGTCAATGATATTGACAACCCTGAAATAACATTGCGTTGTTTTTGTGTGTGCGTTTTCCCGAAATTTGTGTCCATGACAAGCAATACAGGGACCAAATTCTCTATTTTTTTAGGCTTATTATGTGACCGTCGACATTACTGAAGTAAAGATTCAAACATGACTGCGGATGAGGTCCAAGTAAACGGAATATTTTCACCTGTCAAAAACAGAACTTTGACCCGCATGTAAAAGTTTGGATATTATTTAATTATAGATTTTCATAGAATTGTTTTCAAGAAGCTGTATAATTACAGATTTTTTTGTTATTTTATTTTCTCAGCAGATTTGCTCGGTGATACAAATTTTACTCTCAGAATCTTCAGTTCAAATAAGAAAACTCTTAACATTTTGGCCAAATATTAGATAATCCAATACCAGATAATCCAATATTAGGTAGTTCAAAATACTCTGCTCAGATCTTCAGAAGAATAACAATCAAAACCTATGAAAATAAAGAAGAAAAAAAAAACTATAATATCTATCACAATAAATTCAAACGTTTTTAAATTCTAAATAAAAAAAATATTTAAAATAATTATGAAATGAATAGAACTCAACAGTGCAAAACTATTTGCATGGTCTTGTTGGATTCCAAATAATCCGCAATGTAATGGAGATATTTTAATAGTAGAAATAAAATAATTAAATCCTTCCACACAAAGTGCGATAGTTGTAGTAATAAGGACTTGTAATTGCTACGTAAAAAAAAATAAGTCTGTGGGAATGAAAAATATTATATTTCTCGTGAAAATAAAGAAAGGGCGCTGCCCATACTAAATTACCTTGCGTGCATTCAAGACTTAAAGTTGGAGCTCTAAAACTTTCTAATAAATTAAGTTAACACTTGAAAGACTAATTTCAGAAGATAGAATCTGAGGGGATGAGTGTCCTGTTACAGATGAACAATAGAGACAAAGTTAGGCAAGCAATTCCGCATAGCCCGGTATTTTGTCGTCCGTTATCTGATGGAAGATCGGTGGGGGTAGGGTAATTGGTGATTTGTCGATTTCTGGTCACAAGGCAGGGGAAATAATACATTAAGAATATGAGAAATTAAGAGTAGAGGTTTACTGTTAGGAAAAAAACTCTTATTCATCTTGTGAAATGACGTGGGTATGTAAAGGAAGAAATAATTGAATGCCAGAGTAACAGAGACATTTTTTATTCCAGAGATGGCAAATGTCATTAACACATATACTTCCTCGAAATTATATGTATTTGAGAGAGAGAGAGAGAGAGAGAGAGAGAGAGAGAGAGAGAGAGAGAGAGAGAAACAAAATATACAGGGCCTAAATAAAAGACATCCAAAAAACACGAATCTATTGAAATAACAAACAACAGAAATAAACACAAGATGAAAAAACTTCAGTTTTACAGTATTTATCAGAATATAAAATGACGTGGTCTTTTTACAAAAATCTGACGGTTATTCAAAAGTATATTATAGTTGTTTTCGCAAGAGTGAATATTTTACTGTTAAAATTAACGACATCTTGGTCTACTACAACTAACTAACTGATGGTTGCAGTGTGATGATCTATATTTTCACCACATTTCATCTTTTGCTTAAATGTTGCATTGATCCGTCATTATGAAACTTGGAGGGAGTGGTGTCATTGCATATTCTACTGCATAGAAATTCGACCCCTTTCCAACACCGTTACACAGAATACTATACACTTACCCTGTCATGAGAGGTAACATAGAGCCTTACCTTTAAGTTTTCATAGAACATGTACAATACATTTTTCTTACGTGCACAAAAATCTCCCCTTCCCCAAAAATTACTACCCTTCCCCTCGTTTGCAATCGTTTGCAATGACAAAGAAACCGTTTTATTCGGGTAATAATGACGGACAGACATGAGTAGCAATATTTATCGTTAAACCTTAAAATGTGACAATAACTTTATCACAAGACCTTCAAAAATTATATTTATGTCTATATGTGTATTACCAAATGATAGGCAAATATCTGTTGATTGTTTTTATTGTAGGGATCAGAAGAAGATAAAGAATAGACCCTTGTAAGAAGCATTATTTAGGCTTGCATGTACATTTCTTGATATATAACACCTATTGAACTAGCAATGAGGTGAAACGACTTAGATATCATTATCACTACCATTAAGATGTCTGCACTGTGATGCAACAAGTGTACCGGACTGTAAATGATGATAAATAAGGGAATGCTGACGTTAGGAATATGGAATCAAGGGAGGTAAATAATGTTGTTTGGGTATTTTCTGATAATCTTGGATAAACTTGACAATTGCTAGTCTCGGTCACACGGCTCGCTTCGACGTTCGATGCTAAGCAATAGAAAACTGACCCGGGCTCTGTAAGGACGAAACTTTCCGAGAACAAAGACTGAACTCGTGCGAAAAATTCAAAATTATATAAACCATCCCAGGTGTTATTCAATCTTTCTGAAAATTTACATGTTTGCAAATGGACCCAAGGTGAGGGAAATGCATACATTTTCCGATTCTAGCTATAATTTATTTTTAAAAAAGTTATTGAACAAGCAGAGTGTGTGGACTTTGAGTCCGAGTTCAAATCTGAATCTGAGTTCAAATTATGTCTTAGAAAGTTTTGTGACTACGGTCTCAGGAATACACAGGGTTGTTTATATATATATATATATATATATATATATATATATATATATATATATATATATATATATATATATATATATATATGTGTGTGTGTGTGTGTGTGTGTGTGTGTGTGTGTGTGTGTATAACGCCACAAGCACTTAAAATTACCTTCCTTGAAATCTCAGTCAACTATCTTCGTGTCATGATTCTTTATAAATGTATAATCAGTGCAAGATAACTTATAGTCCTTAGTCCCGAATTTATAGCTAGCTACCGACGCGCTCGCGAAGTCAGATCTTATGGTAACGCGTATCATCTGCACAGTCGAATAAACTTCTTTTCCTTTTGCCTGTTTCTGGTTTCTTTAATGATTTACTCCATAGAGTACAAAATTACAGACGTCAGTAAGAAAAAAAAATCAAAGAAAACAAAAGAAAATAAATTGTCCTTATACAATTTATGACGTTATATTTATGAATCTATATATATATATATATATATATATATATATATATATATATATATATATATATATATATATATATATTTTTAACGCCACAAGCTCTTAAAACTACTTCCCTTGAAATCTCAGTCAACTATTTTCGTGTCATGATTCTTTATAAATGTATAATCAGTGCAAGATAACTTGTAGTCCTTAGTCCCGAATTTATAGCTAGCTACCGACGCGCTCGCGAAGTCAGATCTTATGGTAACGCGTATCATCTGCACAGTCGAATAAACTTCTTTTCCTTTTGCCTGTTTCTGGTTTCTTTAATGATTTACTCCATAGAGTACAAAATTACAGACGTCAGTAAGAAAAAAAAATCAAAGAAAACAAAAGAAAATAAATTGTCCTTATACAATTTATGACGTTATATTTATGAATATATATATATATATATCTATATATATATATATATATATATATATATATATATATTTTTTTTTTTTTAACGCCACAAGCTCTTAAAACTACTTCCCTTGAAATCTCAGTCAACTATTTTCGTGTCATGATTCTTTATAAATGTATAATCAGTTCAAGATAACTTGTAGCAGTCTAGGTGAATAAATTTTTTTTCCTTTTGCCCGTTTCTGGCTTCTTTAATGATATACTCCGTAGAGTACTTTATCGAGAAATACAGACGTCAGAAGGAAAAAAAAATCAAAGAAAACAAAGGAAAATATATTGTCATTATACAAATTTATGACTTTATATATGTTCAATATTCATTGAAAAAAAATTATATTCCTGACAACACAGAAAATACTTCCTTTGCGCAGGCGAAGGACGTGCAGGCGACGCTATACAAAACGATTCCATGATGTCACGCAATATTATTGTTGTTCTCGTGTATTCCTTCGCTTCAATTTTGAGAAGCTCTCAGTCAGTACACGCGTCTAAAGCTCCTCTCGTTTCTCCTGGCGTTGCCTCATTCGAGATCAAGCCTACGGATCATACCACGACTGTATGCCGATAGCTGCCATTCGGACCACTTCGGCTATTTACGAAACAAGGATTGACTGAGAAGTTGCGCATTATTAAACCATTTTTTTTTTCCATTCGTAACTTCTCCGTCAACCCTACAGTCAATGCAATCGTAGAAATAGTTAAGGTGATCCGAATAGACTTGTTTTGGCGGAGACATTTCCGGCGAACAAAAGGTATGATTTTTCTGTAAAATATTGCGCTGTCATACATCCGATGCATATCTTTGTCTAGCAGAAATCGCCGAGATGGTTCCGAATGAGCGTTGACTTTTTCGTATTGGCGAGAGCAGCTTAAACTGCGCGAACCGCCGCTCACCAAGCAAGCTCTTATGGTAAGGCGTATTTTCTGCATAGTGGTTCAGCTGAGAAAAAAAAATCGTTTCCGGTTTCTCATGATTTACTTTGTATGAGTATTTAAGCAGAGAATGACCAATTCTGAACAATACAATTACAGAAGACAGAGAAAGCAAACTTTTTCTTTTACAAATTCACGCAATATTGTTGATGTTGTCCTGGAGTAGTTTTTTTTTTTTAAAGCGTGCATCAGTACACGCAATATTTCAGTCAGTACACGCATAATTGAGGATGCGCTCGTTCCTCCTAGACTTTGCCTTTTTAATTTTAACGAGTGCAGCTCAAGAGGTGCAAAGCGAGCTCTCATGGTAACGCGTATCATCTGAATAATGGACCGGCTGAAGAAACAAAAAAGACACCTTCGTTTTCGATTTTCTGTTTTCGGTTTCGCAAGATTTACTCCGTACAGTACATGGCAGAGAATACAAATTTCAAAGCAATCAAAGCAGACGGAGAAGACTATTTTTTTGCTATCACAAAATATTACTATAAATTATTATTGAAGAAATTAATCATCTCACTAATGTAAATACACTTACTTTAAACATACAAGGCACGAGCGCCCTTGTGTAAAACAATAATCATGACGTCACACGATATTGTGTTTGTTGTGGTCGTGGATTTTTCCAATGTATGGAGAACCACCAAGTCAGAACACAACATCGTCAGCGAGTCCACGTTATCGCAGCCTTTCAAGGTTTTACCTATTTCATATCGATAAATAATAAATTACTACCGTGTCCAAAAGCTCAACGATTTTTGTTTGTTTCTTTTTACTGTTAAAATTCAGCGTACCAAAGATAGAGACTCTATCTCATATAAATTACTTTGGATGCAAAATTACGGTAGCTCCAATTTAGAATTAACCGCAACGTTCTGACTACAAATAGATTCCATTGAAAACTGGTTTTGTGGCTGATAAGGTGTGTATTTTTTGTAATAGTGAGGAAGAAACGATGCAGTAATTATTTTGCTACTGTGCTGTTGTAAAACAATGTTGGTGCCAGGTTTTTGATTGGAATTACTTTTCAGGTATCCGAAAGCTTAATCTTATTTGCAGATTAAAAAGAATCGTGTCAGTCAGGTTTTCTAATTCTAGTTTTATTATTAGCAAAATCTATTATATACAGATCTAAATTTCGAAACAAAAACCCAGTCTACATGACATCTATTCTGATTTGATATTTCATTTAAAATTTGAAGCTGATACGTTTAAGTTGGGAGATCAAAATGTACAAATAATATTTACTAAATGGAATCATGTGAAAACATACTTCATGGGGCAGATATAGCATTAAGTATGACATTTGATAATCATAGTAGTTAATGTCAAAAGCCTGTCTTAATTTTCATATATATATATATATATATATATATATATATATATATATATATATATATATATATATATATATATATATCTTGTAACACGCACAGGGGTTCCTCTACCGAGCGAATCAAACACCTGCGTGTGGTTGGGCTGGAAGTCCCTTGTTTTCCCCTATTTCCAAGGACTTCCCGACAACATTCGTTGTCAACTGGAAGGTCTCGTAACGCGCCAAAACTAGAAACAATTTTTCTCTAATCGATAAATAAATGACCACAATCTAACAACTACAACTTCACATTTGCATGGCTTTTCCTTGTAGCATGCCATGGCATAAAGCACACATAACACAATTCAAACACCCAATGCAGGGAACTATAAAAATGCTAAAACTGCATCAATAGAATCTTGTCTATATTTTTTTACTAAAATTTTACTTTTCATTATTAACCAATTCTGGACCACCAAACCCATATATACTCTATTGTATCCGAACCCATTTCTATACTGCTTCACGGTTGTTTTTATGCTAGTCTGACCCCATCTCAAACTACGAAACCAGTCCATGCCACTGCAAAGTCTCTTAAAACCTCTAAGTATGACGTCTGTTCCTAGAAATTGGCTAATTACTCGGGCTGGGAAATATTTTCCCAACACCGAGTTCCCATAATCGAACAACTAATCACTAAAATCTAACGAACCTATAAATGGAGACGTAAATACAAATGGAACATACCCAAATTTATTACAATATGTATATATATATATATATATATATATATATATATATATATATATATATATATATATATATATATATATATATATATATACAGTAAAACGTATGGTCATATAGAGCATGTACCTAAACAAACATTTTATGAAGTATGGTAATTTGCATGTATATACCTTTTGTATCTTTTTTTATTTGTTTTGTATGTTTTGAACTTCCTGAAAATTATTCGTGTTAAAGAAAATGGAAGGCTATATACACCGATTGGTCAAAGAAATTTATAATCTAGGCTACTACACAGGCATAGATGTCTGACATATTTTATGCATTATGTTGCACATATGTAAATCACACATATTAAGTTCACACATATGTTAAAAAAAAATTCATCACTTACAGTATGAATAAATATAAGTGCAAAACATGTAATTCATTACTAACAATTCTCACTTGAACAAGACTGCCTTCAATATTTGTCCATCTTTGGACCACACATAAGCTTTACAACGTAATGTGTAATATATTTGACGTCACATTTAGTTTTCCCACTTGGGAATATTTATATATAAAACAAGTTGTTATAAATGTTTTTCTTTTGTTAATCTCCACACGCGTTTTACAAATGTGGAAAAATAAAAGGTCCACTTATTCTGTTAAAACCACGTGCTCAGATATTTCCTAAAAAAATGTTTGTTATAATTCTTAGTTTAAAAATTAATTTCGGATGCTGCACGGAATTTTATTGTTTACTCTGGAACACGGTAAATAAATCAAAATCTGTTTGAATTCAGCCTACGTAACGAAGCCTTTGATGATGATATCTCAAGTAATGAAAACTTCGATGATACTAACTCGACTAATGAAGATTTCGATGATGACAACTCAGTAATGAAGATTTCGATGATGATAATTCAAGTAATGAAGATTTCGATTATGACAACTCAAGTAATGAAGACTTCGATGATGGCAACTCAGTAATGAAGACTTCGATGATGACAATTCAAGTAATGAAGACTTCGATGATAGCAACTCAGTAATGAAGACTTCGATGATGACAATTCAAGTAATGAAGACTTCGATGATAGCAACTCAGTAATGAAGACTTCGATGATGACAATTCAAATATTTAAGACTTCGATGATGAAAACGCAAGTGTTTAAGACTTCGATGATGAAAACTTAAGTAATGAAGATTTCGATGATGAAAACTTAAGTAATGAAGACTTCGATGATGAAAACGCAAGTATTTAAGACTTCGATGATGAAAATGCAAGTATTTAAGACTTTGATGATGACAACTCAAATATTTAAGACTTCGATGATGAAAATGCAAGTATTTAAGACTTAAATGATGAAAACTTAAATAATGAAGACTTTGATGATCATAACTCAAGTAACAAAGACTTCGATGATGACAACTCAAGTAATGAAGACTTCGATAATGACAACTCAAGTAATGAAAACTTCGATGCCTCTTAATTAAGGGTGAGAGGAGACATTTTAGAAGTGCTCCTCCCAAGAAATTTGATTAAAACACCATATCCCATTTTAACAAATATATTATAATTCATCATGCACATATAATGACTACTGTAATGGACAAGCTAGAAACCAACTGAAATATTTGTCAGATACAATATCCTCAAGTACTTACCAATATCTATGTACCAAAAGAAACTATAACTGACCTAAGGTCTAGTCCTGTAAAAAAGGAAAGACTTTAGAATGAAAGACAAGAATATATATTGAACTGATGGAAAAAGATGGATTTACAAGAAATAAAGCAATTTAAGAGAACAAAGAACATGCCATAACAATTAAAAATAAAAATAGTTCCAAATATAACCAGTTGCCATGGGTATTTACTATGAAAAATCTTTCACCGGCTCTCTCCAGATTCAACATTTTGAAGAGTCATTTTAAAACTTTGACGAACATTTGTTGCTGCTAAAACGATTTTTTAAATTGCTTATGGATTGGTCTTTCTCACAGCTAGTATGAGATGAGCAAGGCACCTGACAGAAAATTGGAGAATTGCAATAAAATTTCAACAACTTAAATATCAAATATAGCTGAAATATTCAGAGTTATTCGAATGACATATGCAGTAAAGATGTTCACATTTTCTTTTCTGCGACCTTTGTAAACCGAAAAGAGTCAAAGCACATTAAACAAAATGTCGGCCTTCAGCGCTACGAGTTTTCGAAGTACTATTGTATTATTTTCGCTAAACGGACTGATGTACTCATATTATCGAGGTGTTATACTGACCCTGAAGATGCGGACAAACTATAGGGCAGCATGCACCTAAAGTGGCCAGTAAAAGAATGACATGGAGCTATGTGTTGTAAATAACTAGGTGTTGTGCTCAACATTTTAAAATTTGTTTTTCAATTCAATATAGTGGCTGCAAACTAGCTCTAACGATCATAGATGCTTTTTTTGTGTTTTTAATACATGTGCATATATACAGTTACGTATATTTCCTTCTTTTGCATTTTTGTTATTATCAGTTGTTCTTGTTTGACATGCGTTTTGTTATTATCAATTGTTCATAAAATTTAAGTCCCTCATTCAAATATTTCTTAACATTTTCATTACCAGATAAGTTCTATTTTTTTCCTTCCTAAACATATACAAGCTCCGAAATTATTTCCTGTCAATACAAATTGAAGGAAATGCCTTAAAATTTCCTGCAAGAACAAAGACATTGGTTTCGAACACTTCTTACCGGAAGATAATCTGCTACATGTCATATGATTGATTGTTTCATAATAGTCGCGTCAAGACTGCCTCCTGGTGTCAAACACCTTGGCATTCTTTTGTGAAGGCAGCATCAATCAGTAAGAGAATAATCAAACGCTGGAAGATGGCTGCTCTCTTAGTTTTATTTTATACTGGATTTTTAGTCGGATGGCCACATACTCCACGATAAGCAACAACTTCATTTGTGAAATAAGTAACCATGGATGAAACTATTGTGTAAAGTCTTAACACGGATAACAACTATTGTGTAAATTTTAACACGGATAACAACTATTGTGTAAAGTCTTAACACGGATAACAACTATTGTGTAAAGTCTTAACACGGATAACAATTATTGTGTAAAGTCTTAATACGGATAACACAGACTTGGGAAACTGTTTACGCTTCTTTTCACTTAGATTTTATTTATATTGTCTTAAATAGCACATAAAACAAAAAAAATAATTATAATTTAAAAAACCTTAATAAGAGGATCCATGTAATAAAAGTTATACTCCGTTCAGAAAATGCATATCTACAGCAACACAAATTTTACGGCAAAGGAACAGTGCTACAGAAGTTGCTAAATAAACAAAACATTCAATGCGAGTACCATATAAAAAGCAACAAGCGATGGCAAAAACAGAATTGAAAATTAGTCTGTATACGGACAAGTGAGCAAACCCAATACGTCTGTTATGTACCTATGTATTAGTAGTGTGGTACCCTACCTTCTTCACAACATTACGAAGTAGCAGCTGCAGCAACAACAAAAACTAAAACAAAACAGCAACAACTACTACTGTAACCATTACTGCTTCTACTACTGCCATTTCAAGAAAAAAAGGGCGTGGGGATGTCTTTTTTTAAACCTCAGTTTCTACTGGTAATGGCCAATCAATTACAATACAAGTCTCCTGGACACATTGTACCATATACTAAATAGCTAGATTGGATATTTGGATATGATAGTGTTTGAATTAATGGAGAGAAGGTTTGAGAGTCTGTATTTTTCAAAACAAAGAATACTTTTCATTCAGATTTTAGTAATATTTTGTTTGCACTTAGTCAGACCTAACTCTGGGTATTGGGGTCCGGGAGAAAACTTATTATCACGATAAACCTTAATGTACCTATGTAAAAATTAGACATATAAATGATTTTCCTGAAATTATTGTTTGATTAAAACATCTAAGATTATTTCAACGCGCGGTCTTTGCTTGTCCAGAGGAACTCGCATAATTTTCGTTATGCATTATTTGGCGTTGTAGGCTAATAAAAGGATAGTTCTTGAAGATTAGACCTCCAGTCCCGTTCTACAGCAAATATGCTTTTTTAATATTTTTTTTTTAATTACATGAAAACCTATTGGAGTACATAAAGCATAAGTCAAAATCATATATTCAGAAGATACATATTGACGCTTCAGTACCAGTATATATATATATATATATATATATATATATATATATATATATATATATATATATATATATATATATATATATATATATATAGAGAGAGAGAGAGAGAGAGAGAGAGAGAGAGAGAGAGAGAGAGAGAGAGAGAGAGGAGAGATACACACACACTTCCTTATAAGTCGAATCAAATTACAAACTGCACGGACTAAGATCTACCGTCGGATATTGTGCCGGTAGATCTGGCTCTATTCAGCTTGTTAGGAGCAATCAGTAGAACAAACAATATAGACCCTGATCTGTCAGCACATTATGCGACGACATATCATGGTCTATGTTGTTTGCAGTTGGACTCGACTTATATATACATTGGTAAAACCTTTCTAGACCGAAATCCATAGGGAGTTTTCGGTTCACTGAGGTACTCTGTTTTCACCCAAAAAAGAGATATGATCTGGTTTCCTCCTACATCCAAGTAAATGTTTACATATTGTTTAGAGCATTAATAGCCACTCAATTTAAACTTACATATCTGTAATAATAATGACTTCACTGCGTCTGTATGTGTTTCCATGCTGAGTTTTCATTTTCCTATATGTAACTTTGTAGGCTGTTCTATTGGCTGGCTACATGTTCTGGATAAATTTCGGTGTAATGGGGTTCATTTATATATATATATATATATATATATATATATATATAATTAAAGTGTTTTTGTGACAGCCAGGTCGACAAGCAGGCTTCTCGTAATGCAGAATATATAAAGAGAGGGCAAAACGGCAGTTTTAAGAAATAGAGGAGAAAGCTTTTTGAGAGTTACAAAAACAAGGCTTAAATTGCAAGCAAGAAAAGCTATAACAAAATATGCAGGGCGGTGATTGATTGTTTGGTATTTAATGGCACATCGTGCTGAGAGATTTTGAGTAAAGTTCCTCGCCCAGATACACACGTGGCCACCCATCTGAACGCCGTTATGGCTACCTTAGACATAAACATGGCAGGACGTACAATTATAAGGTGAGATAATAATTACAGCATCTAAACTAAAATGCGAATAGAAAAGTTAATTTCATATATGTGGGGTATAAGTAAGGTAAAACTCTGTGAGGTGATACAGATTTTAATAGGACGAAATACTCAAAAGAATGGCGGTATGTACAAAGAGGAAACTTCCAATGTTATATTATTAACATTCAAAATGCAAACAAGACAGTTGACTGTAAATTGGAAGGGCGACACATTCCGTACATATAGGAGAAAAGATATTTCGATGTTTATATCACAAAGTAGTCAAATGAAGCCATAAGTGTCAGCTGATGCGGAATCAATTGATTGACAAACATATTTTCAAGAAATACAGCTCAAGAAATTACGGACATAACAGTGCATGCTTTTTCCCTCAAGACTGTTGGCATTCAATAGTATATCATTTCATCTAACAAGAAATCATCGTTTTTCGTTTCAAAAACCTCTGGCAAATAATATCAGGAGAAAATTCAAGAGTCAGGAAACAAAAGCAAGAATAGGATACGATACTCGAAATTAAAGAGCTATGTTACACAAAGAACCGCTTCAATCACTATTGTGAGCATGATCATCAAAGAGACTACCTACAATAGCGTAAAAACGGATGCGTCTTATTAAAACAGAAGTATTGAAAAGGTCAAGGGTCAAAAGCGCTTGAATGAGTGCAGAAATGAAGACAGTAATTGACAAGTTTCGAGTTGAAGGGACTTTACGTACAACTGAGTGCCCTCCCTCGGGGCGAAGAGAGGGTGCTAAAGATATTAGGGTGTACGAAAAATTTAAAATAAAAGACTAGTGGTGCTATAGTTAGCAACCGTCACCTATGACAAGAGGGACCACACGTGGTGCAGAACTTGAATGAGAAAGAGATTCTCCGCTCGCTATGTAAAAATATCAAAACTTAGGCCCGACTTAAAACGGTGGAAGAGGTTTGCACCGCGAGGCGAAAAGCTCTTATCAATCATGATCTAATTATATGGAAAAATACGGTGCAAAAACAGAAAAAGCAGAAGTACTTTAAGTGTCAACTAAGTACATATTTGTTATAATTTAATCAATAAGAGACCGCTTATCTGCCTCAGATTCATTTAAAGGTAGTGTAAACTATACCTCCCGTAGGCCTATTGATGGAAATGCACTGGAAGTTTTTAACACCTACCATGATTTTTAATTCATTCAATATTAAAAAGTAGCGTATTCTTTTTAATTACGGATGGTAAGGAAAGACCTGAAGGGAAAAAAAATCAAACACCACATACAATTACAGTTAAACTTCAATAATTCAAACACCAGTTGCTAGAATTATCGGCATTACTCGAATAGTTTACTCAGACATGGAGTACAGCGCCATCTTGCTTACAACCTTGAAAATTCGAAACAACCAGAAACTAGAGAAAAAAAATTCTGGCTCAAGACGCTTCGAGTTTTATGAGCTCTTTTGTCTTTCTGCCTGTATGTATGTATGTATGCATGTATGCATGCATGCATGTATGTATGTATGTATGTATGTATGTATGTATGTATGTATGTATGTATGTATGTATGTATGTATGTATGTGTGTGTGTGTATGTATGTATGTATGTATGTATGTATGTATGTATGTATGTATGTATGTATGTATGTATGTATGTATGTGTGTGTGTGAGTGTGTATGTATGTATGTATGTATGTATGTATGTATGTATGTATGTATGTATGTATATGTGTGTATGCATGTATGTAAGTATGTATGTATGTCTGTATGTATGTATGCATGTATGTATGGATGGATGGATGGATGGATGGATGGATGGATGTATGGATCGATGGATGGATGTATGTATGTATGTAAAGAGGTCAGAAACTTAAAAAGAATGTTCACGAAGTTGCAATACATGTTGTATACTTCAGTAACGTACAGCATCTTCAGCAGTTCGTCTAACATTTAAGCTCAAGAGAAGAGTACGTAACTTTCTTCCTGTAAAGATTGTAGCTTAAAATATTAAACATGAGTAGCCAAGTATGCGTCAGTACTAATACTTACAACGAGTCTTATAATTAGCAAGGCCAGTGGTCATTCCTTCTTTTAGGCAACTTCTAGATTGTGCACACATAAATGAGAGTTAATGGTCTGATTCCATCACAAAAAACAATTCCATCAAAACCGACTATTTACGAACTCTTTGTTCTTTAACGAGCTGCATAATTTATCTACAACAACTATAAATTACTAACACAATTAACTCTTCGAATGGGAGCGCTTATTGCAGAGAAGAACCAACGCCAGACTCGAAATTGTGAATAATTTTGGTTACCATCAGTGGCGGCGCGAGGGGAGTTGGTAGTCGGATGCAACAAAAGGGGCGCCGTCTGGGGATTTTTTTGCTGCTGAAATTTTCACAGTATGTCACCTTCACCTTAGTGAAACGGGGGCAATTCTTTACAAAATTTATAATTAAGGGGGGGGGGGGCGAGGAGAGGAATGTTGGCAAATGATATAAAAGTGTTCTCTGTATCAAAGTAGGGCGCCACTTAAATACATTTCCCCCGGGTGCCTCGAACCCTCGCGCCGCCATCGGTTACTATTAATCTAAATATTGTGAACATTGTGTATAGTATTCACCCTAAGGGCTAGATATAAACGGCTTTTATAGACAGGTGGTGTTTATATAGAGAGTCAAATACATAGGTAACCAAAAAGATGAAGGCGAGTAAAGATTAACAGGAAAGGTTGAAGCAATATTTAGAGTTATATAAACAAACCATTTAAGAAATCAAAGATGTGTATATGTATGCTTAACTGACATTTATATACAGAACACTGACACATTAAGCAGATGACCACTATATACAGGACATTTATAAAGCAATAAGTGACAGTACCTACTTAATCTGACCATTATAATAAGTGACCTTTTTATGTAGGTGTCAGCTAACACAGGCTTGGTTGTAATTATATAACACAGTGTGACCAAATAAACAGTTCAAAACACAAGATAAACTTTCATACATGTAATATCTACCACATGATACAGCTTTTTCACCTCTAATTTATATTTACAAGAACAACTTCAAATTCTGTAAATAAGTTCATATTGTCCTTTTTTCTTTAGTTTTATTATATCTTCTTTTTTAATACTCATCATGTCTAACTTTGCTCTCCAGTTCATGTTATTGTGTAAATTGGTCTTACATACGGGCAACATTTCCAGGATTTTAGTTCTTTCGTCTCAGTTCTGCTCCTTTTCTCGGAAGAAGAAGCAAAAGCAATCGTGGGATATTCTTCTACTGCAGCCATATGTTAGCTTGTGACCTCCGTGTTACGGTAGTATTGAACAGTGACCTCCGTGTTACGGTAGTATTGAACAGTGACCTCCGTGTTACGATAGTGTTAAACAGTGACCTCCGTGTTACGGTAGTGTTGAACAGTGACCTCCGTGTTACGGTAGTGTTGAACAGTGAAAGCTAACGCAGTTCTTTGATGTCATTTTGTCAATATTAAACTTGTATGATGAGCTAGTTATATCATGAGAACATCTGAGCGGTAGATCATTACAGTGAGCTTGAGCTGCTGCTTATTATATATTTGTGCACAGCCATAACTGTTTATTATTTATATGGCTTCATTTGCCTACCACCAAAACATATATATAGTATATAATACAACATATGTGTTCCTGTGTACAACAAATTAAAATTCGAATGCACTTGTCACTACAATAAAAAACTTACTTTTCTATTTCTATTTTCTATTGAAGCGACACTGCTAAGCTGTCGTGAACCAGTCATGCTAACAATTGTATAGACTATGGCTAAAAAACCTCCATGCTATCTTTTTGTCCTGATTTAAATATATTTAGTATTGCATCACGGCACTCTAAGGATAGAAGGGTCAGCTAAGTAATATTTACAATATATATTTCATAAATATGGTGCCAACAGTGTTCATTGTGTTTAGAAAAAATTTCTTTTTTTTCTTCCAAAAAATACTGGACTACTAATAATGCCAAGAAAAAAGAAAGAATAACTGTGTATTTTCTACACATAACTTGATGAATGAAAGTGACATTGAACATACAGAAGCTTGACCTTGTGATAATTATATTAGGTAGGGTCATATTGGTATATAATTCTCCCTTACAGGGTGTTGATTTTACACTTTTGTGGGTTAAATCCAACACTTTGACAGCTTCTGTCGTGCATTGAAGAAATTCATTGGTTTTTAATGCTAAATGCCACTGTGAAAACGTTGATTAGTCACAGTCAAGAGAATAAAAAACGGAAGTTTACCTTTGCAAAGAATTACCCACTTGATTGGTCTCAACGTGTACCCACATTTTGAAATGGAATAGACCAATCAGACCAGGGGAATCCCATGGAGTTGTGAACTTCCGTCTTCTATCTCTCTTCTGAGACGACGCATCGTTTTTACGATGGCATTTAGCAATAAAAGCCGACGAATTTGTTCAATGCATGGCGGAAGCTATCAAAGTATATTGTACTTTTTGGATTTAACTATAAAAATTTTTTTAAAATTCAACCATCTGTAGATGACTCTACAGAAGGGAAGAAAGATGGTGACTGTCCGTCCTTGTCTTTATTATATACAGGGTACAATCTAGAAATAAAATAAACACTATCTAACGTATAATTCCTGTGGTTAAACATTCAATGAAATTGTCGCACAACCACCGTCAGAATCATTATTCTGATTTCAATTAAGAATCATTATTCTGATTTCAATTTGAGTCAAACCTGTCTTAAAGATGACCTGTACAAAGAATCAACTGGCACAAACAGCCACATTCGCAATGGTTCTTCGAACTAACTCAAGAAGAAATGAAGCTGTACTAAGCAGCCGCCTGTCTTGTTAGGTCACATTTTCTACTTCTATGATGTGGCTACTTAAAAAGAACACGTGTACACGCAAATAATTGACCTAAATACAAGGTAGAAATACTTATATGTGTGTGTGTGTGTTTTCCAAACCCTTTAACATTCAACCGTAGATATTAAACCATTTTTATTGCTTTTAATTGTCAAATTGAATCAAACTATCCTGTAAGATCGTAAGATTTTAACTATTGTTTATAAAGTATTTTTATATAACATTTAAGAGGACGAAATGGAAGATTAGCTTTGAAACACTAAATATAATCCATCATTTGAAAATAAAGACATTCTTTTTATTTCTTCATCTTCTTCTATCCAGCATTACAATATATCCAAATCGTCTAACTTTCTCCGTTGATACCTAGGAATTCTGTTCATCAACATTTCATAGAGATACAGAATTCTTTTCATGATAAAGTAGAATCTATTTGTTACTACTACATTCTACATATCAAACTTGATTTCTGGGATCTGTAACAATCCGTGTCGGGCAATGTACATGGAACTGAAAGTGTCATGGGTTCACGACATGCTCATTCATTTGGCGCCCCTTCACTAAAAAATGCTTCTCCTTGATATTTTTTTAATTTTTATATTACTTCTATCGCATGTTGAGCAATATATTATAACTTATTATATACCACATATAATTTACTGTGGCAGAACTATATTTCTATAAATGGTTTGAAAATACAATTATTCATATTGCTGAATTTATCACAGCGGAGATATATAAAAGTGATTCTTTGATCTTTGAAATTCTATATCTTTCCAGAGCTCATATTCCTCCCCCCCTCCCCCAATTTCCATTAAGTTGTTTCAGGTTTAAAGTTATTGTCAGTTTTTGTAAAGATAACGTATGAATTGGTATGACTTGATAACAATGAGCTACTTCGGTGACAGAGGGAAAACCATACGTGAACTGAGTGCGTTCACCTTACATAGACAATTCACTCTTAACCGGGTCACGTTTTATCAGATTAACAAGTGAAAACTTTTGTCAACACGGTATCTTTTAACTTCCATAATGGCGTTAATATCGTTAATATTGTGTCGTTGGAAAGTGCTAAGGGTTTCCAAACACCCCAAAAAATGGGACACATGACTAAGTTGGCCGTTTCCTTCTTAACAGAACATCAAGAGACCTAGTGAGGCTGCCATTAAGCAACTAGACACACTCAAGGAAACGGTTTTGTGAGTTAGAATTTTATATGAGCTCAAGAACAAAGTGTTAAATAAACACAGAGAGAGAGAGAGAGAGAGAGAGAGAGAGAGAGAGAGAGAGAGAGAGAGAGAGAGAGAGAGAGAGAGAGAGAGAGAGAGAGAGTATTTCTCCTATGACAAGAACAGGTGGCCAGCCTAATAATCGTATAAAATAGTAGGGGGTGGGCCTATGATCTAACGAAGACATCCATAGTAAATATTTGCAAAAATTGTGTAATTTTGTAAAATGTTTGTCGGGTTGACTTATCATCAAGTATGAGCTTATCATTGTATATATATATCCTGACGATATAGGTAGTTTAGTTGAAGTGAAGCACTAGTGACACGAGTTTGAATTTTTAAGTTTTAAAAAAAAGTAAATTATTGGAAGTGTACGCATTGAATTGATAAAGAGTATTTTTCATCCGTGTAAAATTGGAAACTTTACACAATAGATAACAAGGATAAGCCCAAATCTAGACGAACATTTGTTACGGAGAAATTTAAACGTGGGTTTATATGTACCTCAGTGATTCTGTCCTATGTATGACAGTATTTTTTTTTTTTTTTTTTTTTGCAGAGAGAGAAAATACTTAACAAATGGTTCTGTCATCCACACCAGGAGATATGCATCACTACCCCAATATATTAAAAATGACTGTTGTACACCCATCTGATTGGCTCCTCAATTTGAACCTTGTGGCCTGTTACAGTTGAACATTTAACGTCGACGTTTACATGTAAAAATATAATTAGAGCCTTTTATGAATCTGAAAGTTCTAAGGAATGAAAAGATAAATTTTTGTCTCACGCTTTAGCACCGAATATATTGTGATACCATCTCACTGTTTGTCTGTCTGTCTGTCTTTACGTAACTTAACCCTGCCACAAAGAGTCATTTGGGTTATTAGTCCCGTTGTATTAGCTGGACCAGTAAATATCAATTGAAATAACGGATTTCAGAGTATGACCCATAGAAGACTGTCTGAAGATAGAGTGGAGTAGACGGTTTAACATTTTTCTGTTCCAAATTAGGTAATATGTACTAAAATCTTTGGGACGTGTGATTACAAAATCAAAGATGTTGCTTTGGTTTATTGATTGTTTTTAATAAACGGGTTACTTTACTTTATTTGCTTTTTTATAGGTAAAAAGATAGAAATTTGAATCTGACATTATGTTTATATGTCAGCTTCATTTGTTACGTCATCAACCCTGTTTATGACAGGGACGTATGTATGTATGTATGTATGTATGTATGTATGTATGTATGTATGTATGTATGTATGTATGTATGTATGTATGTATGTATGTGTGTATGTATGTATGTAGTAGCGTTGTACGACACTTCAGCACAATAGTGGCTATATGGTGCCACATAAAGGTACGGTTCTAAAAATTTAAAAATTAATTGCACGAAGTTTAGGAAGATAACCCTTTCCGAATGAATGTTAACACGAAGAACAACAAGATAAATATAAAACGAAAAGATGTTACAATGCTGTAAAATGCAAATAAAATAAAAGATAAAGGTAACACATGTAAAATCCTTAAAACATATGGTCATGGGGCGGCGCTTACACTGGACGAATCCCCAAGCTCCCGCTACCTACCACCAGCTGTCAGCCTAGCGTTGGTTATTCAACTTTCAAACTGCCCACCGCCCACTCTAAAGCCGGACTCTATTGGATTTATTACGTACGAACGTACGGGGTTCTACGCTTTTCTAACTATGAAGCGACCTGGATAGCTTATGGTCTGTCACCTTTTGCCAGTTCTGCTATATAACACGTACAGTTTTAAACCGTTATAAGTTCACTATCTTTCACGCAGTTGTCTTTAAATATTCATTATGAACCAAAAATGTCTACCTAATAAAGTGATACAGTTTTCTTTAAATATTCACTATGAACCAAAATTGTCTACCTAATAAAGTGATACAGTTTTCAAAAGAAAATGTTATGTTTCTTGTTTGTAGTTTTTATTTGTAACCTCTTGTACCATCATCGAAATTGATGGTGTTTTTTTTTTTTTTTTTTTTTACTGTTGGGGAGACAGTGCTCTAACAAGCTCATGCTTTCTACTGGATCCCCAAATTTCGATGTTTATACTTGCATTTGAAAAAGTTTCAAACATAAATATGGTTTAAACTAAAATAACATTGTTCGTTTTAAAGAACAAACTATGTTAATTATTAAGGATGATTATCTCTGATTTAGCAATGCATCAATTTAAATACCAGACATACAAGCATTTCAATTTACAGCTTTAAGAAACAAATAACAGAAGCTCCTGATGTCAGAGGCATTATGTGCCGTGATGCATCTATGAAGATAGTTCCAGAGCCGTTCAATGAACAGCAACTTAGTCACAATATTGTATAATTTTATTTTTTAAATAGTCGGATTATTGCAACACAGAAGGTAGAAAGTATAAAACAATATGTCACGAAAATCATCCCAACTTTTACCCTTTAAGAATTCATCAGTATTGAGTGATTGAAAAATTATAAAGGAAGAAACACTGTAAGTCTAGTCCTATACTTTCGTTTACATACATGAGTAGATTATGAAAAACAATATGAAAATTTCATGAACAGTGACTTTACTAGTCGCCGCACAAAACCTATTTTCTTACCAAGAGAACATAGTAGGTATTTTAATTAGGCACGAAAGCTAGAATAACGTAAAATATGGATCTTAATTTACGTAGATTTTTTTAATTATTTAAAACGTATCGTGTGGTAAGTGCTTTGCACGTGCATATTAGTAAGACACAGATGACGGGAGAAGATTACGCGCTTGTTGGTTACGCATATGAACCGACAACGGCGATCTGGCATTCATTTTATTACATTTTCTTCTCCATCTTCATCGAAGAATAAAAAAAGGAATCGCTCATTATTGAAATTTGTGTGAAGACTGGTTCCGCGCAGCAGCTGGAAGAGTCCATCTAGGATACAGTCTACATATATTGCTCGAGAGGAGAATCTGAGATACAACGGACTTACCCTTTAGAATGTAGTCTACAACCACTGCGTCCTCATTTTTGCAAGCGATTGCGTCGAGAGTAAGCGATGTCATTGGCGAGCAACTCATATATTCAGGCATATTAAAATCTGAAAAAGGACAATATTTTTATTTTGTTATTACTGAAATCAAAGGATGTGCAGCTGCAGAAAAGAATAGCGTCATTAGGCAAAAAAAAAAAAAAAAAAAAAAAAAAAAAAAAAAAAAAACATACGTTTCCGGTCATCCGACCGTCCCTGTTTCTCATTGTCGACCCTAGCACTTCCCCCCCATCCCCAGCCCTTTCCCCCCCCCCCCAAAAAAAATGTTTTTTTATTTTTTAATATAAAAAAAATCACATTACCGAAATTGATTTGTGCATCTAATTGAGCCGGTTTTGCTCAGTACTTTTAAACGCTTGAAATATTATTTGATTTATAATTTGATTTATATATAATGTTTTTTGAAAATTTTTAAAACCAGTGCAATAGGAAACACGCATAAATTTTTTTTTTTGTTGCCTTATCTTTTTTATCTTCGATAATAATTTGAATACATAACAGCTAATGGACGTTTATTACTGCGTATAAAAATATGACAGTGCTAGGAAGACCCCAACCTTCGCATTTAGTCCACCTAATGACGCTGGGATAGGCTTTGTCACTAGACTCCCTACAGACGGCCGAACAGTATTTTTCCATCATACAGTTGATTGATTGAACCTTCGTATCCGCGGATGACATATCTGCACCTGGGACACTTATATTCATAGATTTATTTTCACCAAAAAATGCCAGAAAGTGAAAGACAGTGCCATAGCTCCACACCTTTTCGAATGTTGCCAAAACTCAAGTCTCTCTCTTTTATAGAGCGGTTACTAGGTTGGCCTGATTCATCACAAACGAGGTCTTGACTGGGATTGGTGTCGTGAGAATTTGTGTCTGAGACATCATCATTATTACTTATATCTGCATACAAAACACTTGCAACAGTTGACGTCATTCATGCATATCCTGCTCATTTTTCCCAAAAAGCTATACAAATTTTGTTGATCAGTTGCTATCATTAATGAGTGTGTTTATTTCTCCACATTGATTCCATCACTTCTTAGTAACCACACCTAATCTGTGCTCCTATCAAACAATTATGATTTGAGAAACGAGTTACTTTCCTTGCCAGCTCCTGTTTAAAGGATGGATGAAAATTATTTCCTTAGGGTTGTCTTTTTCGTCATTGCGTGCTTTTTCAATATCCTTGAACATCAAACTTTTCCATCTATTCCATTGTACTAAATCCACGAGGCACCATCAGTGCAAGAGAACGTTGATCCATTGTGAGTGTTTGCGTAGCCATAGTCAGACCACCTAATTACCATTAAGGATTTTGTACCGTCCTCAACGACAAGTTTTCAGTCTTAGTGGATTTGGATAAGCTAGACTTTTTCCGGAGATGTAACAGACTTAAACAGAGCTGAAAGCTGTCTCCAATCCTGGATCTCCAGTCCCATCCAGGACTGGACTGGGTGGAAGTGAATACAGAAATGTAACAGTATCCGTGAAAAGCTTATACATTATTCCAGACACTTGGGATAAGCTAGAAGTTATCCTTTTAGCTGTAACATATTTATTAAGACACGACAGCTATTGCCAGTAAAATCCGACATTATATGCGATGGAATGGAATGGAAAAAAGAAGAATGTCCGTTAAATACGCACTTAGTCTTAAACATTTGTCTCCATCAAGAATTGTTTTAAAAAAATGTGCTGACACGTGAACTGATCGATGTGTGCAAATACAAAACAGAAGGCCCCAACACGTTTTTATAAGCTATTACATTGTTATTGTGAATTTGATATTTTTTTATCCATCATTAGGCTTTGACACTGGTAAAATAGATACATGTACTTTGTTTTATCAGATAATGATTCACTTCACATTTTGTCGTGTCATACTGACAATCTTGTAGAAAGGAATAAAGTAAAGCAATGGAACCAAAATGCTTTTTTTCTTATCTTTGCAATATCACTGACTCAAAGCTCTGATTAATGTTCGTGTTCGCTTGCCTCCTGGGGCACCTGTTTTATTTCTGCACGTAATTAATGCATCACAATCTTCATATTACGTTGTTTTCATGTTCCTCTTATATGTATATCTGTAAGTCATCTTAATTGAAAATGTTGCCTTGACACATTGCTGCAGAACAGAAACAGTTCATGACTTCATTTGGCAATAACCATGGGACAACTCAGCGTTGATTTTAGTAGTAGTTTTGAAGTAGAGGGAATTTTGTTCTCCAACGTCATAACGTTTTCGTTATATAATTACAGAAGAAAGGGTTTTGTTTAATTGCAGAGCAACCACAGGAAAAAGAACCCCAAGAATTGCTTAGGTTACATACCAAATAATTTGATATAATTTGTACACAATAAATTTGTCCATATAATTGTCAATCAGCTTGATTGGATGTTGTTGAGCTAGAAGTTATCCAAACAACTCAGTGTATTTTTTGTTTTTACATCACACATCAGCGCTCCATTCTTGCTACTGTTGACATAAGAGCGTTACTGTCAATACAAAATACGCGTAACCTCTCCAATAGTTCCTAGTATTTTATGATCGTTCCAAGAAGGTACATTTGTCGTGGTTTTGTCTTATCCACGAGAATGACCGTGTTTGTAACTCCTGTGTCAGTTATACTTTTTTCGGGGGTTGTGGGGTGGGGAGTTGGGAGGGGTGTGTGAATACAGTATAATTTCTCTTTTGGGTGATTTTAATTGTCTTTGTTTCCATGTTTAACATTTTCTCTGAAAAATGCACCAAAAAGAATAAGTAATTGTTACTATCGCAACTGATATCAAAGAGATCCTTCTATTTGTAATCAGATTGCACATTACAGACTAAGTGATCGGAGATGATGAAATTAAAGTATGACATTTCGAGATTACGTGTTTGTGTGTAGTTGTGTGTGTATGAGAAAGAGAGAGAGAGAGAGAGAGAGAGAGAGAGAGAGAGAGAGAGAGAGAGAGAGAGAGAGAGGGAGAGAGAGTTACCTCTGTTCTGATCAACTTCAAAATTTGAAGAGAAGTGTCCCCGTAGTCAGCTGTACAGTTATTGTGTGTTTAATAAATCCATCTAGTATATGGAGATGCAAGCCGATAACTTGTAAGTCGCAATTTGTCACATGTATGTTAGAGAGGAGCATAAACATCAAAACGTGACTATCGTCCAATCAGAGCTCAACAGAATGCCTGTCAAACGGCCATTTTTCAAGACAGCAAAAAGTATTACGCTTGAGTAATTGTATTTAAAAACGGAGAAAACTTCTTTTCTTCAACATTTCAAAAGTGGTTCTTCTTACATTGGTCGATTATGACAAGTTCATTCAAGAGTCCTCCGCTTCCTTTTTCGGTTTTGTGTTATTGGGGGCGGAGCCGTCAGTACCAGGTATACTGTATACCTTCCAAGAACTTATGATAATATTGATTTTTATTTTCAACAAAAGTAGTATAAGCGGTGATGATAATGTGAAGATTTTTTAAAAATTAAAATCTTATTTTGCATCCTTTATGAAACAGTGTAGAACTGCGCCCATAGTGGAGATCTATTCATTTTAGATATAGGTTTACATGAATGGGTTCTTATTAACATGGTTGTACGGTAACTTCTCACGGGTGTCGATCAAGTGTCCAATCATTTTTCAGCAATTGTTCCGTTTCATCCCGTTAAAACCGTTACAACCTTTAGTTAACATGTCATTCAAGCAATTAGTCATCAGAAATTCAACTCGCTTCTCAGCAATGTTGACACTATTAGGTGTAATACTAGCCTTTTACCAATGTATGTATGTATGTATGTATGTATGTATGTATGTATGTATGTATGTATGTATGTATGTATGTATGTATGTATGTGTCTGTGTGTGCGTGTGTGCGTGTATGTAAGTATGTACGCACAATCTCATTTTCTCTTTCTGTCCAGGCCAACAAGAATGACCTGTCTGTTTAAACTAAAAGGCCTGGTCGACTAGAAAAACAGGAATTGTAGTGCATGCGTCTTACGTGCCTGATCTAAAGGAATTGGCCTGTTCACATTCAGCATGTACAATGCATGAAGCAAGCATGTTTGCTTCTCAGGCGAACTATGCCCTAATACATATGCAAATGAAAAGTCACACGGACAGATGATTCTTTTTGGCCAGTACCTTAAATAAAACAAACATTTTTCTTCCTTGCACGTAACTTCATATGATGACGTTGTCTCGTTTATTAGCTCTTATTTACTGTTAGATATCCGCCAGCATTTCTTCTATCGTAAATTTGTTCATCTTACGGAATTAAGACAGAATGTTCTGGAGAAAGAATAATTTCCAATCGGAAATCAGATTACACCTTTCCGAAGTTTTTTATTATCTTTTATCGATAATTATTTAAAAAAATATTACAAAAGCAGATATTGAATTCTTTTGAGATTTTGAAAGAAAACGAAAAGAAAAATAAATAATTATATAGATAAAAGGGAAATATAAAATATCGAATGAAAGGAGACAAAATATGATAGAAAATATAGAACTTGTATCAATCATTTAAAACACATGAATATATCTAGATGTGTTAATAAACAAAACAATAAAAGCAGAGTTATGTGATGACAAGTGAATGGAAATGACATATTGCTAGAAACATCCCCCCCCCCTCTCTCTCTCTGTATGTCAGGAGAGTGGGGGGGGGGGGGCAATTACAAGGACAAAACAGACATTTAATACAAAATACAGAATAAAATAATATACAAAATATCATTATGATGATATTTGCATGCGAACTATTCAATGTATTAAATTGAGTAAATGACACGATGTAGAAAAAATAAACTTTACAAAAGAATGCACGCAATTTCTACACCTATCAGGGGTGATGATAATCCAAAAGAATTTTCAAAATTTAAATAATTGCATATCCAGACATTTAGTTAAATAAGGTATTGAATTTTAGTCGCTTTGGACATGAATTTGTTCGATAATGTGCAGCTAGTATTATAAAGAAAGAATTTTGTCGGTGAAGACTATTTAACTTGACAAACATAATTCTAACTAAACGGTTTCAACTTACGACCATAATTGCAAGTGCAATTGAATATTAAAAACAGAATTAGGTAGCTAACAGGGATTTAATTTAGAGGGCTACATGAAGCCAATTAGCTAAAGCAAGTGATTCAGTTTTAAAAGACGTCTCTTAAATCATAAGCATTATGAATATTTTAATACACAGCAATCCTACCTCAGCATAGTTTATTGCTCTATTTTCAGTCTTTAACTGTTTTATGGCAATCATCGCCATTATACACGCTAGCATTGTTGGTCCATCACTGCACACGGTAATAGACATACATTTGATTGGTACTCAAATGCACTTAATTGGACGGATCCCATCGAGTTAACTTTGAACATTGGACTATTTTAACAGGATTTTTAACCGGCTCGGAAGAAGAGATATATTATTCTACGTAAAGATTAAAGAAATTAGGTTGATTGGAATTGTATTCTCTCATATTCCAACACTGAAGCATAAATTGTGATGTTCAGACATGTTGTACGTTTTCAATAATATCACACAAAAGTAATTTGGCACTCAGTTGTTCATATTACATATGAGTGGTTAACCACATCTTATATTATTGGCCATGATTCAAAATATTAGCCAAATAATCTTTCGCAATGAAAACGACTGAAAAAGGAAAACAATTGACCATAGGGTGTTATCCTATCTTTCAAAAAGCAGTGAGTCACGACATATTTAATCTATGACCAGCAATTCTAGACCATTAGCGATTTTCACCCCGCGTTGGTCTCCAATGATGAGTTGATTTTATTTCGGTGGCCCAGTATTTGCTCGCCATCGATGATACCGTCTACTCGTCTGCACGCAATCTTTAAAGAATTTCCAAGCTTTTCTTTTTCAGGAAGTATTTTCATGCAACGGAAGATCGATAATTACAAACCCTTCCCGGGACTTTTTTTTATTTCAAAAATTCAAGATTATCACGAGCAGAGATAAAACTGATCAATATTGAGTTTCAGCAGCATGCAGATGCTACATTTTATATATCAGATGAGTCCAATAAATATGCGCATGTTTTTGTTTCGTTTTTTTTTTTCTTTCCATTATGTGCCTTGGTTACGACTAACATTTTACACCGTGTCGAAAGAAAACATCGGTAAGATCCGATAGCCGTAAACTAAGTTATCACTTTTCCTTCTCCTTCATATTATCCTCCCTTTCTTGTATTACAACTAATGTACTAAAAATGCTGCTGCTGTTACTACCACTACCACTATTGTCGGTGCAACTGAGGTTGATACTATTTTCAATGTAAATACATGCACGTATCGTACTGTTTTCCATATAAATACATGCACGTATCATACTGTTTTCAATGTAAATACATGCACGTATCGTACTGTTTTCAATGTAAATACATGCACGTATCGTACTGTTTTCCATGTAAATACATGCACGTACTGTTTTCCATGTAAATACATGCACGTATCGTACTGTTTTCAATGTAAATACATGCACGTATCGTACTGTTTTCCATGTAAATACATGCACGTATCGTACTGTTTTCCGTGTAAATACATGCACGTATCGTACTGTTTTCCATGTAAATATATGCACGTATCGTACTGTTTTCCATATAAATACATGCATGTATCGTAATAAGGAATATACTTCTTCAGCGTGAGCGTATCGGTTTCGGTGAGGAAAAAAAATTAAAAAAAAGAATTCTGAGTGAGATCCCGTCTTGTCATAGACTTGAGACAGACTTTGTTGACATTTGCTGTCAGCTGGAATAGAACCTGCAGCCACCGGCGCGCTGACCACTGAGCCACCGCGAACTTCGTAACAAATACGACACCAATGAGGAAGCATTACATTGTCACTGTTCCAGGTAGAATCATCAGACATAGTATAAGTATATATAAGTAATATTTTTTTAAAAAAAAGTGTAGTTACGTCAAGCCATCTATCTCTCTATCTATCTTATACACATCTCTCTCTTTTTACGTGTTTTCAGCCCTATTATATTTCAGTCTTTCTAATAATTTATTTTTTCAGCCATTCGTTCGCTTTATTTTATCATGACACGACTAATTCAATTCTTTTTACCACCATCCCCACCCCAAGTACACTCGTACTCACTTGTAAAGAATCACGCTTCTCCTATAGAAAACTGCGTAAATTCAGTGTAATTTAGTTAGGCTACTGGAGAATGAAATCTCACTCTGCACCATCGACGCTAGGTAAGCACCTTTACTCTCTGGCGATTTTCTATTCAATTTTGGATATTACCCTACGCCAACTAGCTTGGCGGACACGTATGTATGTTAACAAAATAATTCCAAACAATTGGCCCCATTACGCACTTTGTTGCAATGACTCGCTAAAGTCAGTCTAATATATTTCTTGATTGTAATTTGAAGTAGGTAAAATTCTTCGTAAAAATATGATAACATGTGTTTTTGCAAAACGTAAAATTGAGCATGCTCATTGGAGCACTTCCGTTGCTAAATCTTTACTTCAGGAAGTAAGAATGTTTTCATAGTGTGGATACGGATCATACCTCGAATGTATGTCGATAGCTGCCATTCGGACCACTTCAGCTTTTTACGAAATAAGGATTAACCGAGAAGTTACGAGTGATCAAACTATTTTTGTCCCCCATTTGTATCCTCTCAGTCAACCTACAGTCAATCCAGTCGTACAAATAGCTGAAGTAGTTTGAATGGATTGAGTTTCTCTTTGAGCGGAGAAATTTCCGGTGAATAAAATGTATGATTTTTCTGTAAATTACTGTGACTTAAACCCAAGACTTATTTTTGTCACGCAGAATTAGCCGAGGTAGTTATGAATAGTTGTCATTTTTTTTCAATTTTGGAGGTCAGTAAATCTTGCATGTAGTTTGCAATCTCGTAATGCCTAAAGAGAAGTAATCGGTTTTTAAATACACCGGAACTTTTGAAGTTTGGCTGAAATCTCACTCAGTGTCATAGAGTTAGGTTTCTGGAGACTGAAATCTCGTTCCCTGTCATAGAGTAAGGCAACTGGAGACTGAAATTTCATTCACTGTCATAGACTTAGACCTCTGGAGACTGAAATCTCATTCCCTGTCATAGAGTTAGTCCACTCGAGACTGAAATCTCAGTCACTGTCATAGAGTTAGGCCTCTGGAGACTGAAATCTCACTCATTGTCATAGAGTTAGGCCAGTGGAGACGGAAATCACACTCACTGTCATAGAGTTAGGCCATTCGAGACTGAAATCTCACTGTCATAGAGTTAGGCCTCTATAGACTGAAATCTCACTCACTGTCAATGAGTTAGGCCACTGGAGACTGAAATCTCATTCACTGTCAAGCCACTGGAGACTGAAATCTCATTCGCTGTCATAGAGTTAGGCCTCTATAGATTGAAATCTCACTCACTGTCAATGAGTTAGGCCACTGGAGACTGAAATCTCATTCGCTGCCATAGAGTTAGGCCTCTGGAGACTGAAATCTCATTCCCTGTCAATGAGTTAGGCCACTGGAGACTGAAATCTCATTCACTGTCATAGAGTTAGGCCACTGGAGACTGAAATCTCGATGCATTCACCATAAACGATGCAATCTAAAACAAGGTTAATTTTGCATCAAATTAACTTAACTCCTGAAAGTTTTCCTGTTTTAAGTCTTAGAAACTTTGCGTTTCTTTCACACAAGTAAAGATTAGGAGCGTAAAATATACCTACCATTTCATTTTAATGATTGCATAGACGCATTTAGAGAAGCATTCATACAAAGCATTAGAAAAAACGTTTAATCAAAAGATACAGACCGAACATGTAATTAAAATGGTACACACTGTGTTGGAAAACAAAAACTTTTGGCAATAGACACTTTGTCCTAATATGATTAAAGTCGAGCTATACTTATTTTAGGTAGATCTGACAGGCACCGAGAGAGGTTGGTCATGTTCGGCCGATCTTTGGAATTTACAGCCCACATATTTTTTAGTAACGTATCAGATAAAGTGCTGCTTTTTGTGTTGGGGGCAGTTATCGTTATAAATGATATGTTCCGAATTAAAGGTTTTCAATTTCATAAATGTGAAATCTCCAAACGGCTGACATAATCATTGTATTTTTATTGGAAAGGAATTTTGTTTATGGATACATCCGAAATGAGACAAAAGACTGTGACAGTTTTAAAAATTATTAGTATTCTACAAATGTTTTCTTGGTGACAGGCTTGGAATATGGACAGTGGGATAAGAGCTTGAAAGTATTTAATGGACATGTAAATCTCATTCATAACAACATAAAAATAGAATTAAGATGGGTCATGGAAAAACATAGAAAATGCTCGAGCTTTTAAAGGACTTGTATGTAAAACCATCTGACAAAACATATACACCTACCAAGGAACTTGAGGCACCTAAGCCATACAAAAATGGGGTTTTTTTCAGGAGTTAGGATAAAACGAATAAATGAAAAAGAGGAGTATAAGAAACCTGGAAAAGGATAAAATGAAAAATGTATAGAGAACCAATTTCAAAATGTAGGTAATGTAAGTAGGTAACAATCGTTAGATAAAAAGATGAAAAAGAGAAAGACTGGTTAAAAAGAGTACATGCTGTATTATGATATTTAACATTACTGTCAGGTGCAAACTGATTAAAATCAATATCTACTTATAATACGTAGATATGGTGGGCACCAAAACGAGGTCATGTTCTGTTGACCTTGTCATTCACCAGTCAAATCACAGCTTTCAAATTTCTGAGAGCGAAAAGCGTCAGTCGGAATATTTCATTACTAACGATACCTCTCTCTAACACCAAATGCAACGCTTTTAATTGATAAGCTACTAAAAACAAGTGGACCTGGAATTGTAAAGGTCAATATAACATGAACTTGTATATGTCTGTCTGATCTCCGTTATGCCAGAGACCTTGATTTTTACCAGATTGCTGACAGATGTGTCAGCGTCATGAAGAAACACTTTGGTTTCTTCTATGATATAGACAAAATAAGATACACATGTAAGTAGCCACTAACTGTAGCATACAAAAGGATAAGAATATCATAGATACATTAGTACACGGGAAGAATGAAAATAGTCTAGTTGTACCTGCTGAAGGAATTCGTCAGAAACTTGGTACAAATGAGTGAACTGTTTCAAACACAACGAGAACAATGGCTCACCATCGCAAATCAGCACGTTTTTCATTGCATATCCACCCCATGATGCGATCCCACCCCCACACCGACCCCCACCAACACACAATATTAACCATTGTAATATTATGCTTCGCTCAGAGTGCAACTGCACGCAGAGACATTTTCTGCAACTCATGCTGTATCTTGTTTTGGCTCTGTTTTGAGGGATTGCACATACACGCATTTGGAATGTCCCAAATGTTACCACTTGATTCGCATATCTGAAGTTTCCTCGAGAAATATCCACTTTGCTGCCGTTGAAATGAAATGTATATTTCACTAACGATACATCAGAACGAGTCCGACTCCGTGGGCAAAACAGCCAGTGAATGCATTAGTGTTACTCCACAACATCAGCTGGGGAACAGTTTGATAAATTCAGTAAACAATGTAGTCATCTATAGTCATCTATAGTCCTCAAAGAATCTGATTTTCTGACTCTTCTGCACCAGTATGTACCGAGGGATGTGTCAAGCAAAACAGATATATTTTCAGCTGCACATCTTTAATAGTTTCCTTTCATTCGCGTTTCTGCATTGAAACCTCTCAGGAAAGAAATTTCATGATCTTTTCCCTTTTTATGCCTATAACGTTGTAAAACCTTAAATCTGACAGTCTGTTACAATCACAGATATTACAGAAACATGATTTGTCCATACAGTGTGGAAAAAGTATTATGTACAGATAAGCCTCATTGGTATTAAGAGTAATGAAATCGCAGATAAAGTTGCCTAAGCTGCTCTGCAGACACCCGGTTTTGAATGGACGATTCCATATACTGACTTCAATGTTATATAAATCGACATGTTCGTCATACTTGGCAGAATATGTGCAATGAAAACTTCAAAAACAGGCTCAAGAACATCAGATCCATCATTGGAGAGTGGCATTCCTTGTATTGAACAAATTCCCGACACAGGTGGTATTGGGACGATCACATATAGGACAAACATACATGACACATGCATACCTCCTCTACGGTGAACTTCGACTACAGGACATACCTTGCCAATGTCCATTTGATAGTGGATCAAATCCTTGTCGAGCGTATCGATTTCTACCCTGTGAAACATAATTTGTAAAAAACAATTTTACGAGAACTCATTTGTCAGATACGCTCCTTATCCTTATAAAAAAGAAACATGTTTTTGTACTGAAAGATGTTAACACAGGTGCCATTATCTCATTTATTTCTTGACATTCAGATGAAGATATCATCATGCATGAAACTGCTCCACAAATAATAGAACACGCTCAAGGCTACGTTCCGTACGATCTCCATCTCCCCCATCGCCCCCCAGTCTCCTTAAAGAGACCATCACACATTGTAGAGATTAACGAAAACAAAAAGCTATCATCTTGCAAAGTGTCTTTAAATTGTCATTCTGTCCAATTACTGGAGAAAACCTCACCATTCTTTTCAAACAGTCAGGCCTCCGTAAATAAATTACCTTCAGATAACAATATTACACACATATTGTTTTCTTCTGGTACAAGTGAACCCAATTCTACTTACCTGCGTGCATTTTTCGGAAGTCAGCACGTAAATAATTAATAATACCATGTTACTTGGACACAAAAGACGTATAGCGATCACGTAGACTGTCATGTGCAAAAGGTTTATAAGGAAATTATGTTTATCTGAAGAATGACAAAGATTGCAATTGGTAAGATAAATGGCGTCTAAGGAACTCTTGGGTGAAAACCTTTGCAGGACAGTACAATTTAAAACTCAGCGGATTTACCACAAAAACAACACCACAGCAGTAACAACAACGAAGCAAATATAAGAGCGAAAAACTGGCTCTCATACTTGCAATATGATGATTTTTGTGTCGCAAATACCGGTGAATACATTAATGACTCTGATGGGAAAATTTTGAGCTTATACTCTACTCTAAATAGGTGGCGTTCTACAGTTTCGTATTTTGCATAGGGATTTTTTTAAGAAAAAGAATTTCCCAGGTTTTCCTCACTGGTTATCCTGGCTATTTAAAAAAGACCTTGTATATCATAGGTATTATTAAAAGAAGTTTTAATTCTCTTTATTTTGGTGTATGATTGGTGTGTGCAATTTGGGTTATTTAGTATACAGCTTGGTCTTATTTCAGATGTGCATTAGCTCCGTTTGGTCATTTTTACTTTCTGGACTTGAAAGGCAAATTGTGAAAAAAAGAGCCGATAACTTTTATTTACTTTTTATATATTTTGTAATTCATTCATTGTACTTTCAGAAGTTGGTATTGCCTACTCTGGCAAAATTAGTTTTCCCTATTTTAATAACTGCTAAAAATAGTGTACTTTATACTAATTCAGACTGATTGTTCAAGCACATGGAAGCGTGAATTTTTTGTCAGCTGTGTGCTTAGATCAAATACAATTTCCATAAGTACAACATGTAAAGAAATTTCAGCCACAGTGCACGAAAATAGCATAGAGGAACGCCAACATTCTCTTCATTGTGCAAGTTGCAAATTCAAACAACTTCACCTTACACCTGTCACTCTCTCGGAAGTATATAATATCTGTAAATCTTCCCATAAAGTCTAAACAATTGTGTTCCAAAACATTTTTGAGATCATACTGTTTATGACAAAAAAAATATTGGCATCATGATATCGGAATTAGCACTCAATACGAACGCCTGGTCAGCTTCAATATTATAACCAAGACAAATATTGGTGATGTAAACAAGGGGTTTCATTTGTGTCTTTTCACGGTTTAAAATATGCGAAAAGGGACAAATTTTTACTGCAGTGTCAAGACTTTACAATTGGAAATGGAGTAAAACTGGAAATACACTAAACAACATAATGTTTTGTTAATCATCGAAGGAAATAACGAGTTTGATACGGCGTAGGAATATGTCGAAGCTACTGGGCCGAGACTTATTCATGCGCAATATCAAACGAGTTCTTTCTCACGTCTCGGAACAAAATTTAAATACGGTTCTGTATTTATTACAGATCCTATCTTGTACATTTCTCCCCCAATATCCTTAGCTACACAGTGTGAATGCAGCTAAGAACAAATTGGAATAAAATTTCGCTTCGGTGCATCGATGAATATCCACGCACGGGCGTCTGTGAAATCACTGATGCACAAAATACATAAGAGTCTTGTTCTGAGTCGGCAGAAGGAACGAGTTTGATACGGCGTAGAAATACGTCGAG
This sequence comes from Margaritifera margaritifera, assembly GCA_029931535.1. Classification (NCBI taxonomy): domain Eukaryota; kingdom Metazoa; phylum Mollusca; class Bivalvia; order Unionida; family Margaritiferidae; genus Margaritifera; species Margaritifera margaritifera. Next base: position 1,593,396 of record JAQPZY010001367.1, read on the forward strand.
ACTGTCACTCAAATGAGTTTTTTCCCCGACATGGGACAAAATATTTGTGTAGTTTTATCCACACATTTTTCTTCAGATTTGTAAAGTATCCTTAATGAAACACACACACACACACACACACACACACACACACACACACACACACACATGAATTAAAGAACTTTGGGATTCATGAAAGATCAAGTTCCACCTACTGAAGAACCATACGACCTACATAAATTAATACTGTGCATTTACGCCATCGATGTGTCTGCATCATTTAAGTGGTGATTTACTCTTTAGCTTTGGAATTAACTATTTTTTAAATGGAACATATGTATGGATCTAAACTGCAGTCACAAGCGAGATTACATTTTTCTTGATTCGCAACTGGAACATAGAGTTTGGAACTGTAAGTAAACCCGTTTCTAACACCCTTCATTCTGAATACACACTCAACTTCCATGCACATGTCAGGACAATTTGAATAGACTAGAAGTAATTAGATCCAAATATATTCAGTCATACATCAATTTACAGTACTCTAAAAAAAATTTATTTTATCGTTATGCTTTCTATTATAAGAAATTCTGGATACATTGAACTGTAAGTTGACAATGTAAGCATGTTATGGATTTAAATTCAACAGGGCGAATATTCCTCTCTCTGAACGAGGAGTGGGGTGGTGGGGGGTGGGGATGGGGTGTTAAATTTATTAAGGAGACTTTTAATTTTATAATGAGTCCCCGAGTCTTTCTTACTGTATTTGCATTTTTGTAATTTTTGTTTCACTTTCAAGATAGGATTTCCGTAGCAGGAAAGTACTTTTACATCTCCGTCATGTTTGGTGTTACTGTACACAGCAGCTTCATTTGAGAACTCATCGTCCAACATTTCGTTCAAAATATTGCCGTCAACCTCAGCTAACTTTAATTTCTACGCGGTATGGGTTGTAAAATGCATAATCATCTACGCTACTTTCCGTACTCTCCCCAATGGGTACCGTCGGCGATTTCGGTCATGTTTTACAGGTGATGATGACAGACGTCAGAGATACATCGTATTACACACGTACCAGTGTCTGTGTTATTTACTTAACATGCTAAGACACTGCTGATTCTGGACTTGAAGGTCAGGGCCAATGCAGCTAGTGTAGAAGTCGTTCGTCCAACGATTGCAGCAAGACAGAGAGTGTTGCATACTTTTTGTACTCCCACTTTCCAGCTTGCGTGCGAGATCGCACAAGACCTGTTGGGAAACGGTGTTAGAGTAATGTTTTGCCTTTGGATCACATCCCGCAAAAGGAACAACACTCCATCTTGTCTTAGTAAAATAGTAATTCTTCCTCAAACATTTAGAGATCAAAGAATACAGGCTAGTATGAAATCTACATCCATGAATTGCTAACCGATTAAAAAGAAAAAGCTTCGTATCATTTATAGTTTGTAAATATACACACACTTTCCTCGTCATTAATTTGTCTATGTACTTACTTCTTAAAGTCGGAAGAGAGTATACTCATATATTTCCTTTTCCCCAAATTGTAAAGTCCATTGTGTAATTTACTCCTTTATCTAACACAGTGGTTCCAAAACTTTTTTGACCGCAACCCTAAATACCATCTTTTGTGACCCAAAATGCAGTACCATCTTTTGCGACCCGAGGTTTGGGAACCATTGATCTAACACGACAAGTTAACAGGCAATAAACAATATCACATTTATCAATGACTTTATATAACATAAGAAGCTAACAGGCAATAACAATATCACGTTTATCAATGCCTTTATTTAACAAAACTAGCTAACAGACCATAACAATATCACATTTAGCAATGCCTTTATCTAACAAAACAAGCTAACAGGCAATAACAATATCACATTTATCAATGACTTTATTCATTCATATTCATGAATCAAAAGGTATGTTGCCTGCATATGTTATCTAATATAAAAAAAAGAATAACTTTAAAATAAAACTGGAGGCAAATAACACAAATAAAAGGTAAGCGTAAACTAAATACTTATTGTAAATTAAAAATACTATGGTACAGCACACCAAATAATGCAAAATGAAACAATGCAAATCAAGAACGAAATAAGCAAAAACTGAAAAATACACAAATAAAAGTGTCATAAATAATCAAGTTAGCTTATATATCAGATATACTGGTGCAAGTTACTGCTTTCCGCAAAAAAAGAGGCACATATAGCAAATACAATTAAAATACTCAAGAAAAGTAAAAGCAGATAAAGAAGGGGAACTTTTGATGCATGGTGGGAACATGAAAAAGCAAAACCTATTACTGCAATAATTTTTCATATCGAAAGGCATCACCTATCAAATAGTTGTTCTTTTTCCCTTGCAAGTTGAACATGGGTTTATCCAGTTTCTTTTCAACAATTGCTAAACTCCTGTCGGTATGCCTCAGGCACCAACTCATAACCCATGTATTCCTTAACCACATCACAATCAGCACTTTGTGTACCGACAGTGAAGTGTAGACTTCAAGAACTTTGCCAATAAGTACACCTTGTAATAACAAAGTCCAATGCTCTCTTGGCCATTTCAAGTTTTCAGCACTTTTCTCAAAGTGAATAAAGTATTTATATAATTCTTTTTCCTGAAAAGGGGGAACTAAGCTTATATATCTAGTAACATCAAAAAACCTGCACTTGTGTGAAAAGGTGTGTGTGTGGTGGGGTGCTCTGCTTGTCAGTTCTAACTCTTTCAATCTGTACTGCGTATCCCTCTCTCTTTCTCTCTCTCTGCATCTTTCTGAAGCTGAAGCTTTGCTAATTCCAATTCCATCTGGGTTTTTTAGCCGCAGTTCCTTTAATTTCCAACCAAAACCAGATACAGACTTCCGCATCAAATCCAAAGCACTATCATCCAAAATTTTCTTTTCCACCAAATGTGTTATTAATATATTCTTTATCTCTTATTTGTCAAAGATGTTTTCGCTTCAGAAAGATCATAATGTCGGGCTAGCTCAAGCAACTAGTCCTTTTTATAGACTCTAACCGTACCTGGGTAGGACTTGAAACAAAGTTCTCAACCTTAGACGACATTGTGAATGCTTGCCGGTTTAACTAAAGATTTCTCAAATGCATAAAATAAAAATCTTTACCAGGGACAATGAAAAGTTCGAAACAAAGTCAATATAAACTCACATCCCGGACGAGCCCCCAATTTATGTTACGACTCTAGGTCTTAAAGTAATGTAACAGAAAGAAAGTGAAACAAACAATGTATATAAAATCAACAAATAATTTATTTCTCTGTAAGTAAAATGGAAATTCAAAAGGCACTTACAATGTGGGAATTAATTCCAAATAATCCACAAGTCAGAAGTTATAGAATGTTCCGAATGAATTAACGTACCGAATGAATTAATGTTCCGAATGAATGAATAGTCTTGAATGTCTCGATATACCACAACGATACAATCAAGAATATCTTTGAGAATGTCCACAAATATCCAAAAGTCATTTTTATATATATATATATATATATATATATATATATATATATATATATATATATATATATATATATATATATATATATATATATAAATCCATAAGTTAATGAGCACTTTATGGTAACTTCAATGAATGTTCAAACAAATAATTCCTTTCGCATTATGTCTACAGCTCTACAGCAAAACTATAAACTCTGATCATAAACAGATTCCCAAGGACTGATGTTAAAACAGGAATGAATAAATGCGTATCAAGTCCCTACTCTATACAGATATTCTCGTGACGCACATTGCAATAGAATTTTCTACGTGATCGAATGGATATTCATAGATGGGCAGGGAGTAAACTTGTACGCATGGAAAAATAGGGTGCATCCGCCTCCAACATTAGGCACCCGGGTTTCTCTTGCAACAATATCGCGAAGACGGTGATCTCACTGCTGAAAGAGGCCCTAGTGAGGCTAAAATAACAATTGGGCAAAGTAGCTCTCCTATATTCTTCCTCTCTGCCTATGAAAAAGTGGCGATGAATTGGCGCCCTTGTCATCTCCATCTCCTTGAGGAGTGCAACATTTTCTTTGCAGTACTACCATCACCCCTGTCCCAGACATGTAGCAGCAATGTAGTATATCGGATGTTCATGAATAGCAAGGGTTAGTTTAAGATGAGGGTCATCCCGCACCTGATCCTCAAGCAGGCCCTACTTTTCCGGATTACCATAGTTTCCTTTGGGGGTATTACAGATAAACTGGAGATTCAGTGGTGGCTGCCAGTTGGGGGTTTGATTGGCCTGAATGCTTCACTAATTGGAAATGTATGTCAATGGCTGCCATTTCCCGGATATGATGACCAGAGGGCAATACTGGAACCATAAAAAGGAGATACTTTTGAAGAGACTTGAACTGTGCACCTGTGTAGAATTTAGAGTACAGACTGTGACCTTTGAACTAAGAGTGTCACGGCATTCATTCCACGGAAACATGTTTCGTACATAAATTCATGTAAACAATTTAGCATTATGCTTGATATTTTTACGAGAAGTTTGTGCTCTGAACAAACTATTTTACTGACTCCAAAATAGTTTGGACTGATGATTGAAGAGACATTATTAAATTGGCCCAAATGTTATAATGACAAATCGCTTAAATTTGTTCCGGTCCTGCTCTTTTGTCGTAAGCCCTGAGGAAACTACATTCGTTATCAGAAAACGAGACAGATGATGGTTCATCTTAAGTACCACGACACAAGAAAGTTGTTTGTTGACAGAGGGTACTCCAAGTTTTTCATTCAGAAAGTAAAAGACCCCAGTCATCAAACAAAACCAGGCCTATATGTCTCTGTCTCCTTTAATTTTCTGATGTTTACTGTGAAGTTTTTGAAGAGGTCTACGACAATCCAAAAAGGCAAAAGACTGGATTCACAATCAGAGGCACGTGAACCCATAAAATGTCTTTTTAAATGCTTAATCTCAAAGACCAGATAAACTGCATTGTTCCAAATGGTTGCTTCTCTTTGCATTGGGTTCCATTGATAAAAATTAAAAAGAATAAGCTTTGTGTTGAAATTAAAAACATTTTCAGGTTTCTATTTTCAGTGGAAAAACAACACAAAATATTAAGAGTGAACTTTATACATATTCCATGTGTTTCAGTCAATATTACGTGTTAGTGTTGTTTACTTAAAATAATTAGCCAATATAACCCATACGCTATACAATAAATGTTTTGCAAGCCACATAAAAATATATACAAAAAGTATGTTGTGAGTCCTAAATAATGCTTCAGTAATGTATTTATTTAAAAAAGAAAACATGAAAGCCGTTGCATCACATTCTACAAGTCGCAGCAGAACATTCAAGCTTATGGAGAGTTGCAGACTGAAGCAACATATGCAGTTTTATACTTCTTATCAACCCCATTTAACGCACACGGCTCTTTGAAACGTATTCATGATACAGGTGAATTTGAAAGATAATTTGCTGAACATTAAATTTTCCCACTTAACATCAACGTCCATGTGAAGTTAGCAGAATTATGCATTGAGTTCAACATAAAAAATAAAAATATAAAAACAAAAGATTGATGAATATTGATGATGAATATGAACGATGTAAAATGTAGTTAATTTTGATGAATATTCAATTCAGTTAACGACATTAACAAAACATGCAAGTTGATTGAAGTCAGTAAAACTGTGAAAAATGAATGATATAAGTTGCAAATAATATCCATAAATACTCATTTCTTTTTTTACCTGATGTCTATCCTTTTAAAACGTCTGTCAAGAAGAAATACCAGTTGGTCCTGACAGATAGCTATGAAAAAAACCCAAAAGATCCAAAAGTGCACCAGACAAAACATATCAGTTGATCTGATGCTTTAATTGCCATTCTTATCAAGATATCGGCAGTTTGATATTCCTACACAAATTGGATTTCTTTATTCTGTTTTCCCTTCTTCTTCCGCTTATTTATCTTCGTCTTCTTCTTGTACACAAATATCAAGCGTGGCGCCAGGAAGAGAGTATGATGTATTGGTGTCATTAGCTCCACCCTGGGGATTTGCCTCACATACACGGGCCTTTAAAAGGAGACTCAATTTTAACCTCAATGTACCTATTGTTTTGGGTTGAGTGATAGTTCTCATCAAGAAAATTACATTTGAAACTTTAAAATCTGAATTTATTTCGATTTGTGCATGAATGACTTCTTAGACAATGATGAATGTATCCTCTCTCATGTTGATAATGCTTCCCAATGGTGTAAGAAAATCTAAATCCAGGATGATTCGTAACATTGTCTGCAACTCTATGGAAATATAAATATTTGAAACCAACTTTTCATATACTGGGCCAGCACAAGTCGCCCTAAAGATGCACCTGCATTCAATTTCCCAATGCCCAAAAGCTTTATGAAAATATTCATCTTGAACAAGCAACATCATTGTTGCGCTATCCGCTATGGCATGCATCACATGGCCTTTCAGTATATTGTTGCTGATATTGTCATGCTTTTGGTGAAGTTCACTGCAATTTTCCGGTGTCTCACTTTCTCGATCTTTGTTTGAATATGCTAGGGACGGGTCCCTGGCACACCTAGCTCACTGGAGTCTAAATCTCCAGAATTTGGAACAAGTGATTTGCTGCATTCCCATCCAGATGAGAGTAGACCTTTACTCCTTGAATAGCCTTCCTTTGAAGATTTCGTGCTAAACTGCCCTACTATATCTGTAGGGATTATGATTCCTAGATTCAATCGTTGGAGGGAATTTATGAGAACTGTTCCCATTATACATTCGTCGTATGGGTGTGGAGATAGCGACTGCGTTAGGAGTGATTTATAACGAGGAGACCATCTCCTCTTAAAGTGGAGACTCTATTCTATTTGGACTTCTTGGCAAAGGGTATTGACCGAAGTGGTATGAATCACCCGAAGAGATGGAACAAGCAGCACCTTGATTTCCATACCTAGGTTCATAAACTAATCTAGGCGAAGGAAAGTTCATCTTTTGACTCCCGGGCATCTGCGCGTAATAGCAATAAGGCGAAGGAGAGCTGGCTTGGTGCTGTAAATATATAGAGATTTTTCTTACAAATATTTCTCTCTATCTTCATCAATCTAGCCTCCTTCTCTACAATCTCCTTGAAAATAACGCTGAAACCATAAATAGTTTTCGGGTTTGCCACAATACTGTTCATCATCTATCTACATGCCTCTTAAATGGTCTTGGGGCTTTGATTCATTACATAGATGGCTGCTTCTGCGTCAACCCCATAAGAATGCTTCAGCGGCTAGTTGATGGGTGGTGGTTTCGTTAGCAACCTCGAATCCATCCATAACCACTGTTAGAACTCTTTGAAGGTACTCCTCCAAAGGTTCCTCGTTCCCCTGTTTAACGAGGTGCAGTTTTTGCCTAACAGCTATTGGACCATCTCTAAGCTCAGTGCGTAGCCCTAACTCTTTGTTTAGTTTTCTATAATGATCTTTATACTTTTACCAGTTTTGCGTTTTTAAGTGCAGCTTTTAAGAGACAACGAAAAAGTCATGTTTAGACCAGACTCTTCTCCCGGGGACGCATCTCATGTTATTTTTAATTTTTAGACCCCCAGACTTGCCTCTATATATCCCGAGCTGACACCGGTCACTTTTGATAGGAACTGGTATTTTCTTGTTTCCTGAACCTTATCAATTTCTGTATTGTCTCTGAATTCACAGCTCTGATATCTGTGAGTTTGTTCATATTTGCAACTCTGTACAATGTGTTCGCCCTCTCCCCTTCGTTGCATCTAATTCCTAGGAATTCAACCCATTACGCGACGTTTATCCAATATGTCGAATGTTTGCTTGGTTATCCTGCAAAATTTCTTTATTTCTTTATTAGACTGTTCCAAAACACATATTCTGGAATTCAATTTCATTATATTTCAAGTGAGAAGTGTATAAATCAACGCGAAACTCGCCAACAACTACAACTTGACTGGACATTCAGTAGAGTCTCTCTAGATGCTACCGATTGAATCTAACCTGGAGTGGACCGATATGGAACGCACACGTAAGGAACGATACTGGATATTACAATTGAACACTCATCGGGAGTTCGGCCTAAATGAAAAAGTCTAACCTTCCAAATGCAATCCTATCAAACCTACAGCCAGGCATCAGTTTATCAAACGTACGCAATGTTTGCGATAATATTTAAGCAAGTAAATATTCCGTAGCTCTTTCCATGTATTATTATTATTATTATTATTGTACATTATCCCACTACACCATACACTTGACATATTTCCTTAGTACAACCATGCATAACTTTACCGGGATATAATTTACATTGATTATTTTGTAGATGGCAAACACAAAATAGAGACAAAACAAACAATAAACACAAAACTAGCTTTGAAAAAGACTCAACGAGTCTTAAGCGCTTAGGCTAGTTGAAAACTAGTTTTATACTCTTCGTTGTCAGTTTATTGTGTTTATCTTAATCAATCACTGACACACGCGATCCCTTGCTAGATTCAGTGCACTTGAAAGGACTGTTATTCGCCATATGATTTGTACTCTTTATATATATATATATATATATATATATATATATATATATATATGATATGAGATTCCTAATGAGAATATCTGATACAAATACAATGTCTTCTCGCAAATATTATAGGTTAAATCTCTTTAGTAATGATTCACAAGACACGTGTGCAAAAAGAAATGGGTTGGATTTCAAGAACTGCAATCATGGCAGAAAAATTCCAGATTTAATCCCTAGAGTCCGTCAAAAGCTTTTCGCAAATATACATGTATTTGCAAAATGAATTTTGACCAAATTAGTTTTCAACCAGAGAATGTTTATATAACGCCGTTCAATATGAATCAAAATAGATTCTTTCGAAAACTCTATTCAGATTTATTTCTGTTGACACAAAATATCAATGATGCGAAACATATAAGGAAATTCTGAACTACGAGGCTATAGTCAACATCACTATTCAAAGTATCGCTGATGAATAGTCAACATCACTATTCAAAGTATCGCTGACGAAAATTGAGCGTTGCAAATATTTTTAACTGTTTTACTTTCAGCCAAATATAATTATATTTGAATCCACAGCTATTCAAATATAATATGACAATACTGAATCCACAGCTATTCAAATATAATATGACAATATTGAATCCACAGCTATTCAAATATAATATGACAATACAAATGAATTATAATATATACTCTATTTCACATTAATATCCTTAACTATTGCAGTTCGACATGTTATGCATGAAAACAAAAGGATTAGAAAGTTAAATTATAACAGTTTTCATACGTTTCGTTATTGCACAAGAGATGTTTCAGTGCTGGATAACTCGAGTGTTCCCTATGATGGAAATACGAATGCAAATGATTGATTGATTGACGTTTAACGGCACTTCAGCATATGAGTATATCGTGTCGAGGTCATTGGAGTAAAATGTCTTGCCCAGAGACACACATTGACGGCTGACTCGGTCTGGTCCAAACAGATTTCACACCCCGTTTCAAAATCAGAGGGGTTTTAGGTAGCGTACATCAGGAAATCTGAAATAAAACCAGCTGGTAAAAAGCTGTAAAAGCATCTTGCATGTCATTGTTTATTGAACTAAATAATAGTTAATGAATATCTGCAAAATTCGACATATTTGCAGCAACGTTTAAACAATTCATTTGCTCAGTGTATGCCCCCACTGTATGTAATGAAAAAGAAGCATATAGAAAATAGAAAATAGGAAATGACAGCAAGAAAATGAACAAATAGATATGTGGGCCCAATGCTATCGTATTCACCATGAATAAAAAATCCGTGTTTCTTCGTTAGTCGAACCAAAGAAAAGCGTGATTTCTTGGTTATTTAGACCCTGAATTTGCTCCGTCAAGTTTTTATAAACTTCTTTTTTCATCATTTATTTTATATAAGATTAATTAATAGGGGGTTACATTTTGGAATGCAAGGAACCCATTTGTCGGAGAAACGTATAAGCTTGAATGCATTATATTGGAAGGGAAAATAGTTTCCCCAGGCAACGGCAGAGATCAACAAAACGTGAGGCAGATCATTTCAGTAGGAACGGTTTACATGCATAGTTCTTATAAGGTGGAAGATAGTAAGAAGTTTTCACAGACGAATAAACAAAAGGAAAGAAATAGAAGATAGACTCAACTAATACTTTTAGACGGTTACCAAAAGGCGCACTTGGGATGTCAGATATCGAAAAAAAATGTAAAACATGAAAGTCACGCATATGTAAAGGCTATAAATTAATAGTTGATGTTTTTGATGACACTGTGAGATTTAAATGGTGATCCTTCAGTTGTAGTCAATGCAATATGCCATCTAATTAGTATTCAATAAAAGATGAAAGGAAACGTAAACAGATACCGGATAGTACTGGATGCCCCTTCTAGGTGATGCATTTTTGTCTGTGCAATAACACTTGTACTATCGTGCGACAGATGATGTTTGAATACAACAAAATATATTAGGACATTGATATTGTTACGCAACGATATTAATAACACACCATGTGACGCAGTGCAATCGAAGAAAGACTTAAAAGAATGGGACTGTTAAGGGGAGGTTCTAGTAAGTAGATGCATTTGTGTAATGCAAATTGCAAATGAGTGCGACAAGTTGGGGGGGGGGGGACGGGGGAGATCCTTACGACCCTATAGATGTCCCCAAATGCGATGGAAAGGAAATCATAACTAATTCAGGTAAAGAGAACTGTCTCGATAAATAAGACAATAATTAATCGTTTAAGAGCTATCGTTTACATTCGCGACATGCTACCTCAAAAAAACCTCAACAAAAAACATCCTTAACTATTGCAGTTCGACTTGTTCTGCGTGCAAATAAAATAATAAGAAAGTTAAACTATAACAGTTTTCCCACGTGTTATCAATGTGCAAGAGATATTTCAGTGCTGGATAACTCGAGTGTTTCCTATGATGGAAATACGAAGGCAAATGATTGATTGATTGATTGATTGATTGATTGATTTATTTGTAACGGAACTTCAGCATATGAATATATCGTGCCGAGGTCATTGGAGTAAAGTGTCGTGCCCAGAGACACACATCGACGGCTGACTCGGTCTGGTCCAGACAGATTTCACACCCCGTTTCAAAATCAGAGGGGTTTTAGATAGCGTACATCAGGAAATCTGAAATAAAACCAGCTGGTAAAAAGCTGTAAAAACATCTTGCATGTCATTATTTATTGAACTAAATAATAGTTAATGAATACCTGCAAAATTCGACATATTTGCAGCAACGTTTAAACAATTCATTTGCTCAGTGTATGCCCCCACTGTATGTAATGAAAAAGAAGCATATAGAAAATAGAAAATAGGAAATGACAGCAAGAAAATGAACAAATAGATATGTGGGCCCAATGCTATCGTATTCACCATGAATAAAAAATCCGTGTTTCTTCGTTAGTCGAACCAAAGAAAAGCGTGATTTCTTGGTTATTTAGACCCTGAATTTGCTCCGTCAAGTTTTTATAAACTTCTTTTTTCATCATTTATTTTATATAAGATTAATTATTGGGGGGTTACATTTTGGAATGCAAGGAACCCATTTGTCGGAGAAACGTATAAGCTTGAATGTATTATATTGGAAGGGAAAATAGTTTCCCCGGCAACGGCAGAGATCAACAAAACGTGTGGCAGATCATTTCAACAGAATCCGTTGTCAGAAATAATAATAATAATAATAATAATAATAATGAGGACTGTGTACAGCGCCTAATCTTTAGAAGCTCTAATCGCTTTACAATATTACATAACACATAAAAACATATATAAAGTCATGATTAAAAAAAAAAAACCCCATGAAATTAGAAAACAAACACATGCTGACAATAATTAAGGTAAGGAAACATTATTAAATCTTTAAGTCTGTTCTTACAGTAGAAATAGGTGAATTTTAAGAGGACTCTTGAATGAGATCACTGTGTCCTTTTGTCTAATTTAATATTAATATCTTACAAGCATACCACCTGCTAATCAAAGCGGAAAAAAACACACAAAAAACCCAACTTTTACTAGATACACAAAAAACCCAACTTTTACTAGATACACAAAATCTTTAAATTATATTCTAGCTGTGAGACTGATTGGGAATAATTACATCCACTTATCAGAACAATTAGTTATCACTCAACAATAAATAAAAATAGAATAATAAAATAATAAATAGCTTCTTGCCTCTATATGTATGTATGTATGTATGTATGTATGTATGTATGTATGTATGTATGTATGTATGTATGTATGTATGTATGTATGTATGTATGTATGTATGTATTAAGTGAAACCTGCCTTGAATGACATCTTTAAATAAAGGTCATCTGTCCATTAAGAAGACATTCAGAATTACCAGGAACATCATTATATATGTGTCTTATATGTAGAAGGTCACCTGCAAAACGTGGACATAGGACATTATATTTTTTAAAAATGTAAATAGTGGCACTCCATTTAAAGGACATTGTCACAAAATGAAACTAGTGAACTGTAAACTATAGATAAATTCATTGTGCTCCGGTTTATACTATCTGATATATTTAGTTTTGGGACTTGAATGATTTATACTATCTGATATATTTAGTTTTGGGACTTGAATGATTTATACTATCTGATATATTTAGTTTGGGGATCTGAAATGATTTATACTATCTGATATATTTCGTTTTGGGACTTGAATGATTTATACTATCTCACAGTTAGTTTTGGGACTTAAATGATTTATACTATCTCATATATTTCGTTCTAAAACTTGATAGATTTATACTATCTCATATTTAGTTTTGTGACTTGAATGATTTATACTATCTGATATATTTAGTTTTGGGACTTGAATGATTTATACTATCTCATATATTTAGTTTTGGGACCTGAAATGATTTATACTATCTCATATATTTAGTTTTGGGACTTTAATGATTTATACTATCTCATATATTTAGTTTGGGGACCTGAAATTATTTATACTATCTCATATATTTCGTTTTGGGACTTGAATGATTTATACTATCTCACATTTAGTTTTGGGACTTGAATGATTTATACTATCTCATATATTTAGTTCTGGGACTTGAATGATTTATACTATCTGATATATTTAGTTTTGTGACTTGAATGATTTATACTATCTCATATATTTAATTTTGGGACTTTAATGATTTATACTATCACATATATTTAGTTCGGGGGCCTGAAATGATTTATACTATCTCATATATTTAGTTTTGGGACTTTAATGTTTTTTTTACTATTTGATATATTTAGTTTTGGGACTAAATGATTTATACTATCTCTTATATTTAGTTTTGAGACTTGAACGATTTATACTATCTGATATATTTAGCTCTGGGACTTGAATGATTTATACTGTGTCATCTATTTAGTTTTGGGACTTGAATGATTCATACTATCTCACATTTAGTTTTGGGACTTGAATGATTTATACTATCTCATATATTTCGTTTTGGGACTTGAATGATTCATATTATCTCATATATTTAGTTCTGGGACTTGAATGATTTATACTATCTGATATATTTAGTTTTGGGACTTGAATGATTTATACTATCTCATATTTAGTTTTGAGACTTGAATGATTTATACTATCTCATATATTTAATTTTGGGACCTGAAATGATTTATACTATCTGATATATTTCGTTTTGTTACTTGAATGATTTATACTATCTCATATATTTAGTTTTGGGACTTGAATGATTTATACTATCTCATATATTTAGTTTGGGGACCTGAAATGATTTATACTATCTCATATATTTAGTTTTGGGACTTGAATGATTTATACTATCTCATATATTTAGTTTTGGGACTTGAATGATTTATACTATGTCATATATTTAGTTTTGTACCTGAAATGATTTATACCATTTTATATATTTAGTTTGGGGGCCTGAAATGATCTATACTATCTCATATATTTAGTTTTGGGACTTGAATGTTTTTTTACTATCTGATATATTTAGTTTTGGGACTAAATGATTTATACTATCTCATATATTTAGTTTTGAGACTTGAATGATTTATACTATCTGATATATTTAGTTCTGGGACTTGAATGATTTATACTGTCTCATTTATTTAGTTTTGGGACTTGAATGATTCATACTATCTCACATTTAGTTTTGGGACTTGAATGATTTATACTATCTGATATATTTAGTTTTGTGATTTGAATGATTTATACTATCTCATATATTTAGTTTGGGGACCTGAATGATTTATACTATCTCATATATTTAGTTTTGGGACTTGAATGATGTTATTAGATATGTATTACCATTAAATCTAGATATATAAGTGGAAGGAATTTTTTTAGAGACAGTAAAACATTGGTTAAAGTATGTGAATAAAGTCAAAGTGCATATACAACTTCCTTCATCAAGGACACCTTTCTATAAAGGAAAACAAAAAATCCTGTCCCTTGACTGCCCTTATTGACAGGTCCACTGTATGTATGTATGCATGTATATATGTATGTATGTATATTTTTATCTATATGTCTGTCTGTTCGGACAAACACGGAATCATATACAAATCAACATTATCTTCGAGGGAAAAAGATAAAGGTAAGGAGGAAGATAGTAAGAAGTTTCTAACAGAAGAATAAGCAGAAGGAAAGAAAAAGAAGATAGACTCAACTAGTACTTTTAGACGGTTACCAAAAGGCGCACTTGGGATGTCAGATATCAAAAATAAGTGTAAAACATGAAAGTCACGCATATGCAAAGGCTATAAATTAATAGTTGATGTTTTTGATGACACTGTGAGATTTAAATGGTGATCCTTCAGTTGTAGTCAATGCAATATGCCATCTAATTAATATTCACTAAAAGATGAAAGGAAACGTAAACAGATACCGGATAGTACTGGATGCCCCTTCTAGGTGATGCATTTATGTCTGTGCAATAACACTTGTACTATCGTGCGACAGATAATGTTTGAATACAACAAAATATATTAGGACATTGATATTGTTACGCAACGATATTAATAACACACTAAGTATAAACTCGATCCGCATGTCTTTTCAGTCCCGTTTATCGCCATGAAAATCGAGATCAGGAGCAAAGAAAGGCGTTTTTTCTCTTAACCCATTAATAAAAGAAATGGCAAAAGCCGAGGCATCTTGTAATCACTTTTAATATTTCGTTTTCGAATCATGGCTCGACTGTACTTGCGTCTTTATTATTTCTAGTGAGCCGAACAAAAAAACGAACTTACTAATATCTGCTGTAAATATTCGTTATTTTATTGCGAATGCGAAAGATAACCTTCGATACAGCCGTAAATAAGGTTTCTTGGAGGGAATATCCCTAATTGTGAGATAATAGCAAAATAGTAATACAATCCCAACAAAATGATGGGTGTCTTTAAGACACAATATTATAATATGTAGATGGAAGTTGAATTTTTATGAGAATAGAAAGCTGAAGCATTCTTCAGCATTATGAAAAACGGACTTTAAAATAAAAAACGTAACATTTCATCTCGTAGTTCTTTGATGGCAACTTATTATAGCGTGGTATAACAAATTTTCTTGCCACTGTTTATAAACTTAGGCACTTTTACGGACCACCTAGTTTATTTCCGCCTATTTTTGCATATGTTTCTGGTTAGTTTATCTCATTTCTTAGCATTTGCATTCTCTGATATTTATTTTTTCTTTGTCCGCGAATAAGACCCTCCCAGAAACTCCCAAAAAAAAACAGCATGCAAAAATAACACCATATTTCAAAATTATACCGACTTTGAAAAAAAGTCGATCTTGGAAAAAAGCTGTCCAAATGCCTACTACGTTTTGACCTAAAAAAATTATTTAAAAAAAGCCGCTTAATACAGCAGTCCCTCGCTATAACGCTCTTCAATATAACACTATTCGTGTTATAAGGCGAATATGGTCATGGGTTATAATTATCATGCATTTCATTATAAGGCGGTATACTCTATGGCTCCCATGGACAGCATTATAATGACGGAGTACCGTATATCTAATTATAATGCATATATTGCATGCATGTAGGATAATATGCTGAGAGATAAACTCTGTGTTTTCGTGGAAGAAATAAAGAAATTTTAAACTATATTTGAAAATCTAATTGTAAAAGCACATATCAATTAAGATAGAACGAACATGTTCTTCATCAATCCAGGATGTAAAGCATACATTTAAAAATTGTTTCACGTTCTTGTGATACAGATAATTAATTTTTAATATAAGAAACATGGTGTCCCGTCGTCTACCGATATCTTGACTCAACAATAAGCCTACATCAATAGTAAGCCTTCTGTTAAAACAAATCGATACAATATTACGAATGATCAATTAAGACTCGTCTTATTTTCGAATTTTCAGGGTACTGGTTTACATTGCACGTTCAAATGTTCAAGTAAAAAAAAAAAAAAAAAAAAAAAAAAAAAAAGGAAAACAACATCTGGTACAAGCTTATGACATTTGCTTAAAAGTTTAAATCAGGATTGATATAAAAAGTCAGTTTTAGCGCTTCTGATATAATTTCTTTAATCTCCACTGCATATATTAATATTTTTTTGTACTGATCAACAGTGAAGGACTTAAATTCCAAATGCAAAGTAACATCGTCTGTACTATACCTGGAAAACCGACGAAACAAATCAAATGTTATAAACTTGATCTCATACTAAACGCGAGTTTATACTTCAATGTATATAATTTTTACATACAAATAATTCACGATACCATTTTTTTTTCTCGATGAGAAATATAGTTCAAGTACTGACAATATTAATTTCCCATTGTTTATTTTGTTGTATGTAAATATGTAACATGCATAAGCAGTTTTCTACAGTTTGGTGTTTTTTTATTTATGTATTTATTTATTTGTTTATTTATTTATTTATTTATTTATTTATTTAGCGTCATATTGTTCCCTTGCTTTTGTTCATTTAAATATAAATCACAATTATGGACGCAATATATTGTTGCTCTGTTTATGTGACAATACCACTACCACATTTTTTTGTTCGTGTGTTTTTCAAAATATTCTGACACAAATTCGCACTTTATTTTCTTTCTGCAAAACATGTTTGCTTTTTTCGACGTTAATATGATGAAATATTGATTGTTATAATGACATTCGCATAAAATCACACATTTTACGGGATAAACTCTCAATTAATTGTGTGTAAATAATCAACTCAAACTAAGTTTATATTACTCAATTCATTTCTCTCGGTGCATTATGTATGTGTTGGTTAAAGAAAACTTGTAATTCGATTCTCATTACATGGTTTTGATTTCATTCCATCAAAGTATGGAAAATAGCGTCGTTGCAAAGAGTCTGATTTTATCAAAATAAAAATGTCTTTTTGCCGTAAACGTGGACATTTTTTGCTGTAGAAAAATATCAATTTTGCGAAATATAAAAACAAAAAACATAAAAATATATATCTTTGAAATTATAACCGACATACAGAAAATGCTGTCTGCTTTCTTATATGCTGTTTCACTGGGACTGATTTCATATTCCGTTATTTGAATGATTAGTTGGAAGCACAATTCAAGGCATTATTTTATTTCAAATAACCTTTCATACAAAAGTGTTTGGCACTAGCAATTATGCCTCTATTTCTGTTTTAACTCACATGTTTTAACAATGCATCATATTACATGATTGTCATATAATTTAATTATCACGGAGAAGAACAAGGAAAGATGGAAGAAAGAACAAAGAAAACGAGAACAAAATGTAAGAAGGATTGGTTTTAGTTTGGTTTTATGCGTTTAACGCCATTTTTCAGCACAAGATAGGCTATACATGGCGGCCAGTATATTTGGTGGAGGAAGAACCCGGGAAAATCCAGGGAAGAACCACCGACCCACGGGAAGCTACTGGCAAGCTTTCTCACATAACCACATTGACCGAGCCCAAGAATCGAACACACGCGGACAGAGGTGAGATGGCAGTGATCGGTAAAGGCGAGCGCCTTAGACCACTCGGCCACCCGGGGCCCCCATGTAAGAAGGAAGGAGTGAAGAAAGAAGGGAATGAAAATAATTAAATAAAAAAGAAAAAATAATGTTGAAAGTGATTACGTTTGAGCCTTTGTATATTAGTAAATACTAATTAAGGTCAGAAATTTATAACACATTTTAAAACCACAGCATGTTTGTGTCTCACAAAATTTTCGAATTAATTAATTGCCCTTATAGAGGGTTTATTGTGAAATAAAATTCAAAGGGAATAAACATAAGTATGAGACAAAAATAAACTAAAAATAGCAGAAAAAAATCCCATAGTAAAAATACGGATTGATTAGAAACTGAGAAAAATTTCAAAACATATGTAACCAATCTATCTATCTAACTAACCATCTTACCTTATCGTCTACATTGCTTTCGCCCAAAAGAAAAGCTCTAGTTGCACTATATATATATATATATATATATATATATATATATATATATATATATATATATATATATATATATATAAGTATATATGCATGTCGTTACTCCAAGAAGGTGTATTCATACACGCACATACGAACACATATTAATATTGAAACATACACGTATTCAGATATACATACATAGTCATACATGTATGCAAAGTTTATGTACTGACATACACACAAACAACACACACACATCAATAATCAATATAATCAGACAGGTTAGACTTAGAAGGTAAATAATTCATTCCATGCAGGAATGGAACCTGTGCCGCGAGTAACGACACCTATCGCCTAACGCTCATGCACCAACGCCCACTCGGCCATGTGCTTATTGCCCAAAATAAAAAGAATATATATATATATATATATATATATATATATATATATATATATATATATATATATATATATATATATATATATATACACACACACACTTGAAGATATATAATGTATCGCAGAGTTTCTTTGGTTTTCAGTTTTTTGGTAGTTTAATTTGTGCCTTTGTAAAATAAACCTAAATTCATAAATTAATCTACTGCCCTCAAGGAAGTTCAAACAATGGAACCAGAGGAATGACGCCTGTTTCCGATTAATATATCGCTCTATGTATCTTACGATAAATCAATCCATCAATATATGTATGTATGAATGTCTGCCTTTATCAGCGTAATAAAGAGAAATTGAATACTGTAAAATGGGACATACATCAACTAAATACAACAGAGAATACTAAACCCCACTGAAATAATTGACGACAGACAGAGAAAACTAAATCCCACTGAAATAATTGACGACAGAGAAAACTAAATCCCATAGAAATAATTGACGACAGACAGAGAAAACTAAATCCCATTGAAATAATTGACGACAGACAGAGAAAACTAAATCCATTGAAATAATTGACGACAGAGAAAACTAAATCCATTGAAATAATTGACGACAGACAGAGAAAACTAAATCCCATTGAAATAATTGACGACAGACAGAGAATACTAAATCCGATTGAAATAATTGACGACAGACAGAGAAAACTAAATCCATTGAAATAATTGACGACAGACAGAGAATACTAAATCCGATTGAAATAATTGACGACAGACAGAGAATACTAAATCCATTGAAATAATTGACGACAGACAAACAGTGGCGTAGCGGGTGGTGGGGGCGGGGCGAAGGGGGCGGTCGCCCCAGGCGGCACTTTCTAGGGGGCAATATTTGGTAAGAGTACCGTATATATCATAAATAATACGAATGTAGTGGGGGTGTAATTTTAGTAGTTGGCACCGGGCGGCACTTTTCCTCGCTACGCCACTGCAGCAAGGAATACTAAATCCCATTGAAATAATTGACGACAGACAGAGAATACTAAATCCAATTGAAATAACTGACGACAGTCAAAGAATACTAAACCCACTGAAATAATTGACGACAGTCAAAGAATACTAAATCCCATTGAAATAATTGACGACAGTCAGGGAATACTAAATCCCATTGAAATATTTGACGAGAAACAGAGAAAACTAAATCCCACTGAAATAATTGACGACAGACAAAGAATACTAAATCCCATTAAAATAATTGACGACAGACAGAGAATACTAAATCCCATTGAAATAATTGACGACAGACAGAGAATACTAAATCCCATTGAAATAATTGACGACAGTCAGGGAATACTAAATCCCATTGAAATATTTGACGAGAAACAGAGAAAACTAAATCCCACTGAAATAATTGACAACAGACAAAGAATACTAAATCCCATTAAAATAATTGACGACAGACAGAGAATACTAAATCCCATTGAAATAATTGACGACAGACAGAGAATACTAAATCCCATTGAAATAATTGACGACAGTCAGGGAATACTAAATCCCATTGAAATTATTGACGACAGACAAAGAATACTTAATCCCATTGAAATAATTGACGACAGACAAAGAATACAAAATCCCACTGAAATAATTGACGACAGTCAAAGAATACTAAATCCCATTAAAATAATTGACGACAGACAAAGAATACTAAATCCCATTGAAATATTTGACGACAGACATAATACTAAATCCATTGAAATAATTGACGACAGTCAAAGAATACTAAATCCCGTTGAAATAATTGACGACAGACAGAGAATACTAAATCTCATTGAAATAATTGACGACAGACAGAGAATACTAAATCCCATTGGATTTTTTGACGACAGACAGAGAAAACAAAATCCATTGAAATAATTGACGACAGAGAAAACTAAATCCCATTGAAATTATTGACGACAGACAGAGAATCCTAAATCCGATTGAAATAATTGACGACAGACAGAGAAAACTAAATCCATTGAAATAATTGACGACAGACAGAATACAAAATTCCACTGAAATAATTGACGACAGTCAAAGAATACTAAATCCCATTGAAATAATTGACGACAGACATAGAAAACTAAATCCTACTGAAATAATTGACGACACACAGAGAAAACTAAATCCCACTGAAATAATTGACGACAGACAAAGAATACTAAATCCCTTTGAAATAATTATACGATGACAAAACGAATACAAAATCCCACTGAAATAATTGACGACAGTCAAAGAATACTAAATCCCATTGAAATAATTGACGACAGACAGAGAATACAAAATCCCATTGAAATAATTGACGACAGTCAGGGAATACTAAATCCCATTGAAATATTTGACGAGAAACAGAGAAAACTAAATCCCACTGAAATAATTGACGACAGACAAAGAATACTAAATCCCATTGAAATAATTGACGACAGACAGAGAATACTAAATCCCATTGAAATTATTGACGACAGACAGAGAATCCTAAATCCGATTGAAATAATTGACGACAGACAGAGAAAACTAAATCCATTGAAATAATTGACGACAGACAGAATACAAAATCCCACTGAAGTAATTGACGACAGTCAAAGAATACTAAATCCCATTGAAATAATTGACGACAGACAAAGAATACTAAATCCCATTGAAATAATTGACGACAGTCAAAGAATACTAAATCCCATTGAAATAATTGAATACAGACAGAGAATACTAAATCCCATTGAATTATTGACGACAGACAGAGAAAACTAAATCCATTGAAATAATTGACGACAGAGAAAACTAAATCCCATTGAAATTATTGACGACAGACAGAGAATCCTAAATCCGATTGAAATAATTGACGACAGACAGAGAAAACTAAATCCATTGAAATAAATGACGACAGAGAAAACTAAATCCCATTGAAATAATTGATGACAGACAGAGAAAACTAAATCCCATTGAAATAATTGACGACAGACAGAGAATACTAAATCTCAATGCAAATAATTCACGACAGACATCGAGAAAGGATGACGATGGTATGCAATCAGTCATTCCATGAAGCAGTCAATCGGGCAATCAATCTATCAATGTATATGTGTATCTACCTATTTATCCATCGGCGTGACATACAAAAAGTTGAAAAATTAAAAAAAAAATAGTAGGATACATACATCAACTGAAGGCTGCTGAGTACACGAAATCTGTCGAATTAATTATGATTTTAAAAAGGATACAGAACATCATGTCGACATTAATAAAGAACCTCATGTCGACATTAAGAAATTCTATGTAAATTAAGTATACATGCATACAGATAGACAGTCAGACGAGCAGACAAACAGACATCATACATGCATATACACATACATTCAAAAGTACATGAACAGAAAGAAAACTTATTTTGCAACACGTCTTGCCAAGAAACGTGTTTTGTTCACACAAGAGTTTTCAGTCTGTCTCATCGACATGACATCAATTGATAAACTTAAACGTCCTGGAGGGATGCTCTGCGTGACATACAAAACATGCAAACTATGAAAAATATGTGGATGTACATCAACGACAGAGAAAATATCGGACTAGTTATTGGCATTATTGATGAAGAACGAAGAGTATAAGTGTCTATCTATCTATCTGGTTGTGAAAAGGTTTATATGCACACTATATGTATAGTTCTCTTTATTATAATTAGGGTATGTGTGCGGAAAGTCTAAATACATGTGCATTTCGACATACATATATACATACATACATACATGCAGTGTTGCATAGACATACACACACAAACTGACGTTTATTCACATCATCAGCATACATATCTGTCAAGACAAATAATAATGTTTGTTTGGTATTAAAAAACTCAAACTGTAATAAAAGTAATATATATATATATATATATATATATATATATATATATATATATATATATATATATATATATATATATATATATACACACACACACACACACACACGTTATTGTGCACGAAAATTAAAAGTGCACATTTTCGCCTAAATAGTCTATACTAGTATGTGAAAAAAACTAAAGGTGTCAGATCCGCTCAGTTATTCGCCCAATTTCAGAAACAAGATCTACCAGTCTGTTTTGTCTTTATTTTATGAGAATTCATGAAGATAAAAACAGTATCCACATCTCTCTCACTCTTTATGTATCTCTATATATATCTCTATATATATATGTATGTACGTACGTACGAACGTATGGATGGATGTATATACGTATGCATATATGTACGTATGTATGTGTGTACGTATGTATGTATGTGTGTATGTATGTATGTATGTATGTATGTATGTATGTATGTATGTATGTATGTATGTATGTATGTATCGCTTAAGGGAAAATTATCCAAGTAAAGAAAATTGATGGATATTTTCCTGTAATTCAAAGGAAATTACTTTTCTCTTTTCTGACACATAGATACCATCAGGATTACATTTGAATCCCTGCGACATGTTGCCGCTTGTCCGGAATTGTCATATCTAGTGTTATATGGAGGGTTACAAATATGTCAGATCTAGAGTCCGATAAACCTCCAAATTTGAAACATATTTCAAAGACCATCAATACCGTTCGATATAGACCCTTTGAAAGTGCTATAAACAACTCATTATGTGGAGCAATTATATTCGTTAACGTCGGTGGCCGGCCCTATTTAAAGATCAGACTCTAGTCGACACACCGTGATTATAATTTTTTCCACAACAACAAACAAATGGACTGCAAAAAGACGGCATGATAGTGAAAATGTAATCTGATCGTCAAGGCTACCGTATGGCATACGCTGTAGGTTCATGTACCTGACTTACATTGTCATGGTGGTACTTATAACTGATGAAATAGAAAAGATAAATCAGATCATCTGTAGCTACAGCTTTTAGTCTGTGATTAAAATGAAACAGCATGACAAGTTATGGATCGTAGTTTATATTGCAATTGAAATTTGATCAGATACTCTGCGTGATATATTGGTACATCTTTGGTACAACATCTTTACCTGAACTGTAGTGCGATAATGTATCGTCAATCCATCTCCCGTTACCTTTAACAACCGGTAACTTTTTTGTCTTCCAGAAATTTATCACTCTGGAGCTTTCGTGTCTTTCATTTTACTCTAAACAAAAAATCTCTAGACAAAGATATAAATGTGAAAAAGGAATTATTTGTATTATAGGTCAGGAACAATGTTACCGTATAGAAAGAGAAACGAGGGCTGTTTTCCTGCTTGTCGAATTGCGGAAGATAACGTGTCAGAAAATAATTTTGCACCCATAACCCCAAGGCAATTATTGAGTTCTTGCACATCGGCATCAACTCTTGTTACGTAATTAAGAAATTTCAAGAATAGAAACGAGCAGAAGTGTTCCGTTTGAACTTGTTAGCTGTAAAATTCCTAATAAGGTATCACTAATGGCTTGTTTGTAACCCGCATTGTGACGCAAACAACTTTATATATATATATATATATATATATATATATATATATATATATATATATATATATATATATATAATTAGAGACGAGAGACAAAGACAGCAGCTTAGACGAGTGCTCGTTTAAAACGAAACGAATGATTTATATCCTTTTCCGATCCTTCGTTTGGAATGAGCACAAATGTAAGATGTTTAAATATTTATTTTTATTTGACAAAAGCTCAGAATAGTTTAGAGAAATTAATCTGAAATATTTTCGAATGCCTCAGTCATTACGCCTTTGACATACACGACTTCATGATATCATTTGTGACGTCATTAAGTGTTATTACACGTGTTACATACGGAACAATTATGATGTGGGTATAATAAGCTAAATAACAGTAAAGACAGACAGACAGACAGTGAGGATATGTATTTTCCTACGTTACTACCGGATATATATTTCATCGTGAGGTACAAACAACGTGATATTTAAACGAGTGGCGACGCCACAAATTAAAATGTCATCGTTTGTACCACAAGATGAAATATATCCGCGCAGGAAAAGAAAAATGTCTTTTATTTTATACCATACTTACTTCTGATTCGAAGCTCTGAAGATTAAATTCACTCTTCAGCACATCCCTTGTCATAAGTTCACCTCAATTTCAGTCGCATTCATGAACCGATCATAAAAAAAGATATGTGATATGAGAGAACGGCAGGTTTAAGATGGCCTAATGTATCGCTATAATTAAACTTTTGACATTTTGTAAACTATTTTTACCCTCGCTGACCGCAAAAGCAAGTCCATTTGAGCGATGCAGCACACCGGACTTTTTTGCATTGCTGTCAAGGTCGTTAAAGGGACATAACTTCGTAA
This sequence comes from Margaritifera margaritifera, assembly GCA_029931535.1. Lineage (NCBI taxonomy): Eukaryota > Metazoa > Mollusca > Bivalvia > Unionida > Margaritiferidae > Margaritifera > Margaritifera margaritifera. Next base: position 1,618,548 of record JAQPZY010001367.1, read on the forward strand.
AGAAACAAACAGTGGCGAGTCAAATGTCTTCGGCAAAAAATAATTTTCATGCCTGAAAGGTTATGCAGTTTTTATTTATTGCTTAAGCTCATAAAATGCTCGTTTTCTTGCTGCACGTATAACTTCGTAAAGTACACACAATCAAGCGTCGCATGGCATGATGGAAAATCTTATATATTCACATGTCAAAATATAAAGGTATATATATATATCTGTATAGTTATGTATGATGTTTATATAATATTATAAATATTTTAGGAAATTATAAATGTTTCTTGACTTAATAAGTTAAGTATAATGTTGAGCTATTGTCCTTGAATTAGGTTGTTTACTTAGTATTTGAGTTCAAGGATGGTTTTGGTAAGAAGTTGTTGAATCAATTTGAGGTCAAGGTTGATTTTGGTTACAGATAAAACTATAAAACTTGAGAGTTATGTGTCAAAAATCACATACACCATAATATTCTAGAACATTATGTCATGTGACCTATCTTTATATATACCATGTTTAATGGACAGTTTTTCAGTTTCGACCTTAACATCAGTATTTAAAGAGCCAATACAGTTGTAAAAAATCATTCCAAATTCAGAGAGAGAGAGAGAGGAATTATTTAAAATATTCATTGGATTATAAAAGTACTCATAGACTTTTGTAATTTAGATTTTGAATTGATGATTTTGGGATTTATGTGAACTTATTCAAATATATTCTGGAGTACTTCATTTTGGGACATCAACACATTAAAGACTACTGTCAGATCAGGACATTAAAGACTATTGGCACGTCAGGACATTGCAGAATATTGGCACATCAGCACATTCAAGGATACAGTAATTCATTCGGAATATTTTATATTTAGGACTTGTGGTTAGGACACTTAGGATTATTGGATTATTTGGATTTTAGTTCAGGTTACTGTAATTGTCTTTTGATTTTAATTTTTATTATCAAAAGATAAATTGCTTGTTGATTTTTACTTGATTTGTTGATTTCACATTCTTTCTGTTACATTTTTATTAGACCATTGAGTCGTAACACTATATATATATATATATATATATATATATATATATATATATATATATATATATATATATATATATATATATAAATATATATATATATATGTGTGTGTGTGTGTGTGTGTGTGTGTGTGTGTGTGCAAAGTCCAACAGGTTAGAGAGTTCTAATTCGTTCAAGCGTATCAACATAATCTTTTCTTTGTGTATTTTATAAGAGGAGTCTATGATCTACTCATCTGTGCAAATTTCAGGCAATTTTTAAATACTAATTCGGCTGTTAGTTTTTGAGCAATTAATAACATGATATTTTTTCCCATACTTTTTTATGTAATGGTCCGTACTTGGGAAGATATATTCAACTACAAGTAGCGTAAGAAAATGCACACCAACCCCCTTTACATTTCTCAAAGTTATTTCGGATTTATTGGACCCTTAGCTGTGTAAAAAAAGCAACTTTTGTTTCAAACAGTTAAATGCTCCAACTAGGTTTGTAAAGGTATTTCGGCTTACTAAGGTTTCGGTCCTGCGAGGTTTCACTGTAATGTTCAGGGGTTGAAGTTAGAACCTTTTTTTCCTGTGATCTAGCAACATGGGTATGTGAGAAAGCTTGCCAGTAGCTTGCCGTTGGTCGGTGGTTGTTCCCATGGTCTTTCCGGGTTCTTCCTACACCGAACATACTGGCCGATATGTACAGCCTATCATTTGCTAAACAATGGCGTTGAACCCACAAAAACCAAACAAAACCAGTGATCTAGAGTGATCAGTAAAATACAAAATTTGACTGACCCTGTTGTATATTTCTTTTCCCACTGTTGCTGGCATTACGAACTACCTCTGTTTTTATGATATTTTCGATGCCCTTTTTATCTTCTTTTTTATGTTCTGCTAGTGGCTGAACACCTTCCATGAATCTCCACAAAGTTTATGAAAAAAGGCAAAGGTAGGAAGGAAAGGGACAGAAATTTTCAATTAATGAGAATTGAAGAAAAAAACCCATAAAATACTACAAATGACAACAATAATACAGTTTTGTTCTGCCGTTCTCGCATGACGTTCATATTGTATTTCATCTATTATAAATTACATTTAATAAGATATCGAACTCCAAATACATTGTTTCTTAGTTGTCTTTCCGTGTCTTCCGCCTTATTTACACATGCACACATGTTTACACACCTTTCGGTTAAGATGCCGACATAATTTTGTCAAAGAGTATAAATTCGTTTTCAATCGTTAAAAAATGGCGATAAATCTCTTAGATTATGCCGGTGCGATAATGTACTGAATGCTTTAATCGTTTCAGAAGACTAACTTTATTGTCAAATCAGGAAGCATATGTTCTGCATCGACCTAGTCTTTTGATATTTTTTTAAAATGTTTACAAAATCATAATCAGAATGATAATAATTTATTGAGGAAAGCATTCCATGCTCCAAGTCTTAATACATTTGTAAACAAATATTGACACTATAACCGACCGATGCAAAATCTGTTACACTCGATTGCAACGACTAAATAAAATCTACGCTTGAAGTTGTTTGAACAACAATTATATCATTGCTCTATTCATAACACTTGCTGCTTGTATTGCAGGGCACATCTGTGTTTTTGTTCTGAACATCCTTCCAAAGGATGAACATAATAGTTTTGAATATTACTTCATTTAATCTTTAAAAGTCTTCACTGCTCCGGAAGAAATTACTGAAGCGTTATCTTTGTATCGATGATTTCATTGCTAGTTGTGTCTGACTTTGTTTAAGATTCGTTCCTAATAGAAAGATATAAAAGTTAGAATATTACATTCTTTACACAAATAAGTATACATTTTGGTGAAGTTTTTGTAACAAGCATTTAGACTGGCTAACATTGCACCATGTGTAAAAACCTCCAGGAAGGAACTATTTTGTATTCCTACACCCTTCACTTTTGCTCTGACAAAACTTTAAAAAAAAGATTAAAATATAGTTCTGTTATTTATTTCTTGAGGTTCATTATTATTTGCATAACATTTTGTAATTGTAAGAATTGAACTTCATATTTTACAGGATTCACGAAGACATGAAGCTTGAAAACTGATTGCACTATATACATGAACGGCCTTAGTTTCGCTACGGCCGTTCATGCAGTGTTTAATAGAGTTTGAAGCTTCATAACTTCACGAATCTTATAACATATACAGTTTAATTCTTAACTATCGTAGGGTATTTGCATTTATTGTGCACGCTATTCAATGAGCTTCTCGCGTGTTTACTTTAGCCACTCATATTTTATTTTACTAAAAGGAGTTTTAAAATTTTTGTTGTTAACTTTAAATAACAAATTTACTTGTAAATATTAATTTTTTGTAAACTTGGAATAGGAAAGAGTGGAACACGAAGTTTTGTTATCAATTTAGAAACATATATTGCCCAATTATTTTTGTCGTAATTGTATTCCAATAATTTTCTTTTGTTGCGTAATATTAACATATTAGTGTCTTTCCTTGTAACCAACAAATAATGGCACCTAGTGATAACTTATCAGTGTCTTTCCCTTTTCCAAGCGAATAAAATTGTTCTAAATTTCTTCAAAAAATCGGATTTATTGCAAATGTATTCTACATTTTGAAGTTAAAAAATGCAAACTTACATTTATTGCTGGACTTCATTTTGTAGAGAAACGTATTCAATGGCAATATCCCATTTAGCATTCTGCTATGAAATCATCTTATCCTGAAATCACAAAACGTTTTGAAAGGAAATTGATTGGTACTCATAAATTTCGAGTAATTATTTTTGTTTAAAATTGACCCTATTTGGTTTCGTAGGCTTGCGTTTTTTTAAATACTTTTTTAATTTGCCTATTAGAGAGTTATAAACGTATTATTTAGGAAATAATTATAATATTGAAGCGTCAATATATTTAACAAAATTTGACATTTTTAACAAGAGAAGGGTTAATTGGTCTTCAGACTGACTAATTTTAAAATGAATTGCAATTAATTGAACACAAGTTAATTGCTTTCAAGCTGAGATTTTCTTCTTTCTCAATTCTTTCATTTGTGTTGCATTCAATATTTATTTGCATCATATGTATAGTGCAACATTTGTCATATTTGTAACTTTTTTGAAAGAAATAACATGATCAAAGAAAATGTTGAAAAGATATCGAATATTGTCTTTTCTGAAATTTTGACTAGTATAATTTTGCACAAAAATACAATATTTTAAAGGCCAGGCGGAAGGAAGATGTTTGATATTTCATGTATACTCAGACATGAAATCTTAGATTAAACATATTATATCACAGTACAGTAGTTCACAATTTGCATACTCAAAGTTTACCATCAGTTCATTAATCCAAAGATTTGCATTATGGAAGGAAAAGTATTGAATATAAAGAAAGAAAATAAAGTGTAACGTGTGCATAAGATAGAAAGAAGAGAAATAGAAGGAAATTAATACAATGTAGAAAAAAATCAAACCTTACTGGTATTATCACAAGTATTGTTCAATATTATGATGTTTGTTAATAATGCACATTTAGATGAAATTCGATAATGCTGGGCTATCATTTAATTTAATATTTTATGCAAAGTCTGTTATGTACTGTAGTGCATATGAAGGCAAAATCTGTTATGAACTGTAGTGCATATGAAGACAAAGTCTATTATGAACTGTAGTGCATTGGGAAGGCAGTCTATTATGAACTGTAATGCATATGAAGGCAAAGTCTATTATGAACTGTAGTGCATTTGAAGAAAAAAGTCTATTACGAACTGTAGTGCATATGAAGGCAAAGTCTGTTACTAACTGTAGTGCATATGAAGACAAAGTCTGTTATGAACTGTAGTGCATATGAAGACAAAGTCTGTTATGAACTGTAGTGCATATGAAGACAAAGTCTGTTATGAACTGTAGTGCATATGAAGACAAAGTCTGTTACGAACTGTAGTGCATATGAAGACAAAGTCTGTTATTAACTGTAGTGCATATGAAGGAATACTGGTACTAATAATGATACTGAAATAATTCCTTGGCTTCCAGTATTATGAGTAGAATATCAAACTAATTTACACAGTCGGATTAAAATGGAGATCTCGGACATAACGAAGATCTGACGGACACTGATACGAGTTCGTGTTCTGTTGCTATTTGGATTTACTAATCAAATTACAGCTTTCACATATATGAAAGCAAAAAATTAAATAAATAAATAAATAAATCGGATGATGATGTTTCTTACGATAATTGTCCATAACAGAAAATGGAACGCATTATCTGAGAGGTTACTAAATTAAGTGGACTGGGAATTCCTACGGTCACCAGAATGGTAACCTTTATCGGTACCTGTCATATCTTTATATTATAAGTATATATTGATTTTAATCAGATTGCTAATTGCCAGTACTTTAACTTGCAACATTCAATAACATTTTAATATTGAATATTTATTACAGAAAAGGAAATTTCTAGTATCAAAATATCACATAATTTACACTATTGAAAAGATATGGTGATATTTATAAACGTATTAAATTTGTATTTACCGGTCTCCATAGGTGGTGTAATTTATAGTCGAAGTAGGTATACTACTTTTTATTTATTCATATGTAATTCGAAAAGTCATTAAACAGTGCGCAGTGCCTTATCTCGAAACACTTTGCGTATAGATTACTGTTTTATTTTAGTTTTTCTTTCATTTATCTTTAATACTACTTGTAACAGAGAAGTTGTTGAATACTTGTAACAGAGAAGTTGTTTCGTTTATCTTTAATAATACTTGTAACAGAGAAGTTGTTTCATTTATCTTTAATAATACTTGTAACGGAGAAGTTGTTTCATTTATCTTGAATAATGCTTTTTACAGACAAATTGTTTCATTTATCTTTTTAATAATACTTGTAATAGAGAAGTTGTTGACTTGTATTCATTACTGTGTCACTTCCCTCACATATTTGTAACCAATGTATTTATCAAAGTTACTGATGTAATTATAAAAAAAAACAAAAAAACAATGACTGGCGCTTTTTTCTCATCTCTCATTAGCATCGGTCTCTTTACAGTAAGAAAAATAAGTATAAGTAAAAATAAGTAAAGCAATAAGAAAAACTAGATCATGCTTGGCTTCAATCATCTTTAAGTGCACATGAGTGTAGGGTTTGCAATTTTGTCTATTTTCGAACTAAACTTTTAAAGTGCAGGACATGTACTTGACAAGTACGTTTCAAAAAAGGAATTTTCGTTCATGTCCAATCAAGCGTGACATGTATGTCACCATGACTTATGCTTATTGCATTATGTACTATCAATTCCAGCTTGTCAATGTTGGGGCCATTGTTGTCAGAGTGTCTGAATCAGAACCAAGACAGTATTTTGATTTGAAGTTTCTATCATTAAAAAAATGGGGTTTCACGATGCCACAATTTATGTCCGTAAATAACTTTATATGATCTAATAGCAAATGTACAGGGCTTGTTGGTCAAATAATTTTGGATGTACAATCCCGGCTTCATTTGTCTTCAATATTAACAATTAGAACTAATTTATACATTATGCGAGAAGGAAGTGATGGCTGTCCTTTCATGGGTCGGTAACAAGACCACTCTTTTATTTATCTGTGAACTGTAAAATTGTAAAAGTTTCGATAACAAATCTTCTCCAAAATTGCGACCCTCGTAAATCAAACAGACATCATGGATAAAATACTGTTTAATTTAGATCGTTAGAAAGCATAAAATCCACCAAATGTAAAAAGTTCCATGCAACCGTTAGAAAGCTTTCTTTTCTTCGGATGACAGTTTTGCTGTGTTTTAATTCTATCCCTCCCGCAAATCCTTATCTGGAAAGTGTCACAGCTAATAGAGGGTTGACGCGTGACGATAACGCACGCAATCCAAAGGAAAGCGTACTTTACCGCTTGACTTATTGAAATTTAATTGCATTTCATTTTTGGGGAAACTTCAATTAGATGAATATCATTATAATTGATTAACCTCCATTGTTGCTTCAATAGAGTTAAATAAAGCATAGATTCAAAATCATGATATAGTGTGTCTGGGTTATTAAAATCTGTTTGAGGCATACTTCAGGTTAAATAAGCGTTTTTGAAGTTCTGCGTTCATTTAGGTTCATCGATATGAAGAGATTCATTTTTGCGGATTGTCTAGTGTGAGCAAGCATACAGATGTCATGCGCGATTGAATGCTACCTTGTTTTTACATTTCGGTGTACTAGGTGACATAAAAGCATCAGACCTGACATCTCAAACGTATTCAAAACCATATCTTCTCATCATATTCCTGCGCAAGCGATTCACAAGCACGCGAGGGCGATTCGCTTCTTAGGTGAGGAAAACACCAGAGTATCGCTTTTGTATTTTGATTAACCAGTAAGGGCGGAAAAATGGGACTCTGATAGATCAACATTTGTTAAGAACCTTCAGGTCGTGTCTACATTTTGCTTTTAGTTTTCGGTGCAGAATGCAACTTTTTATGCACCCAAATCCTCGTTGCAATTCCTATAATTTAAGATCAGGATATAATGAAAAATGAATGTTATTGACATTGATTCCTTACCTGACTCCAATTATGCAGAAAAGACGCTATAAAAAAGGTGACGCGACATTAAGATAATTATGTACATGTACATACGTCCCAGAAAAGTGCCCTTTTACCGTTTGATATCTCGCTGGATATTCAAATGTGACGAACATGCTAAATTTTTGTGTGTTCCAAGTTGCAAGTGCAAATAAGTCTTTCTTTATATGTTTAGAATTCGTTGGACCTCAGTTTTTCATGGCTAATGAGCTACCGGTGTTTGAAGTATGTGACTTTAAAACACTAGATGTGAGTTGAAAAGTAGAAATATATCTATCTATACGTCAATTCATCCATCCATCCATCTATATGTCTGTCTATGTATTTATCAAAAATTACAGATGGATATATTTGATAATCATATTGCTAAATATCTCTATAAAAATAACAAGTAACATTTGAAAACTATTTACACGACGAAGAAGAAACGAGTGAAACTTTAAATATTGATTATTGAACTCCACGATTTCAAGGCCAGATTAATTTCGGTCTGATGTGGCTTGGGTGAGGTTGATTTTAATGCCTATTTAGACAGACATAAACATCGGTGGTAAGAATTTGTATTGAAACTTTCGATATGATTTTGTCTGCTTTCCTAGAGCTTGAGTGGCGCAATTCTGCACAAAGAATTATAAAGCAGAAAGTTCGCTAGCTTAAAAATTAAAGCTCCAAAATTTTAATAAAATTTATTATATCTATGTTATGCTTTGTACCTGTAGGTTTTAAGTGACTTTAAATGTTTAGAAAATCATCTTCTTGGTTTAACATATATAGGTGGTGCTGGCAAGGAGATTCCTTGTCGCCATATTTATTCATTCTCTGTGCATAGAGGTACTGGCAATTATGACGAGAAAGAATCCCCAAAAAAGAGGCATTAAAGTAGACGATACTGAATTTTGTTTATCACAATACGCAAACTAAACTTCCTTATTCCTGGATGATACTGAAAAGTCACTTAGACAAACTTTATTAACGTTTGAGATATTTGCAAAACACTCAGACCGTATTGTCAATATTGATAAAACAAAACTAGCTTGGATTGGAAACATAAAAAGCAAACGTATGCTTTGTGTGGAAATCAATCTTAAATGGGGAACATGCGATTTTATCGTGCTGGGAATAAAATTTTCTCCAAACTTATCTGAAAGTGTGAAATTAAACTTTATTTTTAAAATAACAAAAATAAGAATAATGTTGACACTGAGGTCAGAGAAAAAGATTATTCCATATGGTAAAGTGATTATTAAAAGTTTGACAGAATAAAAAATTATCACTTTTTAATATCACGGCCAAATCTATCTGCCAAATAATAAAAGAACTTAATATTTTCAGATACCCGTGGAATAGATCATCGGATGTGTCAAAATGGGTCGTGTTTGTAAAGAGTGTCAAAAAGGTGGGTTAAATATGGTACATTTGAAAGTTTTTTTTTAAAACTCTGGAAAAATATTGGACAAGAAAAATTCTTCAAAAAGGCAGTATATGGAAAAAGTGATATTTTCCTTGCACAGTAACCTTTTTTTAAAACAGATTTGGATCAAAATTTGCATGGTTTTCTAGAAAAGGAATGTTGGAATGATGTGTTTGTATGTTGGCAGAATGTTTATAAAACAAATGATTGTAACTTCCAAATCAAATATCTTTGATTCAATTATAACATAAAGATCGGAGGAACGTATATTTTTTTAAAAAAAAGATTGTACGGAAAAGGAATCACTCACACTATTGATAATTTAGAACTTGATGGTAATTTTTTATCTCAAGAAAAAAAATATACGCTGTTAAAATAAACTTTAGAGGATATGTAGGTATTATACAAGCGATACAATAATATTTTAAGCAATCATCTATAATTCCTAATGAAAATATTTTAGATAGACCAGTCTGTCCATCGAATATAAAAGAAAACATGGTGCAATATTGCAGAATCGTATGATTGGAGAAGATTTTATTTTTCCCTAGCATACTCAGTCTCAACAGATTCAAAACGTCGATGGTTCCAGTTCCGACTAATTACATGAACTTTGGTAACTAATAAACTTCTCTCCAAAATTAGTTCTATTCTGGACTCATACTGTTAATTTTGTCGAAATTCTCCAGAAACAGTAGAACATTTGCTTTTGGGAGGAAACAAAACTTCATCTTTCTGGAATATTTATGAATATTATCCACATATTCATAATTTTAATTACACTGCAGTTAATTAATTAATTAATTTTAATTACACTGCCAAAAGGATAATTTTAGGTGAAACTAACAATGGTAAAATGGACAGAATTTTGATGAAAAAATTGCTGCAAGTAAAAAATGATTTGTCTACAAAATTAGACTTGTAGAAAATTTACCTCTCTTTCAAAACTTGAATGAAAGATATATCAACAGTCTTAACGAAACAGAAATATATATGTCAATAATGCATAACATACGGGGTACAGCTAAAAGGGAGTGGCTTCCATACATGTCACACACATAATTCCCTCTATGATCTATCGTATATGTATGCTAAATATATTTTTATGGTTGAATTCCGAGTTCATATGTTCTCAACAATTGCAATATATTTAAGTTCCTTCGTAAGTCTGATAGAAAAGTAATAGGGATTTTTAAGTACTGGAAATACACAAAGTATTACATTTTCTCACTTTCTTTCTCACCTCGCTCTCTTTCTCACAGGGGGCCCCGGGTGGCCGACTGGACTAAGGCGCTCGCCTTTACAGATCACTAACATCTGACCTCTGTCCGCGTGGGTTCGGGTCTCGGGCTCGGCCAACGTGGGTATGTGAGAAAGCTTGCCAGTAGTTTCCCGCGGGTCGGTGGTTCTTCCCGGTGTTTTCTCGGGTTCTTCCTCCACCAAATATACTGGCTGCCATGTATAGCCAGCCTATCATGTGCTGAAAAATGGCGTTAAGCCCATAATAACCAACCAACTTTCTCACAGACTGACACAAAATCTGCATATATAGTATACTGCATGTATTTATGCATTGTAAGACAGTGAGGCCAGAGCTCCTCAACGCTTGCACTATCCCTTTGTTGTCTGTGGGAATATATTGCAACATCCTGCTGCATTCCCTCAAGATTTAGAATGTAACCATGTAGCCAGGCCCTTTTTGATAACTGCATAGCAAATATTTCAGTTGATGACCATGGTAGTATAGATATAGCTGTGAGAGAGTTTTACGGATATCTTAAATGGCCTTGGTAAATCGTACTTTGAGAAGCCATACAATGAAAATGTTGATAGTGCTTACTTTACCAACTATAGGGTCAAATCGAACAAAGTATGGTTTAGTAGTGAATGTAGGGGTGTTTATATGCGCTTTGTGGATCAATTACACTGGTCTACAGCCAAAATGCTTCCGCAATAAATGTTGTCAAATTTTACTAATTCTGGGTCACTGAGAACGAAAATGATGCTTAAAATTGTTGATTGGCTCTAGTTTTAAAGATATCATACTGGGTCAGTATGGGTCAGTATGTACGACCCTTGACTTGGGAATGGCGGACGATAAGTGAGTTATAAAGGGAAGGGATCTCAATTTAAGCCAGAAATGACTACAATACATCTTTGACTGGATCTATGAATAAATCTATGACTGGGCTTGGACAGTACTTGCTTTTTAGGCTAAACAATGAATGATGCAATCTGAAGCTGGTATTGCGTCATACATGATATGAATTGCATCATATGCAATCATAACTAAGCTTACATCACTCTGCTGAAGAAATTGCCCTATATCACCTCCACAAATCATACAGTGTCGTGCTCTCTTATTTGTCAGTGTTTGATTTTGCAAGGGGACACATTTCTGTTTAGCTAAAATAAGTTCAGAGATGCCTCGTACTTGTGTGAACAATGCAGATAACTTCTGCTGTGTTTGTGGTGAAGTGACTTTTGCATCATAAAAGTGCAGTATAACCAATATGGTTAAGAAAGCCTATCATCTTTATTTTGGCTGCAAAATTGGAGATCAGGACAAGAGGTGGGTCTCACGCATATGCTGCAACACTTGTGCAACAAATCTTCGCCAGTGGTTGAACAGAAAAAGGAAATCTATGCCTTTTGCAGTGCCAATGATTTGGAGAGAGCCAACAGATCATATCACCAATTGTTACTTCTGCATAGTGCCTCCAGTTGGGAAAGGTGCGTCAAAGAAGAAAAAGTGGACTGTGCATTATCCAAACATTCCATCAGCTATACGCCCAGTACCCCACGGAGAAGGACTGCCGGTTCCTGATGCACCAGAATCATTTTCACATGAGTCAGACAAGGAAGAGGAAGAGGATGGAACTTCTACTCCCGAACCATCAATGTCACATGACCCATATTTTCTCCCATCCTCCTCCTCTCAACCACACCTCATAACACAAGGTGAACTGATTGACCTTGTCAGGGATTTGGAACTACCCAAGAGTAAGGCAGAGCTGTTGGGCTCCATACTACAGCAGTGGAATCTCCTGGCAGGTGATGTTAGGGGTTCCATGTTCCGTGACCGTCAAAAGGATCTTGTCCCATTCTTCATGGAAGGTGATCTTGTAGACTGCAACAACATCGATGGTGTGATGGCAGCCCTCAACATCGTTCACGATCCAGATGAGTGGAGACTGTTCATTGATTCATCGAAGACGAGTCTTAAAGCTGTATTGCTGCAAAATGGCAGTATTTTGACATCAATTCCAGTTGGTCATGCAGTCCATATGAAGGAAACCTATGAAAACATGAAACAACATTTGAGGTGCATAAGCTATGACCAACATCAGTGGAGCTTTGTGGCGATTTCAAGGTTCTTGCTCTCTTGCTTGGTCTGCAGACTGGATACACAAAGTACTGCTGTTTTCTCTGCGAAGGGGATAGCCGTGCAAGAGATTCCCACTACATCAAGAGATATTGGCCACTCCGACAGTCATTGGAGCCTGGGATGAAAAGTGTTCAGCATCCACCACTTGTTGAATCAAGGAAGATGTTGTTACCACCCTTGCCCATCAAGCTGGGTCTAATGAAGAACTTTGTCAAGGCCATGGACAAAACACAAGCCGCTTTCAAGTACCTCCGTGGAAAATTTCCAAGGTTAAGTGAAGCTAAGATAAAGGAAGGTGTCTTTGTTGGTCCTCAGATTCGTGAACTTCTTCGAGATGATGCATTTCATCGTGCACTGCGTGGCAAGGAAAAGACGGCATGGAAAGCCTTCCAGTTAGTGGCAACAAATCTTCTCGGAAACAACAAGGCAGACAACTACAGTGGAAAACCTCCTCAAGGCATATAAAAGCCTTGGTTGCAACATGTCACTAAAGATACATTTTTTGCACTCTCATCTAGATTTTTTCCACCGAACTGCGGAGCAGTGAGCGACTTGCACTGTGAGCGATTTCACCAGGACATTGCAACAATGGAGAGACACTATGAGAGCAAATGGAGCCCATCAATGCTTGCAGAATATTTCTGGACAGTGACAAGAGATGCTCCATTTAATGAATACAAGAGACAAGCCAAGAAGCGCCGAGTAGATACTGAATAAGGACTAAACTATGTACTTATATATACATAATAGTTTTTTGACTTTTGTTTCAATATATTTTTTATTTATATAACCCTTTTGCTGTTTTTTAAAGTGATATATTTGTATAGAGTTAGATGAGTTGTCTTTAATTTTGACACTGTTTGCTGACGATTTAGTTTTATTTTCAAAAGAATATTGAGGGTTTACAAAAGGTCATGGATAATTTGCACGATAATTTGCACGACTACTGTAATAAATGGAATCTAAATATTAAACTTTATAAAATTAAAGTTATGGTCTTTAGAAGAGATGGACATTAGGACAAGACGAAGTATGTAATATAGCCGGAAGTAACAATGAGGTGGTTGAAACTTTTAATTACCTTTGTCGAAGAATGGAAAATTTTCTAAAGATCAACAAACATTGGCTGATAAAGCACACAAGGTAATGAATATGCTTATTTGTAATTTGAAAAAATGTTACTTAAATGTTTGAAACTTTTTGATATTTATGTTGTTCCAGTTTAAATTACGCATCTGAGGAATGGGGTTTTCACCAGGCTGACAGAGGTATGGGGTTTTCACCAGGCTGACAGAGGTATGGGGTTTTCACCAGGCTGACAGAGGTATGGGGTTTTCACTAGGCTGACAGAGGTATGGGGTTTTCACCAGGCTGACAGAGGTATGGGGTTTTCACCAGGCTGACAGAGGTATGGGGTGGGGGTTCACTAGGCTGACAGATGTATGGGGTTTTCACCAGGCTGACAGAGGTATGGGGTTTTCACCAGACTGACGCCATAAAACGTGTACACATAAGATTTTTAAAATATTTGTTAAATGTAAAAATATCTACTTCTGACGTCGGTGTATACGGTGAACTTGGAAGAATCCCACTTAAATATTTAAGGCTGGTTAAGTTAGTTAAATATTGGTTTAGAATTAAAAATTCTGTAAATGTTATACTGAGCACTGCATATAGGCAGTTATATATTGAAAATGAATCAAATAACAGTATTAATTCGGTTATATTCCTAAACGATACTTTAAGCAGATTTGGTTTTGGTGAAGTGTGGATGTTTCCTGATTCTGTAAATTGCTCCAAGTTTATTCCAATTTTTAAACAGAGAGTTACAGATGCTTTTCTATCAGACTGGAATAATAAATTAGAAAATTTTGACAAACTGTCTTTATATAAACATATCAAAATTGACTTCGGCCTCGAAGTTGATTTCAAATTCTTGTGTAACCATAAACATCGATCAACTTTGTCAAAACTCCTTGTGTCTTCCGATAATCTAAGAATTGAAACTGGGAGATATGAAAGCAATATAATCGATAGAAGTGAAATATATTGTATGCTATGTGACAACCATGATATTGAGGACGAATATCATTTTCTTTTAGTATGTCCTGTGTATACTCACTTGCGTGTAAACTTAATCCAAAAGTACTTCTGGAATAAACCATCCATGCACAAGTACATTGAACTATTAACTTCGGGTAATAGGAAAATAATATGTTAACTAGCTAACTTTGTTTATGAAGTGTCTAAAATAAGAGATATTTTATTATTTTTACAATAATTTATTATAAAGATTGTTTATATTTATCTATCCTCTCCTTTCTAACTCTTGAGGATTACCTTTTTGAGTTCATGTTTAACGTTGTATATATAGCATTTGATAACCACGCACTTTTTGTAATATGTAATCTATAAGCATGTAAATGCTCTTGATAATAAGCTATTGAACTGAGAAAAAAAATTGAATATATCCCAACGCCATATCCAGCACTTTTCTTTATGCCGACTCGTTTCAAGACACGCAGGTTTCCGTCTAAAGTAATCAATACGTATTTCTCTTGCCTCTGCGAACGCTTGCATGTCTGCATTGATGATGAATGAATGCATGACCTCGGTGTTGTTTCCATTTTATCTTCATTTTTATGTTGTTTTTTTTTTGTTTTTTTTTTTGTTATTGTTGTTGTTGTTTGTTTTGTTTTTTGATGTATCTGCCCCATGCTTTTTCCTATAAGCGGAATTCGCTTCTCACTGAATTACCTTTTTCGCAATATTGAACGGTGCACGATAACATAAATTCAATTTCATGAAAAAGATTGTCTACAGGGAATGATACACTTTTTTCGCTAACGTTTTTTTTTTCTCTTCAGTTCACTTGAACTAGCTCTTTGATTTGCTACAATTGGACTTAGCTTCATTTCCTTGTTAAATTTTAAATTATGCAAATGTTGTCGGAAACGTAAAGCATGTAACTAAAATCAGGAAGTACTGAACAAATGTATAAGAATATTTTTCCATTCTAACTGACGTATGGACAAGGCAACAATTTTGATCCATTGCACAAGCTGAAATAAAAAAGAATACAAGCCAAAATTAAAACCGTGCTTTCGCTGAAATGACAAAGGGCGCAAGGACAGATTAAAACCATGCTCTCGTTGTGAAAGCAAGGTATTTTACAATTAAAGAATGTCATTTTAATTTTAAATCTTCTTAGCTATGTCTTTGGTTTCAAAAATGTGAAAAAAAAGTTTTTGAAAGAGTCAAAAATAAAAAAATTACCCTATTGCCGATGGTTTTTATTTTGTTTTAAAATTTGTAATTGCAAGATAAAGCAACACACACACACACACAATATATATATATATATATATATATATATATATATATATATATATATATATCTAAGTGCATATGAATTGTTTTCGATAGGAGTTGCAGTCAAATGACCCGTATTTATAAATCCTTGAATTTGAAAAATGGTGTATGATTGAAAAACAGTGGGGTTTGACGAATTCGAAATCTAACACTCATAAATGAAGACGAATATTTCATTGTATATTCACATGTACTTAAATCCTGCTTTTAGTTCTTTCTTATTTTGGAAAATATCCGATTTTGTTGTGATAAAAGATATGGTGGCACTTCAAGATCAAAGGAATTTTTCAACAACTGAGCGTATATATATGAACGATGTAATTTTAAAAACCAAGACACTAGTCCTAATGTGACGTGCATGATGAAAAGAGATGTTGTTATCTGTTATTATGTGGTGTTCATAGGTGTCAGAATTTTATCGACGTACGTCTGAATAGTCAAAGTCATTGTTATAACCTGCTTGTTTCTTCTGTCACCGTGGTTTCTTCTGTATTTTGTTTCTAAGACAGACTGTCAGATTAATAGTGAAGGTGTTTTCTTTACTAATTCCAATAAAAAATTTTTTTTTAGCTGTGAGCAAAATGTAATCAGAGAGAGAGAGAGAGAGAGAGAGAGAGAGAAAGAGAGAGAGATTATTTATCATTTTACGCATCAAGATGATACCGTGTTCTTGCGCTTGTAATGCAACCTTTCTTTATCACTGTTGATACAGATGTATGTCCAGTAACGCCTATATTTATTTTTCTGACAAATCATCGCGTGACAGATCAATTATTGGTCGGTATGTCACGACATGGAGATGGCAATTGGCACACATGTATGTCACTCAAGACGCAACGCCTTGCCGCTCAATGAAGTACAACATAGTGGAAACAATTGCCTTTTACTGATTATGTTATTCACGTGTTTGTGATTTTGAATGGGCAGGTACCCGGCAATTTACAGATTTCTAAGTGCTGTAAATTTCATATTGATAGGCATCAATCTTCAACGCGGTTGGTAAAGGAAGAATTAAAATTATCACACTGGATCTCAACACCGTTACTATTTCAATCATTAACGTACCAGGCCCTAGCCATAGGGGGTAGAGCTCGATTAATTTTCATTACTTTTCTATTTTGACATTTTTGAAACGGAAATCTATTATTTGTTTAAGCAAGTGAACGACCATCTAAAAAAGACCTGCTTATTTATACAATACTGTGTTTCATTTCCACCCACATGGTATAGAACTGGATATTTAGAAAAAATTGATTACAAGTGGACCGTAGTACTTACAAGTCTCTTCTCTCTTTCCTGTTATGTTATTATTTAGGTTTTCATATTAGTTGATGAATCCGAAATACCAAACCAATAGAAGACGGAGAAAAAAAAAATTATAAAGTGGAACGTGGCACAGAACTATTTACCTAATAGACTGACGAAATTTAATGCAGATATTTCTAAATACTCCATCAATATTGAAGAATATACACTAGGTTTGTTTAAGATCTTATCACCTGATATTTGTTTTGCCTCGAGGACTCTCTCTCGATGGCACTTGCAAAAGTTACTTGGGGAGCTATCGGGCTATATCGATGTACTTAATGCACTATTTGCTTTACTGCTGTATAATGATCATTGAGTCCTCTTCATTGATAATATGAAGGCATCAATAAGCTCTGTTATATTGTCTACACGCCCCTTCTAGATGGATTTCTTCGGGTCTATTTTTGGTTTTTATCTAATAATGCTCGTCCTTTTGGCGATAACCTAGAATCTTTAAATCTATATGTTTTGCTATACATTCTATCACTTATTTATATGGGTAAAAAGAGGGCTACGTGACTCAAATCTTAACGAATATACGTTGTTTTCTTGTACCTTCTATCGACTACTCTCGTGCGTGGCGGCCACGACGGTTCGAGGCACCTGGGGCCAATGTGCTTTAGTGGCGGCCTTACCGAGGCGCTCGGGGACAATGTTCTTTAGCTGCACCCTTACTTTGTTACAGAGAACAGTTTATATGTCAGTTGCCAACTTCTCTCCCCACCCTCCTCTTAAATATAATTTTTGTGAAGAATTTCCCCCGTTACACTAAGGTGAAGGTGAAATACTATGAAAATTTCAGCTGCAACAACAAACAAAAAAAGCTCCCTCACGACGCCCCCTTCGTCTGGCGCCAATCCCCTCGCGCTGCCACTGCTCTTGTAAAACAATCAGTAAGAACAATCACACACCGTCACGAGACCAGTCTTTTTGATCCTTGAGTGGCGGGCAGAAAACGTGGAAACAATGTTAATAAATAACTACTATTATTTATCGTAATAAATAAATAAATAAATAAATGTGTAATTTAAACTAATCAAAATATAGATTTTACAATATCATTCAAGATTCAATAATGTAGATCGAAAATGTTCAGCAGTTTATGCGGCTGATTTACAACTAATGTAATAAAATTACTATTATTTTGTCCATCAGCTTGGAGACTGTCATTTGTCTGTCTGCAAGAACGACTGTTCCTAATGTTTTATTATTCCCCAGATTTGTTTTCATTTTCATGTTACAGCTTATGAAATATAGTTCACCATTATTATAATGGTAAATCTTATTCTAGATGATTCATCTGTTGAGTGTTACGTTGAAAACTTTTTCTACTCTTGATAGACAAAGTTTTATATTTGCACATACATACATACATACATACATACATACATACATACATACATACATACATACACACACACACATACATACATACATACATACATACATACATACATACATACATACATACATACATACATACATACATACATACATACATGCATATTAGGGCAATGGACCCATTTCATTTCTGACTACCATATAAATAATTCACAACTGTTAGACTCATAGTGTTCAACTGGCGATTCAATGTGTTAATTCATTTAAACCGCTCCAGCCAATTGTCAATAATTTCAATAATTTCAAGTTGTCTACATGTTCGTTAGCATGTTATTTTTTTGTTCTTTGTTCTTTTTTCTTTTCTAGGATATTTTCGACCTACCCATATATTTGCATACTTTTGTGCATACATACATACATACTTACATACAGACAGACAGACAGTCAGCCAGCCAGACAGCCAGACAGACAATTTACACCTGAACATCTGTTCCTTCTCCCTGCTTTATCTACACCTATTACATGTATAATAATAGCTTTATGTTTTATATACTTTTCCAGCTTATAATAACTTTATTGCAAATCAAATATGCAGTGTACTACAGATATTACCTATATAGTGTACCTTATACACATATCTAAAATGTTTAATGCTCTTAAAAAACACGGCTATGAATATATTACTCATATTTATGGGGGATTTCCTTTGCTGTCCCTGTTGGCTATAATATTAAAAGCATTGATGCAGAAGATAATGGAAAGGACTATTGACAATCATTGAACTTTTTTCATATATTACTTGTTTAGTTTGTTGCATATCCATTAATATCAATGTATTGTGTTTCCCTTAAAGTTTTTCATTTCAAGGATATTTTCAACCTACCCATATATTTCCATACTTTCAAATATACATACTTACATGCATGCATTTAGACAGGCAGAGAGAGAGGCAGTCATGCGGACAGACAGACAGACATACATTGTACACCTGATCATCTGTTCATTCTCCCTGTTTTATTTACACCAATTAGATGTATAATAATAGCTTTATGTTTCATATACTCTTCAAGCTTGTAAT
Organism: Margaritifera margaritifera; assembly: GCA_029931535.1. Classification (NCBI taxonomy): domain Eukaryota; kingdom Metazoa; phylum Mollusca; class Bivalvia; order Unionida; family Margaritiferidae; genus Margaritifera; species Margaritifera margaritifera. Next base: position 1,638,045 of record JAQPZY010001367.1, read on the forward strand.
AATTTTATTTCAAATCAATTATGCGGTATATTACAAATATTGCCTATATATTGTACCTTATACACATGTCTAAAATGTATAATGCTCTTAAAAAAGCACGGTTAAGATTATATAACTCATATTTATGGGAGATTTCCTTTGCTGTTCCTGATGGCTATATTATTAAAAGCATTTTGAGGCAGAAGATAATGGAAAGGACTATTGACAATCATTGAACTTTTTTTAAATATATTACTTGTTTAGTGTGTTGCATATCCAATAATATCAATGTATGTTCCTATTATTATTGTGTAATAAAGAAAATAACTAAATGAAATCTCTTTGGAAGAGGAAATAAAGAAAGTCAGTCAGTCATACACATACATACATACATACATACATACATACATACATGCGTGCGTGCGTGCGTGCGTGCGTGCGTGCGTGCGTACGTGCGTGCGTGCGTGCGTGCATGCATGCATGCATGCATACATACATACATACATACATACATACATACATGCATGCATGCATGCATGCATGCATGCATGCATGCATGCATACATACATACATACATACATACATACAGACATACATACATACATACATACATACATACATACATACATACATACATACATTTTGGTCAGATATGTAAGTTAAATCTTTTATGTCAATCTAATATAAGCTAGAGTCAGCGAGTGTCAAATAGACATTATGGTAGTATTAAAGACTTGTTTGAGCCTTTGAGTCTAGACGTAGCATCATGTCCAAAGATGTACGTAATTAACCATGACTTCCCATTGTCATTCCTGTCACTCAACTGTATATTAGGTTTTATAATCTCAAATAATCCTCTTGTTTTAGCAGAGTGTAACATTTGTGTGACTTCAATGTAACTGTTATAACTTGTAGACGTTCAATTATAGGTGGTGATAGTATGGCTCAGGAAAACACTCGTCCACTCGTCCTGATCATTTAAAAACTGGCTAGTCAGAGTAAGACGTTACAACGTCCTGGTCCCTGGGCCGAGTAGATGCAGATTCGCACCTTGATAATACATATGAGTGCATTTTCTATCCTTAACAAGAGCATAAGTTCAACATCGCTTAACAACTTAACATTTGGCCCGCGTGAGTTATAAATAACAATTTGCCCACTTGTTGCAATGAAAACGACTTGGTTTTTTTTAATTACTTTTATTTTTTAAAATTTTTTAAAATTTATTTTTTTAAACACAGGTACCTGATGCAAGCTTGATACTTAGATTGGTAAATATTATGAACATATTGTGTTGCCGTTTCACACTTAGACCTTGATTTCATAATGGTGTTTGCATTTACAGTGACACTTTTCAGTAATTTAGTCATCATTTTTAATGTGGAATTCGATTCCTTCTCAATGAACTATCACACATCTGTACGAGTTAGACGTCTGAGAAGATAAGAGACAGAGAATGCCAAAATTTGTGTGATTTTTCATCTGGTCAGACTGTTACAGTTGCACAAAGGTCACCAGTATTTTCACGACTGACGCGTTATTGATACACTGTCATGCCACAAGGGAAGACGCCAGCAGATATTTCTAAAAGCATGTAATTAATTTTCACAAGAAAAATGTTGCCAACTTACATTCGAAATGAGTATTCAAAGTGTGTCAGACGATTCCCACCAACTTTTACACAATGTATGCCGTTGTAATCTATTTATAAAGCAGAGAATGTCGAGACAACAGCTGATTGGTCGACATCTAGTTGCAGTAATGACCTGGAAATATTCCATTTCTTTTGGGTAATCAGCAATCATCCTTTATAGAATGAAGATTTGACCAAATTGGATCATTTAATACGAAAGCTGGTGGAAATTGAGATGGTTGGAATTCTTTTTTCAAATGCAAGTTACTGATATTTTTCGTGTAATTATAGGTTACTGCATTTGTATGGGAAAATATGAACGAGTTTTCTGAGTTATACTGCACGACGTCAGGAGTGCAGTATAGCTCAGAAAAAACGAGTTCATATTTTCCCATACAAATGCAGTAACCTTTTTATTATATACTCATTTTGCTTTTCTACCAAAGGATGAATAAAAAAAAGAACACACTACAAGAAACAAAGTAACTGAATTTCTGCTATATTCTAAAGTAAATACACAACCGAAGTTAAACCAATACACAGTAACAGTATTCATGCGCACATGGCACCGCCCAGTGACCTTTGAACTTGGTTGAGTACCGCGCGCGCAGTGATTTGCTTCAAAAAGAAATCTCATTTTGGTCTACTTAAAATTGAAATTTTGAGTCATATTGTGAATGACTGCGCCTTGGAACAAATTTCCCAGTTGATCTGGAATGGAGGGATTTTGTTTTTATGTCGATTCAGCTAAATTCTGCTCTTTTAGTTTTTAGCTGGTTCTATTACGTACGATGTACATGTAGCTAGAGGGACTGGCCTCGACAGCAAGCTAGCTTACACATGTGTTATTCTCCTGTCATTGATAGTTTGGAATCATAAAGTGGACAAAATATGAAATTCTTTTAGGTGAAATTCTCAAGAAGATGCAGGATTAAATATTTTTTTAGGGAATATTAAATTCATTTCGTTTTGGAGTGCAGTAAATTCTCCTTTGGAATGTGATTTCTGTTGGAAATGTAGTCTAGATTGCAGTGCAATTTCGCGCCTTGGATTAGAAAGTACATTTTGAAGAAATTCAGGATGCAGAAAAGTAAGTACATTTATTGTCATTCTTATTACCAGCTATAGATGACATATGTATATGTACTGTCATAATAAATCCAAACAATTTCTCAAAAAATAAAAATAAAAATAAAAAAAACGGCAAAATTGCAAAGCGGCTGGGGTGTGAGAGCCCATTTCGTCAGCGGAAAATAAGGCTTCTTCGTTATCGTGGCTTCTTGGCTCCGAGGCACTTGCTTTTATACCTAACCCCGCCTTCTTTAGTTGTAATTTTTCGAATTTAGTGATTGGACTGACTTGTAAAATTAGCGGTCTCTGAGAGAAACGGAATATCATTTGGTCATAAGATGCCTTTTTATGCTATTTTTTTATAGACTCTAGAGAGCACGGTTCTTAGTCTGAACCATCGGCTAAATAAGTGTTTAAATGATCAGAATGATATTTTCAATACTGCATGCCTCACGTTTGTTGTCATAAAGCCACCGCTGTACATTGTGAATATCACGTTCAGTCACTTGCCTGGTTGAAAGATTCTTTTGTGACTCAATGAATTCATCCACATCGTCAGCTTTATCATCTCTACTCTCAAACAGCTTGTTTAGTTCATCCACAGACAAATCTAATAAAGCAAAAAGCTCCGGTGTCTGCTACATTTGCGTACATTGTTTGTTTACAATAAAAAGTAGTTCCTAACACGCGATACTATTTTTAGACACACGTGTCGTGCAGTATGAAGCCGTGCAGTATGGAGAAATAATTCTCCATACTGCACGATTCTGACAATGCAAAGTTAATGGAGAAAAAAATGAGTATATAATAAAACGTAATTACATACTTATATAAATATCTGCTAGCGTCTTTACTTTGGCGTGGCAATGTATTAATAAAGTCGCACCGTCTGGAAAATACTGGTGATATTGGGCAAGCGTAACAATGTCGGACCAGACGAAGATCATAAAATTTTGACACTCTCTGTCTCGTAACTTCTCCCATATCTAACTCATAAAGATGTGTGATATCTCATTTAAAAGGAAAAATATGACGCCTAGATTACTCAACGTTTTCACTGTAAATGCAACTACCACTAAGAAATCAAGGGTTGTATGTGCAACTGCAATTTCTTGAGTTACAAACCTTTAAAAAAATGTATTATATGTCTAAGAAGCCATAACATTACATTTTCATGGTTTTGACTCATTTTAGTATCAAGCTTGCATCAGATATCTGTGGTATTTTTAGTAAAAGCTTAAGCAATGGAGTGAAAAAGTGTACTGTGTTGAGTAAAATGAAGACAGGGACGAGTAACTCTTGCAACTCACTCGTCCCAGGGACGAGAGCTAGTGAAATTGTTTCCTGATCCCTACTGATATAGGGGCAGATGGTCTAGAAGTGAAGTCAGAAGTAAGAGAATATTCTGATATATACGCAGATGGTCTACAAGTGAAGTCAGAAGTAAGAGAATATTCTGATATATACGCAGATGGTCTACAAGTGAAGTCAGAAGTAAGAGAATATTCTGATATATAGGCAGATGGTCTACATGTGAAGTCAGAAGTAAGAGAATATTCTGCAAGAATCAGAGATAGTTCTAAGAACTTTCAACGTGTGACGTTGAGATTCATATTGCAAGTCAGGTGGCTGCATCGGTATGATACTGGCGGGATGATGATGATGATATATATATATATATATATATATATATATATATATATATATATATATATATATATATATATATGTGTGTGTGTGTGTGTGTGTGTGTGTGTGTACTTAGGTCTGTATTTAATAGTTTATTGAGAGTTATTACATATATTGTTAAGCTATTAAAGAAGCATGCTTTGCAAGGCCATTGGTGTGTATAGTTCTACTATAAACAGCAGAATGAGAATTGCTTTTTTTCCTACTTCCTTCATTAAGATTTTGCAAGAACGCCAATTCCGCGACACATATATGCGTGCATGCACTCATGCATACACTCATACCGTACATGCATACAGTCATACCGTACATGCATACACTCATACCATACATGCATACATTACCTGAGTCTATACATACATGTCTTGAACATATATAGTTCTTACTAATTAGTAGGATGTACGCCCTTGTACCTTTCGCAAAAAAGTGTAAGGTGTCAGAGATAAATGTTTTATTGTAAATCTTATAATTTCCATCAAGAGAATAAAAATATCTTACATCATTTACAAAAAAATACAATATTCATTTTCATGAAGGAAATTTACGATGTCATTATTGGACTGTTAAAGATTATATAAACGCTTAATTTACAACTGGAAATATAGTTTTTGGATACATTTACGATCTTCTAGCAAATTGTGAGGTAAATTCCAGCGCCATTCATAATAGATAGAGTTCAATTACACATCTTTCATCTATTGCCAATTACAGTGAGCTTAAATAATGTTCTTCGATTATCTAAGAAAAAGACACAGTGAAGACAATCTTTTGAAATCACGCCCTGTATCTAAGGGTTCACACCAAACAGAACAAAACCATTTTGCATTCGTGTTAATTTGACTAACCTGTCTCCATAATTTTCAAATTTGCCGCTGATCTTTGCTCTCTGCGGGTCAGATATTTACATAAAAGGCGTAAATCGCAATTTTCCCAAATTTGCTCCAAACAACTGTCTTTAATTTTGGTTTAAGAAGATCAGTCAGAGATACCGCTATTGTCCCGCTATAAGCGCAGACAAATTACTCGAGTTTTGTGAAACGTCAATCATCGAGCAATTTAGGATTATAATCTATCAGTAATATGGGGTTTTATAACCGTTTAGCACGAAGCTAGTAAATTACCTGTCACCTACAATACAGCCTTTCTTAAACACACACGACCCTAGGAGTGCTTGCAATATTTCGCGAGGGATAATTCGTTTGAAATATGTTAAATAAAGTTTGATATTTTCATAACAGAAAATTACACATTCTATTTAATTGTCTATGGTGGTTTTCTAATCACTGAAAGTGTCCATGTCTATTCTTATATTTGATACTTATTTCAAATTGTATTTAGATACAGCAGAATGATAAAAAAATGACTAATTTGTTTGCGCGTTCCTTCTTACATAGTCATTTGGCAAGCACGCGCTTCTTTGTAAATCTCCTGATGAAAAGTTTGATAATGGACAAAAGATTTTCGGTAATGTATATAAGATGGCTATTAACATCAATATTCTGATCTATATTGAGCTTTTTGGTCGATAAACTTTTATCATGTCTCTTACAACATAGTTGTTTAAAGTGAAGATAATTCATAGTGACACATAGCAACAAGTGTGTTACATTAATAAAAAAAAAATGGACATATGTTGTGCTCCTGTCAAACAAGCTTTGCAGTAAGTGTGATCTTATTCATGTCCTTCAAAGGCATATCTGATTTATTTTGTTGGACAATGGAAGAATGCAGTTTGATAACCTGATTACATCTTCTTCGGAAACATTTATCTAATTTAAAAACTAAAGTTCCTCAGTCCAATTACACGCGTGATGCAAAAAACAAAACTGAAAAACTCTGGTAAGTTCGTCAAAATTGGGATATACATTTATCTGTGAAGGCCTGGTCATAGCAAGAATACTCACAGCCATAATTGTGATTCTTGCATTCTGTAGTATATATATATATATATATATATATATATATATATATATATATATATATATATATATATATATATATATATACACACACAATTAAGAACAAAACACAAAATCTATGATTATTTTATCTCTTGACAGGTACTTACAGAAAATAATGTTCAATAATAACTCACTGTCTCGATAGATAGATAGAGAGATAGACAGATCGATAGATAGATAGATAGATAGATAGATAGATAGATAGATAGATAGATAGATAGATAGATAGATAGATAGATAGACAGACAGACAAACAGACAGACAGACAGACAGACACGGAAGCATGCATTTTCGATAACCTGATTTAATCTTCTTTGGAAAAGTCTCCATTTTTAAAACAAATATAAAGCCAGTATAAAGCATACTAACAAACTATATATATATATATATATATATATATATATATATATATATATATATATATATATATATATATATATATATATACATATATATATATACATATATATATATATATATATATATATGTATATATATATGTATATATATATATATATATATATATATATATATATATATATATATATATATATACACACACAGTGAGTTCGTTCGATAGTTTGTTGGTTAGTTAGTTTGTTTTATAAGTAGTGCAGTATAATAGCAAACGGTTCATAAATTGATGGCTGCCCAAGGATTAACTTTGTTGAATAAATCAAATATGTGGGTGGGTGTGGTATATGAAAACATAATGCTGTGTTCCCTTATGGATATTCGAGTAAATCTAGCTTATTCTTGAAAGAACAACAAACCCCACTACATCGAGGTTTCCAAATGGCGGCATCACGCCAACTCTTTTTACTGCATATGAAACAGGATCAGAACCGTCTATAGGACGTAAAAAAATGTACCAGTTTAATCTTGACCGAGACACTGATGTAAATTAAATTATATAGAACCACTTCTGGCACAAACAAGCATAACTAGGAAGTAGAGATGATGACAAAGCTGTTACAATGTAGAACTTCCTAAAAATTAAAGTTTACTTCACTATATGTAGGTAATTTGAACCTCGTGGTCGACAGGCTTCTTGTCTTTTCAATAACAAGCATGAGTTGGATCGAAAATCTAGGATGGAACACTCCATCCTTTTCTTTTATCATACCAACCCACCCAAACGTTGATATATTTAACCATGTTTAATACTGACAAGTGAGAGTGCGCATGCGCAGGAAAGCAAGGTCGCGTTTTTTTTTTGTTTTTTTTTTGGTGAGCTTTGTTCTTTTCACTCCATTGCTTTCATTATTTTATGTGGACTGTATTTCGGAACCGATAGTAAACCAGTCTCTTTTTCACTAAAGACCAAGTGTTTGCTTCAAAGGAAGAATGGATTACACATGTGGAGATGTTTCAGAGCATTAGCAAAGTTGTAAGTTTAGAGGTAATCAGTGAGGTAAATCAGTGAGATAAACAGTGAGGTAATCAGTGAGGTACAGTGTTTAAGGGGCGGGTTGTGGCGAATTTATCTAGGACAGTATCAAGATTCTAACTTAGGCTATTGTCATTCGTTGAATCACTGTGTCAATTCTACTCAGAAATCCTAAACCTAAAAATACCAGTGATGCCCTAAGGATCAGGATCGCTGATGTACCCCTTTCTGTTCACATCCTCATGATTCATAGTCACTTTTCAGATTCTGGGATTTCAAATCGTATCGTGTTATGGAGAGAAACTACACATTAATGGCAGACTCACAATTATGAAACTGATGACAGAATTATTTTCTTGAAGGAAGTCAAAGCTTCACTGCCCAAGTTTGCAGAAATAGGGAACTTCAGCGCCTGAATGTATCATAGAAATCAGGTTACCTAGAAAGTCACTTGTGGAAACTGTCTGAAGGAAGGCCATAAAACAGTCGGATGTGAAAATGAATTCAAGTGCAGGCATTGCTAGATGACCAGACACAAACAAATAAATTGGCCTCAGCTTTTCACTGAAAGTAAGAGTTCAAATACTGAGCTTGATTTCACTTTGACCAAAGAATATCTCCCCCAAATTCTATGAAGTCCCCTCTGACACGCAGAAGGTGTTTACATCTCGGAAACAAATGTGATGAGTCAGCAGAGTGAAAACGCGGATACATTGCCCAAATTGTCGTCCAGTCTGCAACAGGTGCCAAAAGAAGGCGTTGAGGTTGACTACTACAAGTTCAACCCGTTTCCCGAAGTTACCGCGCTCACCATTGGAAAATAATTCATCAAAACGCAGTAAATATTTCTCATACAGAGCAAAGGATGGGTCTGCCAATCGTTTTGGCACTCTCGGTCTAGACAGTGATACTGAATACTGCTGATAGTTATAAGACAGAGGTAAATATATTGATTATGGACTATATGTGGGCTTCGATAGATGATAAATGGACGATAAAGTGTCTGTATTCAGAATGTGTGGTTTCTGTTTCTGTTCGAAGAAATTGCGTCAAATCAAAGTTAAGTTCGTCGCATGTACAGAAAGGATAACACCTTATTTCCATGAAGAAACAAAGCTGTAAAACCTTTTGTTTAAATGTGGGTCTTAGAGATTTGAAAAAAAGGAAGCAATGTTTTTCAATATTTGAAGATAAATTATTTTGACATTGTTGTTTTACAAGGAACGTATTTTACCGCTGATCGTTCTAAATTTTTCATGGAATGGATTTTCATTCCACACTGCAACAAATTCATCTCATAGTCCAGGTGTATGTGTTTTTTTTTTATAAGTAACAAACTTCAGTAGAAAGATATTCATAAATTATGGACTAAAGATGGTAGGAAAGTTGCGGGGGATTGCTTGGGCAATTGATACGCCACTGGTTTCACCTTAATAGAAATTGCTGATGTATAATTGAGTATTTCCATATGTCTGAACAATTCATCTCGTATGAGTCGAAAATGAATATACTAGTAGTACATGCAGCACTCATGCATCATAAAGCCATAATGTTGACTTTTTCACACTAGATGGGGAGGGACATCGTCGCAAGCCACGGGGGATAATCCGCTACACTCCTTTATCGCCCGTGACTGCGTGTACTGAGATTTCCTAATTTTTCATAAGTACGCATAAACAAAATACGTCATCAACAACACAATGTAACAATCTTCTATACCTTAATGATAGTGCCCGTTTTATCGATTGATAAGTGACTGCGCTTGCAAGAGAAACATTGATTGGCTCCTTCAAACAGCGTGAAAGATCATGTTGGGCCACAATGGCAAGAAAAATGTATTCGCGCTCGCAGTGATTGGTTAAGCAGGTTTATGCATATTGATGAGAAACAAGGAAATCTTAGGACTGGTGGCTACGGGTGATAAAGCTGCGTAGCAGATTATCGCCCGTGACTTACGACGATGGCGCGAGGAAAGAACTATTGTATGTTAAATGAGTCTTAAATGTCCACTATAAATGTACTGAGCTGATAAAAATACTATTTGCGAAAGCTTTGTTTGAAACTTTCGATGTCCAAAATTAAAGTTTAAGACGGGAATATATGAAGATACATGTGAAAGCAAATAGCATCAAATTTAGTGTGGAAATGTAAGGACAGACAACTATAGAAAATCGGAAATTTAGATGAAAATAAGTGAAACTAATGAAAAATTAGAATCCGGAAATGCGGATAATACATTACATTTTTTGATAGAAAGCAAATTTGCAAATATATTATTGATGAAATTCATCAGACAAAAAGCAAGAGCCTCTCAAATTAGATTATATACCAAATGAATCGAGGAGGGAGAAAAGGATACAAAATACTTTCTAAGATTAGAACAGCAAAGACAAAAAAGTAATACCATTAAAGAGCTTTTAGTAAATGGAAACAAAAAAGGTGCAGCCTCAAAGAAATATTTTGAAGGAAATAAGAACATTTTTATAATAATTTATAGACGTCTTCAAAACCGCCTCATTCTGATATTCAGACATATTTTAGTTATGTCAGTGATGTGAGGAAATTATTAAACAATGACGTAGATCTTTGTGATATTGCTATTACACGACCTCCTTGGTGGGATAAAGAATGTTAGAAGGTAAAATATGGAGGAAACAAACAAACAAACACCGTTTACGACGTTTTAGATTTTCAAATACTGAAGCTGATCTCAAGTCATATAGGGAGTATAAATCAGCGTTTAAATATATCATTGCACTTAAGTAAATACATTTTAGAGAGTTCCAAATAAATAAATTTTAAAAAATCCCCGACAATTTTGCTATCTTTTAAAAGAAGAAACGCTTCACTCCCAACATGAATTAGTGCGTACCCCCCCCCCCCCCCAACATAAGAACTGCTATGAGTACTTAATTGAGGCATCTATCCAGTGGCGGCGCGAGGGGGGGGGGGGTCGGGGGATTTTTTTAGCTGTAACTGGAGCGTAGAAAGGTTGGGAGGGGTTGGAGGTTGGCAACTGACATAAAAACTGTTCTCTGTGGCAAAGTAGGAGCGCCACTAAAGAACATTTCCCCCGGGCGGCTCGGTAGGGGCGCCACTAAAGAACATTGCCTCCGGGCGCCTCGAACCCTCAAGCCGCCACTGCACCTACCGTTAGAATTCGATAAATATATCAATACTGTTAGTGAAGAACCTCCTCATCTACATGAAGATGTCTTAAATACTCCTAATTTAAATGACGAAATTATGAGAAGTTCACTTAAAATATTTTTTTAAAAAAAGAAAAAAAACGGGCCCTGACATGATACCCATTCGTTATTATCAGTGCACATCTGAAGCAATCTTACGATTTCTTAAGCCGTTTTCAATACAATGATTGAATCTGGCTATTTTCTTAAACAGCGTGAACAGAGTATCATTTGTCCCACATATAAGAGCGGTGACAAGAGCGACCCAAACACTTACAGAGGTATCTCTCGTATGAATACTTTGTGCAAGGTCTTTACCGATATATTGAACACACTTATCTACACATGGGTGGAAGATAATAGTCAGATAGACGAATATACTCCACATACAACAATATGTTTAGTATTCCGGCTTTAGATCAAAAATATATTTTCAAAAAAGGTAGCTTTTATTGTCCTTTTTAGATTTTAAAAAGCTTTCGATAAAGTACAGCATGATCAATTATGGGTTTCACTCTTAAATATGGGTATGAATGGTAAAATAGTAAATATTTTAAGAAATATGTATAGAAATTTTAAAAGTTGTGTCCGCACACCTAAAGATCTAGCTACTTATTTCGAATGCACATTAAGTACAAGTCAAGGCTGTGTCCTGAGTCCTGTCGTTTTTCTGTTTGTATTAACAATATGATTGGACAGCTTAAGCTTGAATGCAGTCGAGGTTTATTTATTTTATAAGATATTGATGATATTTTTACAATACGTTATGCTGATGGTGTTGTTAACTGTACTGATACAGTAGAGCTTCTGCAACAACAAATTAATGATACAGTAGGGCTTCTGCAACAGCAAATTAATGATACAGTAGGGCTTCTGCAACAACAAATTAATGATACAGTAGGGATTCTACAACAACAAATGAATCATTATTGAACGTGTTTATGATAAAACTGGTATGATTGTTAACATAAAAGAAAACAAAATTTAAAAAAAAAAAAAAAAAAAAAAAAAAAAAAACCCACAAACTAAAATCAGACTTTTCACAAATGGGGGATATTTTGTTTTTAAATGTTCAAATAAAGACTTGTTAAAATGTACGCCTTGCTACAAATATAAGGGCTTTTTGCATCAAAATTGGTTCGGACAAAATCAAAGCAGCTATTAACAGCTCAGACAACGTTTTTTAAGCTATCAAAAACGATTCGGCTGCTTAGTGTAGGTATGTTTTTAATTTTTTTATATACTGTGATAAAACCAACTACCTGTTATGGGTAAGAAATTTTGGGATTTGAATTTAGTAGTGATATTGAAATTGTGCAATATAATATTTTGCAAACAGTATTTATATGTTTTCAAAACTACTTTTAATGAGATTGTGTATGTGGAGTGATACCAAGTTTGTACCTCGTATTTTTACGATGTATAAAATGACTTCTACTCGTTATCCACATTATGTTATCTAATGTTGAAAAGATTAGATCAAGCCAACCATGTTAACTTAGCTACCAAAGTAAAAGAGATGTTATTTCGTATCGGTTTCAGGACTTTCTAGTTAAATTCAGATGTTGGAGATAAAAATCAATTTCTCTCCCTATTTTCTCAAAGAATAAAGGATTTGGCTGTCCAAAACTGGCATAGCGACGGAAACAATTCTTATAAATATTTGTATTATAGTATGCATAAAACTGAATTAGAACGTGACAAATATATTTCATTTGGATTATCATATTTATTTAGGAAGTTATTTGCTCAGTTCAGGTGCTGAACGCACAAGTTGAAAATAGAGACAGTACGCACAATGTAATTGTGAGAAATCATAGGTATTATGAATTATTTCTGAAAAATAATGTTTATTTGGCAGAGGACGAGTTTCATTTCTTTTGTGTTTGTACAGCTTATGACCATCTAAGAAAGAAATACTTTAATGAAGTTTATTATTCTTACCGGTCTGTTGACAAATTTGTATCACTCATCAGTCATAATAATATATTAATTATAAGAAATTTTTCCTATTATCTGAATTCGACTTTTTTAATACCTGATACGAATGGTGAATGAAAAGTCCCAGCGGTTGGAATAGACATGTTTGTCTAATTATCGCCCGTTGTACTGATATCGCTGGTTAGGTGCGTAGCTGTAGCGTCCGCCATATCACTAGTGAAATAGATTGTAAGCAAAGCGAATCGGTACGTAAAAATACCCATAAAGGGTTCCATTGCTTAAAAAAATTTTTTATAAGAGAACATTTACATTTCAAATTTGTAAGATATAAAGTCACAAACCACGGAGTTAAAAGTGAAGTGGCAGCAAAACAATATTTAAATTTTAATATATATTCTGTGATTGAAAAAAGAATGCATGTTTCTGTGGAGGAAAACTGGTTGTCAGCGAGCCCAGATGAACTTTTAAATGAAGACACGCTGCTTGAAATTAAAAGTCCAATGCCTACTAAATGGACCACATTGAATGAACTTTTTTCAAGCAAGAAATATGATGTCAAAAGGAGTGGCAATGACAGTCTGATTATTAAGACGAAAGGGAACAGAGGGTTATATATGCAAATATAGATGACAATGTTTTGCACTGGTCTTAGGAAAAGTAATTTTTGTATGGCTTAATGCAGATGACCACAAGTTTGTGGATGTAAAGTATGCTGCAAATTATGTAAATGGCCATGTTACAAGACTACGTACATTTTATGCAGAGGAAATGATGTCACGCATAGTTGATGAAATTGAAAAAGATCGCTTATTGTTCAGTAAGACTTTAAAAATATGTATGTATCTGTGACTTTACATTTATATAATTATACTTTTATGTTGGTTCTGATTTTTCATATCATGTTATGATGTTAATGAATGTGTCATTTATTTACATTACAGATTTGGGAAAATAAAATTTAGTCACTTTATGAGTCAGTTCAAGGTTTCACCTTTGGTCAAGTAAAGAAAATTAACTCATAAGAAAAAATATTTTTCAGGCCTAGAATTTAAAAAATTTTCTTGTAGCAAGAAGGACTAGTACATTGAGAAATTTACTAGTTCTGCTGAATCTTCACTAGTCCTTCCGACGAAACAATATTAGCTACATATCTAGATTAACAACACTCCAGGGAGAAGGCAATTTAAAAATCCGCTTTTTTAGCTATGAATTTTTCACTTGCCCGTCCACCAAATGCCTTTGAAATAAACATAATTTTCCCATCTAGAGATATTCCTACCATATATTTGGCACTGTTGTGCGATTTATAGTTGCTGTAAGTCTCACCTCTACTGTTATGATTTAAGATTTGTTGGCCTCTGAATAAATACCTCTGCACAATCAATAATATGTGTTGTGCGGGGGTAGTTTTCTCTGAGAGACTCCGGGGAACAGTTTCTAATTGTTTCTCTTGGAAGCCATATTATCAGTGATTTCAACTATTCTGCTAAGACTGGAATCCAACAATCGAAAATCTTGCATGCCGTCTGACGGCATATAATGAATTTTAAATGGAACCAAACACGTACAGTCTTCATGCAATTGTCCGTATATTTCACACATTGATATATTCCATAAATTCAATTTGCGACGATTATTTGAACATTCATTGACGGAACATGAACTGCCCCCACCTCTTTTATATTTCCCGTCGCTATCCAAGTCAATTTTTAAGAGAAAACGAACAAAGATAAAATGTTAACAAAAGACATATTCTTTTGATCACGGCAAGCGCAGTATTTCATGTTCATTTCACTATCGTCATGGCTGACGCATCAAGTGATTGGTTAATGGCCGCGCTCATGAAACTGGGGTCAAATACGGCTAACGGTGTCTATATCTTTACATTATCATACCGTGATGCTTTGTGAACAAAAGTGCATTCATATGCATTTCGAAAATCATAATGAACTTCTGAACACCATGGCATACATTTTATTTAATTAGTATAGCATTTTGTATTATGAACCGGATGCCTCAAATTACTGCATTAAGCATTCTGTTATATTCTCTTAGCATGGATGAGTGTTATTCTGCAGTCTTGGATATGAAACAAATTGCTAGTCAAAAGACTTGGCTGTCTTCTTAAATATTTCTATGAAATTTAAAATGGTAAATAAGTCTATATTTAACGGATATGTACCAACTACATATGGGGGCCCCGGGTGGCCGAGTGGTCTAAGGCGCTCGACTTTACCGATCACTGCCATCTCACCTCTGTCCGCGTGGGTTCGAGTCTTGCGCTCGGCCAATGTGGTTATGTGAGAAAGCTTGCCAGTAGCTTCTCGTGGGTCGGTGGTTCTTCCCGGGATTTTCCCGGGTTCTTCCTCCACCAGATATACTGGTCGCCATATATAGCCTATCATGTACTGAAAAATGGCGTTAAACCCATAAAAACCAAAAAACCAAACCAACTACATATAGAAAATGTTGCCTTGTTCTTTTTACAGACAAAGGGAGATACAAATCTTTAATCCAGGTACAGACCTTGTCAATAACAGATTATAAAAGTATCGTCCAGACATTGGCAAAAAGGATACAAATTATGATACATAAGATTATTGGCCAACAACAAACAGGATACATTAAGAAAATAACGATTACTATTACCATTCTACTAACTGAGGATTTGATTGATTGCTGTAAGGTGATTATAATTAATGGATCTTTCCTGTTTCTCAATTTGCAAAAAGCTTTTAATTGTGTTCAGTGGGACTTTATGTCTAAAACCTTGAGAGAGATAAATAAATGGGGATAAATTTATACAAAATTAAGTTACTGTGTACAGATCTTATCATGGTGGTGAAAAATAATGAATGACTGGATTTCTGAAAAATGGACACCCACAAGTGGAACAAAAGAAGACTGTCCAGTTTCTGCATTACATTTCGTTACTACACTAGTACTAGCTTTAAGCATGCAACCAAATGAAAATATTAGGAAAATTGATATTGCATCCATGGATCAAACAGACGAACTGAAGATCTGTAAGTTTGCAGACGACTCGACTAGGATTGTTAAGGATAAAGAAACTATTAAGGAAGTAATTAGTACAGTATATAAATTAGTACAGTATGTAAATTAGTACAGTATGTAAATTCTCAATATTTGAAGGACTAAAAGAGCAATCTTTCTACCTGTGAGGAAATATGGCTAGGGAACGAGCGTAATGAAACGTCTTTTGGGGTAATATCTTTCAATAACTGTAGCAAGTGTTTATATGTTTGGATAGGGAGAATGCGGCTTGTGAAAAATGTATTTAGAAAGATTACATAGTATGTTTGGAAAAGTACTAGACTCGTGGAAAAATAGAAACATCTTTATTTGGAAAAGTCACTATAATAATAATAATAATAATAATAATAATAATAATAATAATAATAATATCATCTAAATTAACGTATTTAGCAAATGTAAACATAATAATTTTTGCGGAATGAAAAACGGGACCGGATTAGAATAAATATTATTATCAATGAGAAATACGATGCAGGGTTAGGAATGAATGGCTTTGAAAGCTTGGTAATTAACAAAAATTAAATGATTTTAATCTGTGGGAAATTATACCTTTGGATATGTTCATCAAATATTTTGGAGGAATTTATATCATACTGGATATGAATCTTCAACCTGTTTCAAAATTTCCTGTATTACAAAAAATCTCTTTTCTTATCAAGAAGTTAGCAAGTGTGCTATGTCCTTAATTCACGTAAAGACACGAATGAAAGAAATAATGTTCTGATTTTCCTACGAGAGCAAATATGTGGAAATCTATTATTCTTTATAGAAATCTAAATATCTTTCTTTGTGTGCTAATTGGATTTATAGCGATTTTAGATATATGATATGACCTATTTCTAAATGCTGTATTTATGGAGAACAACGAGATACTGCGAAAACTTAACAATACTCGAAATTGGATGCAAGAGTTCTACATTACGAAAAGTACAGTTAAATCTATTATAAAGATTTAATTCTGAACCACTTATCTGTTCAAAGTATTAATGTTGGATGTAGAAATACCTGTATATTTCATATTGGTAAAACTTTATATAGTTCAGAAAAGAAGTCTAAATTATTCTACAATATACTTTTTTTTTAAAAAAAACAAAAACAAAAACAAGTGGAATAAGGAGGTTGACACCGGCTGAGAAAATAATAAGTGGTCAGGAATTCATATTACAAAAATAATACTTATGAAATTTTAAATAATTGCGGAATTTAACTTCAAATTATGAAACAGTATTCTTCCATTTAGAAATAGTTTATTTAAATGGAAACTGAGTAATACAAATTGCGTGATGCATGCAAAAATATAGAAAGATATTCGCCATTTGCTGTATGCATACTTTTTTTTTTTCTTCATATTAGTAACATGTCATTAATATACTTGGTCTACGCATAAGAAAGAAACTTTTTGTAACTGATTTGTTTTGCAATTTTTAAGGACTGAGTAATTATCATGGACGAGAAGAGAATTTTGAATTATATATCTTTAAACAAGGCAGTACTCGACAAAATAAATCTTCATAGATAAATATGTAAATTGAAATATGTAAGAAGAAAATTTAATATCCTTTCACAGAATATGTGGAAAGCTAGGACAAGTAATAAAATTATAAAAAGTATACATATATATATATATATATATATATATATATATATATATATATATGGAGGAATACTATACCTAGTTGTTGATTGATTGGCAAGTGTATTCACTTTGATCCTGAGTTTGATTTTAATCAGGAACAACAGCGCCTCATGCCTAATGATAGAAGTTACTGGTTGTGACTGGTGTTCTAAGCAAGGTTTGGGTTATTCCCCTTTGACCGTGGTTCGGTGGTTCTTCCCGGGGTTTTCCCGGGTTCTTCCTCCACCAAATATACTGGTCGACATGCATAGCATATCATGTGCTGAAAACAAACAAACAAACAAACACACCTGTATTATATATATATATATATATATATATATATATATATATATATATATATATATATATAGAGAGAGAGAGAGAGAGAGAGAGAGAGAGAGAGAGATATATACACACACACACAACATTGAGTGGAAAGTGTGAAAAGAATGATGAATTTTGGAAACGTCTCCTCGATCGAAAAAAATGTACAATTTAAACTAAGAAGATAAGTGCAATTTATTTTCGGCATTCAATAAATTATTTAATCTTTTTTTTCTTTTCGATTTAAAAATATTGATCATAACTTTGATTGTAAATTAAGGTATAAAAAATAGTCTGAGATGTTGGGAATCTCTACAGCTTGTCCAGTGTTCGTACGTTCTCTTCAGTGCCTGTTTTGCATCGACATTTTTACAACGTTTTACTATTATGATGGTAAGATGTATTTGTTTTTATTTTAACCTAAAAAAATGTGATGGCAGAACATGAAATTTTAGACGAAACTGGTTAATTACATATGTGAAGGAGATGGTTTGATATTTTCATGATTAACATTTGCTCCCTGAAACGTTTTGTTCTCAGCAGATTATCATTGGTATATATACACCACGCAGAGTTATGTACCTTATTATGTACAAGCATGTCACTCAAGTTAGAATTTAGAATTAGAATTTTGTAGAAAAAAATACATGAATACTTCTCATGCATTAGACCTTTACAAAGGCGATCGTGGGTTTACTTCAAAAACTAAATAAACAATTTTTAGAATCATGACCGTTTTTTAATAACTTCACACGTAAACGTATTGTTCCGTTTTTGTATTATTATTGTATTGTCATCGCAAATTCCTCCTAGATATTCAACTTCCTGTTTCAAAGTCAGCACATAATTTATTAAACATTACACAAAAGTCAGATACATCGAAGATTCATTCAACTACATTAAATCAAATTTACTTACAATTAAGTGTACAGTTTTCCTTTAGGAAGAAGTATGTCGTGAAAGTTTATATGACCCAAATATTCTCAATATTTAAACATCATCCTCGAATATTCAATTATATTTCTCAAAATGAAGCATCTTGCTTAAAAACAAGAACAAGAAGAAGAAGAAGAAGAAGAACAATAATAATAATAATAATAATAATCGAAAATCCTCAAATCGTTTTCTTACACATGCCAATGATATTTTCTTCGCCACTAACATTTTAGTATATATAATATGGAACTCATGACTGGGCAGTCACTTATGTGTACATCATGAAATTTACTCATATTAACATATATGACTCCTTGATATTTAAAAGGCCAGTAAAATTCCCTGCGATGCATCGGCATCAATTACCAAGAAAAATGTAACAGATACGTTTAAATTAATTTCATTTTTGAATGGGTCCCCTAGATGACCAGTTAATATATAGCATTTGTTTTACTCCACGAGCAATATTAAGAAATACTTGTCTCATCAGACTTTCTTTATGGCCCCTTACATTTTCAGATGGCCCATTTTTATTATTAATTTTGCATTGCTTTATATAGGAAAGTGGGCCATTGGCCCAGCACAAGGGCCCACTTGTTTTATGAGTTAGGAAAAGCCTTGGAGTCAGCTACAAACATGCTTGAAAGCTTTCCTACATGTCTCTGGACGGAGAAGCCAGTTTAAACATACAATTAAAGTTCTTTACATCAATAACTGAATCCTTTTAATAATTCCATTTAAAAAAATGAAGTTATTGTTTTCGAAATCATAAAATTATTTTAAAAGTGTCATTCGCATTTTGATTTTATGGTCGCGCTCTTCTCAGATATGCGATAAAATTTCTATGCTCGGCATTTGATCCACACTGTGCTTCACGCTTAACCATTTTCAGCATCGACAAGTATTTAAGTGCTCTATCCAGTTCCTCTACATTGATAAGTAATTCCTACATTTACTACCAGACATCCATTAAATTTTAACGTCGATTCTCTAGACCATCAAACTAGATCTATATCGACAAGTTATCACAGCACGTCACTGAACTTTCCTGAACTTCATTCAAATGCATGCCATCATATTTCTTAAACGGACGCTGCATACCAATACATACCTGCATATCTACTGACAGCAATAAACTTCTCTTCAAACACACTTCTTATGGGAAAGTTATTCTTAAACCAGCATACAAAATATCTATAGCCGCATTTAGCAATTTGGACCCATTGTTCCTTAACAACCAAACGATGTAAATGGACACCTACAAATATTTCCTATACACGACATCTTATAATTTGTCATATGAAAAAGTTCGAACGTTTCTCAAGTTAAATGCTATCAGACAAAATTGACAAAAAAAGATTTATATGTACTGGTTTTCTACGTCCATGTTAAGGTCAATGACCGTGATATTGGTAGCGTATCATTAAGAGTCACGAAGATTCTTCAAAGTGGTCTTACTTTTTATCTTTAGGCTTGAATTTTTTAATCTTTAATCTTTGGAAAAATTGAGATTATTCAAAACGTCAGACCCTTCATCACCAGACTCTGAATTGTATATTTTGAGACTTGGAAATTTCACACAGAGAGATTATTGATTATATCCATCAATTAGGAGAGGAAAGTACTTCCTTTTTTGTTTACAAGAAATGTATCTTGTGAAGATAAAGTATAGAAGATATTGTAGACAAATTAGTTCAAAAAGTAGCTCTCCAACTTCTGGTTATTCTTGTTAGCACTCGGTGACAGGATGATGAGAACAGAGGTCACGAAAACATATTGTTACCTACATGAACCTACACCCCTATAGTCATTTGACAACGACATCACTGGTGCACAAAAGCAAGTAAAAATTCTATCTACCGACATAGTTAACTATATTGGTATGTGTCATATAACTAGTGAATCAGAGCAGCTATTCTTCAATCGCTAGCAGGGGTTAAATGAAGAGCCGTTCGTTTCGACTTGTCATTTCCATCTATGCCATCAAAGTCATAAACAATCTATCTATATGCATCTAATCTAAGACATATTAATCTCCTTCCTTTTCATGTCGTTGCAATCATGCACAAACTTGTATCATACAAATCAAAGTCATCTTCATATCATTTCTTTTCATGTCACCAATGTCGCAACAATTTTAAATGTTATTCTTTGGAATGCCGTCAAAACCGCGTATATTCCCTTCCTTGGTATGTCATTAGAGCTATCAGTGGTTCCGGTTTTATACATGTTCATTGGATATTTATAACTCATTTCTTTTCTTCTTATCAATGATGTCATGTAAATTTTAGATAAAAATATCCTGTATTTAAATATTCTACTGAACGTTTGATACTTTAAAGGTATTGGACAGACAATACAAGCATTGGACAAACATAGTCTAGCAACTCCCAAAACGATGACCATTTAAGAAATTAATAAACACTTTCCGTAAGTTATCTGTGAAGCTATGAGATTACTGATTTCTCACAAAGAAGAAATATCTTATATTTCTCTGAATTCCCATTTCATTTTTCTCACATTTGTTTGTTGCTTGTGACAACTACGATCATTGGTGAAATCATATTATCTCTCTCTCTCTCTCCTCCTTGAGAGAGCCACGGTAGAGCATCGGGCTTGTAATCCAAGGGTCGCGGGTTCGATAACTGCCCAGGCTAGCCCAGGTCGGCTGTCTCGTTGTGTTCTTGGGAACGGCACTTAGCTACCATTCCCTTGGCATGATATAGCCAACAGCGTGTGAAAATTGTCGTTAAAAACAACAAAAGCAAAACTCTCTTCTTGAAGGAATAAGGGACAAATTAATTAAAAATCAGGACCTTGCATAGAATGAGTTTAGGTAATGAAATATAAAAAATAAAGACAAAAAGAAGAAACAATTAACGTAAGTTCTGAGATCAATATTTGACATAAATGTCGCATTTCCTGACACGCTTTCTAGGGCGTGCTCAGCGAGATATTTGTTCTCGTCAGAGCCATTAATTGAACTGCTCTCTCTTTTAAAAGTCTTCAAGTCTCGACCGGAAATTACACCAGGTTGCGTGTCTCATGCACATGATTATAAATGTATCCGGGTCATAGACTTCCCAAGATCCAATGATTTGCCATATCATTGAGAATATTTATAAGAAAATGATATAATTCTACCTCCGGTTTTAAGTTAAGTAAATTAATTTCTAAATGGCACGCGTCAGAAAGCAGAAAACAACGTCTCGCTTGCTTTTACTGGGCAGGGATATGTAATATTACTTATGAAGTGTGTCCGTGTTAACCCAGTTCCGGGAGCGAGGTACAACCGTTTGTTAGCAAGGTTTCAAATATTTAAAAAAGACTGAACCTACACGAATATTTTTGTCATGACTGTTGGAAAACATAATCATAGACATGACCTGAAAAATGCCGTCAATATTCAAATAGCTTCCTGGCTTTCCAAGTCAAGAAAAAACTGTATAATATTTTTAAAAAATCTGTTTACTTGGTTAGTGTAACTATCCCAGTGAAGATGATTCTTTTCAAATGACCAATATGTGCAATATTCCTAATACACGTAAATGATACATGTTCTGTGTTGTAAGGATATTTGCTTTTGTTTCCTACTATTATTGTTGCATAACCAGGTCAACGTGTAAACAGGCAATGTCTGTCCAAGATGGAGGTATAAGACAAGGGCAGGAATGCGTCAGACTGGAAAATCACTTTGTCTATTTTGATTGAGACACATGCTGTGTTTCCTGCAAGTTGAACGATATAAAGTTGATTCGTTGGTCATTGTGCCGAAGATATTAAAGACCAATACACGGTAAGACTCTTATCTTTCTAGGATTTCAAATTAAATCCGATAGATTGGAAGGATTCATTTAAAGCTTTTAGATGTCCTATGGAGTAAACAAAACTTGACAAACACCACCAATCCGCCAAGAGTAGGGTGATACAGAGCATGATGTTTTAAAGATTTAATTTTTTTGGTCAGAATTAACAAGGATATTAGCCAATATCGCTAATGAATGCACATCTAAGAATTGTTCAAGGAACAATCCTCATGAAATTAGAGGTTCAATGACCATATACTAGATATATTTCGTAGCCTTCGTTTTTGTATATAATGGATAGATATATTGAGTAGCCTTCGTTTTTGTATATAATGGATAGATATATTGAACTTAATGAGGTCAAACTGTAACTAAGCAGGTTTAACTTAAGTTTGCAAATGACAAGATTTCGTCCATTTACGTTGACATGAAATTATGCGTTTGCAAACACGGGCATGATTACCGCCAATTAACACATATCGTTATTTGTGCTAAAAATATCTTTATGAGGTTGGACATGAAATGATGATGACGATGACATTGATGACATTGATGACGATGACAATAACTATTCTAGATGTCTAGAAAGTTTAAAAACCTGTAAACTACCTCATTCGATTTGAAATTATATATATATATATATATATACAGGCACTCTGACTCTCTGAAATTCTTGCAAAATCAATGCTATTATGTCTATAATTAAATAAAAATGTAATACGTAACTTGAACGCATGATGGACCTTTTTATGTCTTTAGAAAATACTTGTGTTTGACATTCAAGTTTTAAGCTTCAATATATCAGATATATTTCACAAATGAATGCTACAATAATTACAAATTGTTACAAAAACTTTGGTTGTTATTTCCAAACGCCAGAAAGGAAATACTTATATATTCATGCGTATGTCTTGTGTGTTTTGACAATATTTTTTACGGATGGTTTGGATATAGTTCTGTTATTTATTTCTTGAAATTCTTTATCATTATTTCTAACTGTTTGTAATTTCAATAATTGAACTTCATATTTTACATGATTCACGAAGTCATGAAGCTTAAA
Source organism: Margaritifera margaritifera (assembly GCA_029931535.1). Lineage (NCBI taxonomy): Eukaryota > Metazoa > Mollusca > Bivalvia > Unionida > Margaritiferidae > Margaritifera > Margaritifera margaritifera. The sequence continues at coordinate 1,661,699 of JAQPZY010001367.1, forward strand.
GACCGATCACACGCGATGCATAAACGGCCTTCACTAAAGCCGTTCATGCAGTTGCAAAGCAAAGGCCGTTCATGCATTTTGTAATCGATTTTCGAGCTTCATGACTTGATGAAGCCTGTAAAAATATAAAGTTTAATTCCTAATTGTCATCTCGTCTTTCTCATTTTGTGACAAATTATTTGAAAAAATCAGCCTTTCCCCCTACATGTGTGTGTATTTGTGTCTGTCTTAGCGTTCGCACGTGCATTTGTCGCACAATGTCAAGTTGGAGTTTATTTTGCCAGCATTTTATTAAGTCGGATTATTAGGTGATGGATTGAATATGTTGTCATTTTTTCTCTTTTCCCGTTCTCAGTATCACTAACGATTAAAAATAGCTTATTAAATACCATCAGAGATTTTGCTATTATTTTTAAAGAGTGTAATTAAGTAGTCTCGGTCTGCGTAGTCTGTATCTATGCAGAGAATTTTTAGAAATCAGTCTGGCGAAAACAACCCTGCTAAAATCTGCACCTCTTTGCTGATTGTTTACGTCAAGTGGATACGTTTTGATCACATTTAAGTCTCTACATCATCCTGATTATGACGTCATAATGTGCACGACGTTAACAATGAAACTTGGCAAATTAAGAACTAAATTAATCCTACAGCATTCTTCCAGACTGCCATCAATTTTAGTTTTGTTTACCTCGAACATGTGAATTGACATGATTTGTTTTCATTATTAAATTTAATTTTCCGTTGTTAACGCTCACAGAGCCGTCTGGTTTTCGTTTTTTTTTCTTTCTTTCCCCAGGCGCTGTTTTTGGCTTTCCATTTAATAGCGCTGAAAGCCGAAGCAGATGACCCAGCCTAGTTAATAGGAAGCTATTTTATAGCTTTGCCTCAAATATCAGTTTGTCTATACTACTGTATAGCAGGTTATTTGTGCGGTGCCAAAATTTCTCGTTTCCGATCTCAAGAAGTTTTCGCGGTGTTATAATTTTGCGTTGCAGTCTGTCATTTTTTTAAATATTTTTTTTATGCACATTAACAACATTTAATGTATTACGAGTTGAAATAATTTCAAGGACATTTGCATTTTTCGGATGACTGATTGATCTAGAATATGCCCCAAACTATCTCCATCCACCACCCACCTACACCGATCTTGCTAAAAGTATTTTAACGATGAATGAATTGACCGAAATTCCATGTTTTCTTTCGCCATGATGTAAGTAATCTTTTGGTCTGACGCATTAATACATCATAAAGGCTGTATAATAATAGTACATTTGAGGCAAGGTTTGTATATCTATTACTCCTTTTAATTAAACTCCTCCCAGCAGAGAATTAAATAAGTTACTTTTTCGTAGGAGTTCTGTCAAATCTTGTGCACATAACTCGCAAGCGTTTACAGTTTATGTGACAGACTCGCACATTAACTAAGGGACTCTTCCCGTGTTGATGAAGAGGCGTGGACATAAACCAGATGGTTACCATCCGTTGGATATTTTGTTTCCGGAATATACAGTTCTTTTTGTGATGTCAAACTACCTGTAAAGCCAGTACCACCTGCGATCTTATAATTATCCTTGAAAAAGTTGTATTAAAAGCTGATACAGCAAGTTCTGACCCTAGTTTTGTCTTTAACGGCATATTTTGCACGTTTAAGGTGCAGTTCAAGTATGCTGGTAGTTTTATCGTTACTAAAGGACATAAAAAAAGAACTTTTTGATTGTTGAAGAGGGTTTTTGAAAAAATTTTAAAATTCACTTGGTTGTTAAAAATTTGGCGCATAGAAAGATCAAATTCTGAGGCAACTATTTATTCTAATCTAAAATTTGGATAAGTCTACATTTTTTTAAAGTTTATGATTGTTGAAAACATTTATTCTTAACCAAGAGTATGGTGGAATTTTTTTCTTTTTTGTTCTTTTATTTTTCTTTACATTTTGTGTGGGTTTTCTTGTGTTTTATTTTTAACTTTTATTTCCAAAGTGTTGACACATGCATGCATTAATTAAACGGATTTTAATTTCAAAATCGAATTACTTTTTTCTCTAGAGATATATGGGCATTCAGAAGAAACACATGATGAAAACTGGCTTTTGAAGTTGACAGAAGCTGCTGTTTATTGTTTTAAGAAAGACCTTGCTTGGATATAATTTAAAAAAAATATATCTTATACTAATTTAATTTATTTGTTCTGAAATATATACAACAAAGCAAAACAAAACAAATCAGAACAAAAGCAGGTTTGCTTTTGGGAATCTAGTCCACGTTTTCGACAGAACAAAAAATGGAAATAGCAACCCGCCCATAAATTGGCCCTCGTAAGCCGATTTCATCGGCAAATAGCCCCCATATTTTATCTCTTTGTGAAGCAAACAAATGTGTGACCCCCTATAGTGTCTTTTTGAGGATGTGTTACAATTTAACAATAACATATGTGCATTTGTTTATGACGTCTGAACGAGTATTTTTGTTAAAGTCTCACTTTGCGAGTGTGAGAAGATGATTGACCATGCAAAAGGTACCTGAATCGCATGACTCGTTTTAAACGTAGAGACAGGAACGTCACTGGAATAAGAAATATTAGTTTTTTTAGATCAGTGTTGTGCACTTTGAATAAATTGATGATCCGTAGGACATGTGCTCTTCTAATCACGTTTATGTCTTAGAGATATTTATTTAACCAAGTGTGTTATAACACAACAGATGGGTCTGACACGTGGTAGACATAATTTTTTTTTTAAAGCTGTATGCAGTGAAACCCGTCGGTAAACCCCGCCCCCTTTAAATGTAACACCTTATCTCCTAACATAATATGTCGCCAGGTTCTACTTGATATTTTGTGCTCTTATTTCTCCATTATAAACCTATAAAGCAAAGGTTGAATGAATATATGTGTTTCAGTTCAAATTTATGTAATCCATGAAAGGGGATGACTTATTTATCAAAATCTTTTTCTTCTTCTTCTTCTTCCCATTTTCCTCCGATGATTGTCCAATAGATATACTTAAATCTTTTCTCAGCGTTAGGAAGAATTTGTGATGATTTGGTCGCTGTTGATATGCTTGGGAAACAAATAGAATGAGCATTAATACTTCCCGGTTTGACACATTATAATCGGTAGATGTCTATTTTCGACGTCTTTCTTCATTTAGGAAGTGAAGAAAAATAAAATAAATATAACATTTTCTGTTTATAATGACAATTTATAACTATATAATGCACACAATCTATCATTTTTACTTCATACAGTCCTGCAATCAATACGCTTCTACATTAGGGCTGGTCACCTTTATCTTGTGACGTCACACATAAGAGTAATATGAGCACAGCAAGCCTTAGTCAAGGGACGTAATGCAAGTCGGTAGGTTTGGACTAGACCGATAAATCTGTCCCCAAAACGATCTTTATATTCTGATGGACGTTACTGGGGACAGATATGGATACACAGGGTTGTCTTTGGGGAGGTAGGCCAAATCTGGCCTACAAAGTTTTTGTGGCGATTTCACACGTCTTCCTTTAGCCATTAAATCCATTAAAACCATACAAACTACTACTTAGATCACTGTATAAGAGTATATATATATATATATATATATATATATATATATATATATATATATATATATATATATATATATATATATATATATATATTGTAAACTACTAAAGTATTAGTGGTCCTTATCAGCGGGTGATATTTATATACTGGTGATTATGTTTGTTTACTTTATAAATGTTACCTAAGAACTTGACTTTTATATACAAGTGGTCAATATTCAAGTCAGTGAATAAAAACCACTATGCTGACTATTTATAAGGTCTGTATGAGCAGGGTCCAGTATTTACATGTGAATCTATATTCATTACAATAGAAATGGTATCTTTGGATCTTGGCCTTTATACAAAAGGTGATCCTTTTATGCAGGTTGGCACTAGAACATGTATGTATGTATGTATGTATGTATGTATGTATGTATGTATGTATGTATGTATGTATGTATGTCAACACAGCTTGAGATAGTGAACGGCCCCATAAAGAATTACATGGGAAAGATTAAATAACAATGAAAATTCTTAAACAACATTTTCACAGGAAAAAAAGGCACAGGTACACAGTGTTCTACATTTGATCCTATTCATTAATATCAAAAAAGAAATCTATTTTAAAGAACATTTATTACAGGGCACTATTAATGTGTTTTTGACATATGCAATTTAGAAGGAAATGTAATAAAACAGTACCTGTCAGGACTTTTGACAACTCTGTGGGTGTCTTTCGGGAGAGTCAAAAGTGATACCCGACCCTTCTCTACTCTGGCTGTGGCAGTTACACTAAGCAGCCAACGACTGAATATTAGAAAAGAGACTAACCAGCTCTGCCACTTTACTGTAATCTGGTCTTACGTCAAGGCCCCTGAAATAAATGTTATTTTTATTGTCAATAATTATATGTGAATTATCTATTTAAACAAATAATGCTAACTCTGCTACCACTAACAATATTAATATTTTTGTTGCTGGTGGTGGTGGTGTTGTTGTTAGTGGTGGTGTTACCACAATGTTTCAGTTAACTATTTGAGCATAGTGGGTGTACTATTGCAAACCAGACATACCTTTGGGCTTGACAATGTTTGCAAATTGACAACAATACATTGGTAGTATATTACTAAAATCTGTCTGTATTGTTAAATGCCAAGGTATCGGGAATTGAAATGTCCATAGTTATATCTTATTGCTAGAACAATGCAGTACAAAAAGAAGTATCATATTCAACCCCCATCAAAGTGTAAAATAATTCCTAATCAGTTCAAATTAATTCAGCTTGAAATATAATATATACATAAACTGAATGTTTTTTTTTATATACCATTGAGAAATACAATGTGCTTCATTAAAGCACAACAACCAAAGCTGCTGCTAAAAGGTTCCTACTGGAATACTTTTATTCACGAGTCAAGCAGTATTGCCCCTGCTGATGCCAGCACCACATTAACCTTCCCTGACTTTGTCTTTGAAAATATAAATTGAATCACATAAAAATATAATTACATTATACATTTCAATATGATGATTGATTAGGTACGAATGTACATGTATGTATTGAAAAAGTTGAGGAGAGATGAATAAAACCATTTTAAATTCAATTACATCTTTTCTCTATAATGATATTATGGGGGGGGGGGGTATTTATGAAGGGTAATGACTTCAAACAAATAACATTGAACTATGCACACATCACAGTTTCTTCCATACATTTCATAGATATAACGTGGGCTCAAATTTTATTTACATCAGTTGTGCAATAAGGTTTTGGTTTCTGTATAGAACGTGCCTTTGATGGATTCCAGGGGCATATCTTTCACAATGAACTCTGCTTTTATCCCATACTTTCTAAGTGTGTTTCTCGGATCTAGCATAAGGGCTGTCATTGGAGAGATCACTAGAGCTGTTTGCATCTTTCCTGTAATCTATAAAACATAGAATTGTTGGATCATGTAGTAAGGTTTCATATGTAGTAATATATCATTAAAACTCATGACATATTAGTTTCCTTGTTTTATATATAGCTTATACTGATCCATATCTCCTTGTCAATCTAATTATTTCAGTGTGATTAAAATCTCCTTTCAGTAAGTTTCTGGATTCAACATATTGTACATGGTGAATAAAATGGCCATTATTTTGTATTTTTAAAAAAAACATTACATTCATTTCTGTGAGTATACATATTAGATACAATATTTACATAATGTGTCAAACATTTACTTTTGTCAACATGTGTGGCACTTATTAAGATGTCAGTTAATCTCTGAAATTACCCTCTCCTTGATGATGGGAAAGAGACTAAATATCAGATTTTTCCCAAATCCATTTGGTAGTAGGGCAAAGACATATTTTCCCTTTAAAAGTGTCTCCAAGCAGTCCGCTTTTATTTAAACAATTTCAAATTTATTTATTTTTTAACTCCCGAAATACGGTAAGAACATATTGCATGACTTACGGCGGTTATACGAATCTGGTATTTACCTAAGCACATACGTCTATGTACATGTTCCAGCAACTTCCGTTGTCAGACTGCACCAGGGATGTTAAAGTTTGATTGGCTGTCCGCTAAAATGAACAGCTAAATATGTTGGATATACCATCGTAGTCAGTTGATTGAGGGGTTTTGAAAATAAATTTCGCGGAGCATAAGTAGTAACTTTCTTTTTGCCTCGAAACCGCATCGAATGCAAATACTAACGGTTCTTCTTTAAGACTGTGCTATGATTGTGATATTAGAGCGATACACGTGTGAAATCGCTCCAAACACTTTGTAGGCGCGATTTGCCTTATCTCCCCTAAGACAACCATATGTACCTATATCTGGCCCCAGTGACGACCACCAGAATATAAACATCGTTGTGGGGACAGATTTATCGGTCTAGGTTTGGACAATATAACTCTTCAATAATTTTAATGGCAAATTTCCAGACAACGGTCAGATATCATTTTACTGCAGAAATCTATATAGTTTTCTAAACTAAATCATGAATATTTACATTTTGAAGAATGTCTCCATCATTGACCTGTAAGGGACCACAAATGTATGGACAGGTGTTTTAATACAGAGGTTGAATACAGATAATAAATAAAGAAAAATGATTCGCTAGTATTGCCTTCTACGAGCAGATGTCCTTCGGGCGGAGGTGTCTGCTAGAAGAGGGGCTTTACTTCAGCTGGATGTAATAATGTTTTGTCCAGTTTGTACCTCGGTCGTATTCATAACGCAGTGCAGGCACTAAAAAACAAAAAAAAAAAACACAAAAAAACACACACACACCCCACACACACAAGCAACAACAAATAAAAAAGGTAACGGCTGCATATAATAGTAAATCTATATAAAAAAAACCTCGAATAAAGCAGTATTGTTCAGGCTGAAGACGACTTAATACATATGCCACTATATGTATTTATTTTCTCACAAATTTGACACCATGTAATAAAATCAGGACCTCGCATATCATCTACACGACTTGAATTTAAAGCATCTACAAGACATGAATGTAAAGCATCTACAAGGCTTGAATGTAAAGCATCTACAGGACTTGAATGTAAAGCATCTACAAGACGTGAATGTAAAGCATCTACAAGACTTTAATGTAAAGATCTATGGATGGTTATGATTTCATTTCATTTAATATACCTGCTTCTTCATCTACTAAAAGTAGAATTATTTCGGAGAAAATTACTTTCGCTTAGTGCGATTTTATCGTGTATTTGGTTAGAAAGAAATCTGCTATCATAGGAAACTAGTTTCTGTTGGAGGTAGTTTTACAGCTGCAATTAAATTCAAATAGATGGAGCATAGTTAATCCCAATGTCCTTGCATGCACGTATTGCAATTTTATTCCGAATGGTGTATGATGGTAAAATAGCGATATAAAATAAATGTTTCCAATACAAAATGAATGTCATGGACTAGAGTGCAAAAGGACAAACAATTGTGAAGAACTTACGCACAGACAAATGAGTCGTGCTTAGAGATGACATAGCAATTTAAAGATATTAACTGAATAGTACAGTGAAAATTAGAACAGGGCAGGTTTCAGTGTAGAAATAATAAAAAAGAGAAACAAGAATGAAGAGGAAAAGGGAAAGAATAAAGAAAAATGGAGAGCAGACATACAACTTATCCTCTCGTTCTTGCATACACAGTAAAAGTCCATACAAAAATCAAATAACACAGCTTGTCACAGAGATACATTATTTAAAAAATCTGAACAATTTTGTTTGTGTTTTGTTTAAAAAAGATGAAACAGAGAAAGAAAACACTTACTACATGTATATAAGTTACCTGTTCATGATTGAGGACCACTGTAACTAATTAATCTTGACCATTATTTTGTCTAATTGTTTATTTTTTCAGTCTTAGTACACTTCGTAGCAGATTAGGGCAATTCCGAATACTGAATCGACTGCTACAAATATAGTGTTTAGAAGATTAGACTGGTACAAATATAGTGTTTAGAAGAATAGACTGGTACAAATTTAGTGTTTAGAAGAAAAATATAAGATGATAGATCTTATGTCCAGATGTTTAACTCCATTGTAGTGTGAATATTTTGTCAAATAAAAATTTGACGAGAAAGACATGAAAATTCCATGAAACAGTGCCTAAAATTGGAATTAATATTACAATCATAAAATAGATTCTCAATTTTTTGTCCTTTACTCTTAAATAGGTACACTCTTTTATCGTCTGCTCTTTTCTCATTTAAAAAAGAACAAACTTGTTTTGGTGACAATTGTGTTAATGAATTCAAAATTAAAGTTCATCAATTCTGTATTTTATACACAACCCTTTGACTGACATTACTGTCGATTTGGACTGAGTGTGTCGTTAGCTCCGCTTGTCACAAGTAAAATGTGCGACTGTCGCCGTACAGCTGGTGAGTACGGTGCACTTTTACGATTGTGCTCCGTTCATCAGACAGAAACTCTATAATTTAGCGACGGAGCCGCGGTAGCTGACTTGACAGAGCGTCCGGCTCGTAATCCTAATGTTGCGGGTTCAATATCCGTCCAGGCCAGCTTGGGTCGGCTGCCTCGGTGTTTGTTTGAGAAAGGCACTCTAATTTCCTCTGCATGATATAGCCATTAATGTATTTAAAGTGCCGTTAGAACCAACAAAACTATATTTAGCGCCGAGACGTAAATACGATTGAGCGCCTACTTAATCTGCATTAAAGCAAACGCTGAAGGATGTTTAGCGAAGACTATATGCAGAGAAAGCAACTGCTATAATGGAACTTATAGTTACACACTTGACTAGACTCTGAAGGAGACTGTCCATGTTTCTGGAATATATGAATGTCATGCTGCGTTTGTACACGCAATATTTTGTAGATCCTTAGGCAGCCAAGATGTTTGCCTCACAAAATTTGTTTTTATTAAATCCACTTTTTAACAGAAGCTTGGAGTTATTCAGGAGCTAAGGATATATTGTATAGTCCAAAGTATATTTTTTTCAGTAATGTTAAACATCACACATATAATTCAAATTTGCATAGCGCTCTGTTGAAGGGAAAAGGTCTTCGCTAAACTGTATTACAAGCCGGTGTTCAGTCTAAATACTAGTATACCGATGACAAGGACGGCATTAAGTGCTAATACTATTATACTGATGAAAAGGACGATATTCAGACCAAATACTAGTATACTGATGAAAACGACATTCAGTCAAAATACTAGCATACCGATGACAAGGACAGCATTCAGCCTAAATACTAATATACTGATGAACAGGACGACATTCAGTCAAACTACTAGTACACTGATGACAAGGGCGACATTCAGTCAAACTACTAGTACACTGATGACAAGGACGACATTCAGTCAAACTACTAGTATACCGATGACAAAGACGACATTCAGTCCTAATACTAGTATAACGATGACAAAGACGATATTCAGTCAAACTACTAGTATACCGATGACAAAGACGACATTCAGTCCAAATACTAGTATACTGATGACAAAGACGACATTCAGTCCAAATACTAGTATACCGATGACAAAGACGACATTCAGTCCAAATACTGGTATACCGATGACAAAGACGATATTCAGTCCAAATACTGGTATACCGATGACAAAGACGATATTCAGTCCAAATACTGGTATACCGATGACAAAGACGATATTCAGTCCAAATACTGGTATACCGATGACAAAGACGACATTCAGTCCAAATACTGGTATACGGATGACAAAGACGATATTCAGTACACTGATGAAAAGGACGACATTCAGTCCAACTACTAATATACTGATGAAAAGGACGACATTCAGTCCAGCTACTAGTACACTGATGACAAGGACGATATTCAGTCCAAATACTAGTACACTGATGACAAAGACGATATTCAGTCCAACTACTAGTACACTGATGACAAGGACGACATTCAGTCCAAATACTAGTACACTGATGACAAAGACGACATTCAGTCCAACTACTAGTACACTGATGACAAAGACGATATTCAGTCCAAATACTGGTATACCGATGACAAAGATGACATTCAGTTCAAATACTGGTATACCGATGACAAAGACGATATTCAGTCCAACTACTAGTATACTGATGACAAAGACGATATTCAGTCCAAATACTGGTATACCGATGACAAAGACGACATTCAGTCCAAATACTGGTATACCGATGACAAAGACGACATTCAGTCCAAATACTAGTATACTGATGACAAAGACGATATTCAGTCCAAATACTGGTATACCGATGACAAAGACGATATTCAGTCCAACTACTAGTATACCGATGACAAGACGACATTCAGTCCAAATACTGGTATACCGATGACAAAGACGATATTCAGTCCAAATACTAGTACACTGATGACAAAGACGATATTCAGTCCAACTACTAGTACACTGATGACAAGGACGATATTCAGTCCTAATACTAATATACTGATAAAAAGGACGACATTCAGTCCAACTACTAGTACACTGATGACAAGGACGACATTCAGTCCAAATACTAGTACACTGATGACATAGACGATATTCAGTCCAAGTACTAGTACACTGATGACAAGGACGATATTCAGTCCAAATACTAGTACACTGATGACAAAGACGATATTCAGTCCAAGTACTAGTACACTGATGACAAGGACGACATTCAGTCCAAATACTAGTACACTGATGAACAGGACGACATTCAGTCCAAATATTAGTATTCCGATGACAAGGACAGCATTCGATCCAAATACTTGTATATTGATGATAGGAGCGGCATTCAGTCCAAATACTAGTATACTGATGAAAAGGACGACATTCCGCCAAAATACTAATATGTTGTTCGTCCTTCGAGTTCGAAGATGACCATGACATCATTAACTGGTTTGGTTTCAGTGAGTACGTGAATGTCTGATCAGACCAATTTGTGCTCTGAACTGTCTGTGGCACACTTGACAGGAGATGCCGCTTGGGTTTGCTTGATCAATAGAGGACGTGCTGCAGTTATGAGATTTACGCTCCTCACGCTTCTGCACCGCCTCTGCAATTCTCCAGTATGGATGAGACTTCGCCAGGTGGACCGATCCTGTGTGAGATCTTCCCAAGAATCAGGGTCAATGTTAAAGTGTTTCAAGGATGACTTGAGGGAATCTTTGAAGCGTTTCTTCTGACCAACATGGGCTCGCTTTCCCTCTTTCAGCTCGCAGTAGAAGATTTTCTTTGGTAGTCGCTCTTCTGACATCCTGGTGACGTGGTCTGCCCATCACAACTGTGATTTCATCAGCAGAGTGTAGATGCTTGGAATGCCTGCCCGTGTGAGATCCTCAGTGTCTAGGACCCTGTCCTGCCATCTTATCCTCAGCTGTTTCCTCAGGCAGCCCATGTGAAAATGGTCAGTTTCCTGGCATGGCGTCTGTACACCGTCCAGGTTTCGCAAGCATACAGCAGGATCGGCAACACACTGGCTTTGTAGACCTTAAGTTTTGTTTGGAGACTGATGCCTCTGCGCTCCGACATATTTGCACGTAGTCTGACAAAAGCCACGATTGTTTTAGCAATTCTGGCGTTGGCGTCATCATCGATGTGGACTGCACGTCACAGTGTGCTGCCAAACTTGTCCACAGCCATGAGCGTTTGGCCATTTACTGTGATGGTAGGCTCTACGTAAGGCTTTCCTGGTGCCCTTTGATGCATCGCCTCGGTACTACTAATATACCGATAACAAGGACGACATTTAGTCAAAATACTCGTATACTGATGACAAGGGCAGCATTCAGTCAAAAATACTCGTATACTGATGACAAGGGCAGCATTCAGTCAAAAATACTCGTATACTGATGACAAGGGCAGCATTCAGTCAAAAATACTCGTATACTGATGACAAGGGCAGCATTCAGTCAAAAATAGTATACCGATGACCAGAACATTTCTTTTTCTGCTTGCCCAATTCAATCCAAATTCTAGTATATTGATGAAAGGGGCGACATTCAGTCAAAATATACCAATGACAAGGACAGCATTCAGTCCAAATGCTAGTTTACTGATAACAAGGACAACATTCAGTCAAAATACTTGTATACTGATGAAAAGGGCGGCGTTCAGTCAAAATATTAGAATACTGATGAAAAGGGAGACCTTCAGTCTAAATACTAGTACTACTGATGAAAAAGGCCGCATTCAGTCAAAATTCTAGAATACTGATAAAAAGGGCGGTATTCAGTCAAAATTCTAGTATACTGATGAATAGGGCGGCATTCAGTTAAACATATTAGTATACCAATGACAAGGTCTACATTCAGTCCAAATACTAGTATACTGATGAAAAGAGCGGGATGAAGTCAAAATACTAGAATACTGATGAAAAGGATGGTATTCGGTCAAAATGCTATCATACTGATGAAAGGGGCGGCATTCAGTCAAAAAAGGACGACATTCAGTCAAAATACTATTATACTGATGAAAACGACAACATTCAGTCAAAAGACTATAATACCTATGAAAAGAGCAGCATTCAGTCAAAATCGTACTATGAAGCAAACTATATATTACTATATAATGGTAGTTCAGCGGTACTTCAATATATATACTCGCAGTCCCTTGTAACAAAGACATGTGTTACATTGTCCAGAGATTGTTTTAGTCAATTTCTTTCCAGGATGTATAAAAATAGAATAGTATTAAAGCTGACAAAGTTAAAATAGTCTCGATATAAATATTTGTAGGACATTGTGGTTCCTTCTAAATAGAAATATCCACCATGAGATCCTTCCAGAATTTATTTTTCTGCTTGCCAAATTTTTCTAATTGTCTCTTCCCTAAGTACAATTTACTTGCTATTGTTAAATATTGAAGTATTCAGTAAATGTTTTCCTATAATTGTTTGAGTATTTATTTTACATTTATGATCGAAAGAATAGAAAATATGTTACAGGCTACATATTTTACTGTTTTCTATTAATATAAAACTCTTCTACAAATTGTTTTCTTCCGTCGTATTGTTGATATCCATGACACACATAAACACCCACACAGACACAAACACGCACAGACAAGCACAAACACAAACACACACAGACAAGCGAAAACACGAACACAGACAGACACACGCAGAGAAACAGACACACACAGCACAAACACACACATACACACACAAACACATACAAGCACACACATCAAATCCTATTAATAGAAAACTCTTCTACAAGTTGTTTTCTTCCGTCGTATTGTTGATATCCATGAGACATATAAACATCCACACAGAAACAAACACGCACAGACAAGCACAAACACAAACACACATACACACAGACAAGCAAAAACACAAACACAGACAAACACACACAGAGAAACAGACACACACATACAAGCACAAACACACACATAAACACATAAACACACAAACACACACACACATACAAGGAAACACATCAAATCTTGTATAAATGTAAATCATCTATTAACATCCCTGTCTGCATTGGTACCATATCATCATCTTAGCTGTCTTGCTTATTATTATTATTCCTGACAGTAGTTTTATTTCCAAATAAAACCAGCACCCGACCCTAAACCAAAACTGTTAATCAAGATGAACACTTTGAAAAGTATTGTTCTCTTTTAAGATAACAATCAATTTTGACTGGCTAAAATCTAGAAATAATCATCGTGAAACAAAACGTTCTATAATTTGTGCCATCCATATGATACATTTACAGAAGTTAGAGGCAGTTTTTTATTCAGCGTCATATGAAGCCAATATACAATGTCTACTTGATTCTTCGTAAACTGACAAATGAAAATAATAAATTAGATTTGCATGCCTGCTATATTTATACGTGCTACAAGAGAGAGATGATATTAGATCAGAATCTAATAATATTGGGAAAGATGTCTCGGTGCTCATCGTCAACATTATACTCGTGACAAATTCAAAATAAATCAGTTATTTGTTTCTCTGTCATTGTTTTTCTACCGGCTTTCTCCAGCAAGTGCTTCGCATCTTTTAGCCCCAACTTTGTTTGGTTATCAGTAAATAACTTTGACTCAATACTAAGGCAAAGATACTTCAGAAAAAAATAACCAAAATAGGGGTGATGCAACCTAGAAGGCAAAAAGAGAAAAGAGCGATCAAGATCCCAAAGAGATCATACATTGTTTGGTGGAATCATTCAGTCGCTGTAGAATGCAAAGCTGGAAAAAGAACGTTGATCTTGACAGGAATGCCACAAGGCACAGAAAAAGAAAGAAAGACAGCCAGAAAAATCATAGGACTGTATACAGAACAGAAGATGCAAACATGTCTTACTGCAGATTATAAATTACATAATTATATTGAGTATTAAATATTATAGTGATTTCACTTAGTGAAAAAAAATACCATTAAAATATAAATAAAATATACAGACCAAATTATAATTATTTTTATTAGTCCTAGAATGCAATATAATAATAATTACTTATACACAACGTGTACAATTTAGACAATGCATTTAAGATTCTTTTTAAATTTGCAGACATAATGGTTTGAATCTTTTCTATATTCAGCCAAGAACAATAATATCGTGGTAAATATTTTCTTTTCAATTCCCTATAACATGGACACAAAAAGATGATAGTCCTTTTCGACATCTCCTATATTACACCTACTAAATAACCACTCTTTTCTTGGTACTCACTCATAACAACCCATTTCTATATTCAATGCAATACCATCGTCAATAGACCAGTTCGCAGTTGACGCACTTCGCATGTCCGTAAAGTTGATTTAGATCATTCTAATTTGAAGCAGTTTCAGCTTAAAAATGTAGAAAGCATTATAGCGGTTTGTTTACCCAGCAAAGTAAGATGATGTGAGACATGCGCATTGCGGAACTGTACACTGATGTGTATTATGAAAATTAGGAGCCAGTTTCAGATACCAGACTTTTGTAGAACCGCGTGATACGTGTATATCTTCTTTACCATAAATGTCATATCAATCATTAGCTTTGGAACTAACGCTGAGCGTTTAAAAAGAGAAGTTTTTCCCTCTGATGATGAATAAATAAACAAAGAAATAGGTTAATTCTTCGTCTATTTCATTACATGCACAATTATTGAATCTTTTAAAAAAAATGATAGTTTCAGGTTTTTCCTTATCCATCTGTATGTACACCTCTGATTAAGATCAAATCACAGCCTCAGCAACCTTGACGAAACAAACAGGAAAGCAAGTTACCCAATCTTTACCCATAACCCTTTGCGGCCTGGGACCTGTAGTATAGGCTCAATGGACTCTTCTGCATGTCGTATAAGGTAACTAATGGCGGCAGGAGCCGCAATGGTTCAGTGGTTAGCGTGTCGGATTCGTGACAGAAAGGGCGCGGGTTCCAATTCTACCTTCGGATAAGTCCGGGTCAGCTACCGAGGTGTGCCTTTCGGCAGGACACTCTTTTCCGATTGCCTCTGCTTTAAATAACTCACTTGTGTTGCTGTGCCGTAAAACACCAAACGAAATCAATCATCTTTAGATCCTTAGATCAATTGACCTGCAACTGTCAAACAAATATTGCTTAATGTTGAACACAGAGGACAGCATACCAATTAAACTAGACACAACAGACAGTTATTACGCAATTAACTCACTACTGCTTGTTTATCTGAAGCCTCATTGAATTAACTCTGGTACCTGGGATACAACATGACCAAAGTCATCTTTGTGTAATTTTTCAATTTTTGTGTCCAATTTTGACAAAAGTTTCAGGAGTGACTCAGTACTGTTGTTAAGTATGTATACAAATTTCTGCGACAAAACTTTCATTTCAAAGAAGTTGACATGCTAATTAGAAGACAGAACATATTATATAGGTTCGTTCCAATATATTTAGTTGGATTGTTAAAATATTGTAGTACAGTTTTGTTCCCCTCTCCTGGGCCCCTGGGAGGAGGTCAAGATCAAATATACAAACGTTACAATTACAATGTCATTATTAGATACTTTCACCAAACTTCAAGCAGGCAGCCACTGCGCAAGGATACGCAATACATGTGCATGTTAAGGGTTTTGGGTTAAGGTCGTAGAGAGGTGGGGGGTGGGGTGTTAATAAAAAAACGTGCGAATTTTGCCATGTAAGTAACTCGGTCCGTGTCTTGTAGAAATGCCAAATATATTGCAAGTAAAATGAAAAACCGATTCTGTATTAATCTGAAGGCGCTCAAATTATTGAACCAAATAAATAAGGGTTGTTGGCACGCAAAGTCAAAGGCCTAAATGTTAACTCCGGCAGAAGCAGTTTCAGTCCTCGTTGCTAGGGGGACATGACCAAGACAATCTTGAGTTTCACGTTGGTACTAAAGCTCTACTGGTCGACATGAACTTTATAGGATTTTATGACAACTGGCACAACAGTTGTTACTATTTTTCTTTCACTGAAAATCTGATATGTAAACCAGAATAATAGTTCGATTTTAGGCGTGTCCATTTTGCAATTGCAACTAGTTTTGTCAGGAACAAGTAGTTTTTCCAAGAGCTTTCTACCCGATAAGAGTAGAATAGAAGCCATGTCTCAGCGGGTAACACAGAAAAGGTAATTTCAAACTCTCAAAACCCAAAACAGGATCAATGCATATCAAATTTAACACATCCTCTAAAAACAACAAATTACGTGGGGTGCATTTTCACAGCCTTACATTCTTCTAGCAAAAAATAAAAACAACTATCAAACAAAAAAACAAAGAAGAAACCCCTCCCCCCCCCCCCAAACTCTACAGAAGCCAAGACAGAAGTACTTTCAAACAAATATCGAACCCCGAGACTGTTGCTCTAAAGTCTTTAACCTAACTTACGGTCAGGGTGGCTGGGAAGGCAATATCTTCTAGTCTGATTGTATCTTTTGTATATAAGTTACCTTTGATGAAAAAAAAAAACAAACTTCACTTATACATATTAATAAAATTTCCCTTAATATTGCATTTTTATTACAAAATAGTTTCTGCTACTGCTTTAGTATATACTAATTGTCCCCGTAAAAAGAAAAACCTATATACAGTTGGCTACTTTATCCCAAACAGAAGCCCGGCAACAATTTGTTGGATGAAGATCAATACCGGAAGAACAAGACAGGATATGGGTAGTTTGCATCTTGTTGATTTCTTACACGCCTCGAGGTGTGTATGTGGATATATGATAAAGAGAGAAACAAATTAAGAAGTTAAAGAAAGAAATAAAACCATTTGTAAATGCTTTCATCAATATAGAAATATAATAGGGGAAAAGGAAGCCAGTCTATTGTGCGTGCATTGAATGAGTGTGTGAAAGACTGAAAAAGGAAGAATCCAGAAGAAAACCAGTGAGCAATTAAGCAAATACCATTCACATGTTTATATATTTGACATATATAAAGGGATAGAACCAGCAATGGAAAGAACAAAACAAAACAAACAAAAAAAAAATAATAATTATAGATGCCCACAAATTCTGATTTATTCCCAAATATTCTTTCACATGATAACAGAAGACTCAAATGATTATCGGTTCGGATATGTCCAGTCATCTAATGGTCATTAGCATTCTTTCTTACCCGAACGATTCAGTAGTGCGAGTAAAGAAGTAAAGAAACTAACATTTGTCGGTAAATTTGTACGAATGTGTGAGTCAGCGAAACCAGCGTTACTTGCTAGAACAATGCTTTGGTTCAAGGATATGACGATGCAGATGAAAAAAAAAATTAATTACATTACATTACTGAATTTTGTGTGCACATTAAAATGTCCGAGTCGGAAATCGATATTGTCGCATTAACGAAATTAAATTTAATAAGAAAACATGGTTCGCAATATTTGTATGAGATAAAAGGAATTGCCAGATAAACGAAATCCGGATATAAGTGACTACACTGTTTTCCTATGATAACAACAGTTAACCAGCTTAAACTTGTAACCACAAAGAAAAGCAAATAATAATAAACCCGGAGCAAGAAAATGAAAACTGTCATATGATATTGTTGGCGTTAATTTTTGTTGGGTTGGCAGTAAAATTTTGAACGCAAATGACATTTATAGACTTGCCAGAACCCGTACAATGTTATTTTGCGTCTTTCAATCCTATACAAAATTGAAACCAGTCCATTCATCAACGGAAGTAACAGGACACTAGCTCACATTAAGTTGAACATTTCAATCACGTTTGCACACAACGTAATGTTGTTTTCAAAGCATTTCCCACCTAGGGCAATATATAGAACAACCATAAGAATTTAGAACGGGAATTACCTGATTGTAGCAATTCATCACCGGTATCTGCGATCATAAAAAACATGATCGCTAGTTGTAGGAAAAAAGGAAAACAAGATCCAATTTGCATGAATGCCTCATAATGTGGGGAAAAAAGTCCTGAGCGAACAAAGCCCATCCCATTAGCTGGAACATTTTTGGTGAATCATTTGAGGCAATGCATAGTCATAAATGAATGAGTGTCATCAGTTACTGCCCTGAAGTAATCTGACCTACCCGCGTGTCTAGCGTAAAGAAGTGTGTAGCAAGTACAAGCATATTCAATGCGATAGACCATATTTAATTTTTCATACTTTTTGTTTTGAATCCAATGTTAACAGTGACCCCATCAATGCTTGTCTTTATGTATCCTCGCAAATTTGTAAACGACACGTGTTTAATGCACAATTCCTATATAAAACGGTTTTCTCTGCATGTATTTGCATGGCGAATGTTGTTTGTTTAATTTCTTTTACTCTTTGTTGTATGAATTTAGTTTGTCTTCGTCACGTTGATGTGAAATGCTTTTTATCACCATTCATATTAATTAAGAAAAAAAAAACTTTTTTTTTTTAAAACTGGATCATATGTCACCATTTACTTCTAGGCTTTAAGGTAAACTGTGGGCTTTTATAGTAGGATATCAACAATCAGGGACACTGTGTTTTGTCTGTCTGAATGGTGAAGCCAATATGGACAATGATAAATTTCCGACGTTTTACAACATATAAATTTTTAAAAAATATATTGTAACAGTGTAATTAGGAATTTTACTTTCAATTGCCTTTATTGACGCTTCCAACACTTGCTGTATATAATGTACAATTTCATTTGCATAAAAACTCTCCTCATTGTACAAAGACTATAGAGTCTTTTTAATTCACATTTCGTTGTTAAAATGCAACTATCCAAAACTATCTTATAGGTTACTGACGGCCTCAACGTATCCCTGCGCAATATCAAACTAGTTCTTTACGCCAACCCTGAACAAAACACGTATACATTTTTGTGTATTTATTACATTATACAACTCATGGTAAAGGTTTTTTTCCCGAAGCTGATCTAAAATATTGTATTACATGTCCATTTGATCTTACATGCTTGATCAGGCGTTCGATACAGCTGTTCAATCCGTATTTCCGTATCTCAAACTCAGATTGGAACTATTTAGGTGTCTTCTCTGACGTTCGCGCTTCGATATTTTTAGACGCAGTGAATTGAACTTTATAATTCAAAATTCGTTTTCAATTTTATGGATCTTAAACTCTTGTGTGGTCCGGTGTCCTTCCACTAACAAATTCGACGCGATACAAGCACCCATATCAATTTACTGTACCTATAACATGTATGTACCATATTGCGTTAATAATGCGCACTAACTGCGAACGTAGTTGACCCACATCAGGCATTGTAATGAACGCATATTGCGCCAGGATTTATGTCATTCGCTAGTCTCGTTTAATCAGACCCTCGCGTGGCTTTGCGAGATCTCCCCATATACAAGGGTCTGGCAAAATGTTTCATTGATAGCTGTTATAGATAGAAGGCGCTTTGGTCAAACATTGTACAAGTGAGACATTTCTAGTTATCTCAACATTTATATCGACAGGTATACTTTCTGCAGTAATTCAAGGTAAAATTCTATTGTAAGCTTAAACGTGTATTATTTAACATTAGATTGCAAAGCGACGCCCATGCAGGGAGCGTGCCACAGTCAAGCAATGAAACTGTCCATCTTTATGCGAAACATGACGTTAACACATTGACGTATTACGTCACCTCTTCTCATCAGCCAATCAAATCGCGTTTCCAAATTTTTGGAAAAGCTTTCTTCTGGCTTTACAAGAATAACTGTTTTGTTACCAGACCCTCGTTTGGCGAAAATCTAACGGAGCCAGGCGAGAGGTCTGGTTGAACGAGACCATGCCATTCGCTTCAAGTAATGAATAGAACGTGTATTGTAGAGCCTGATCTGCCCGATCATTATACCACATCAAATCTAGGTTTATATTGTTCGCAGTTTGAGTGTGAATTACACACAGTTATAATAAGGTGCATTCTTATAATCGGGTTGGTTCCAGCTAGTTTATGCTTTTGTACCGTCAGCTGTATTTACACATTGGAATTTCACGTGCTGCTTGAGTACTCTTTTTTTTCGTCTTAAAAATCTTTTTTGCGTCGGTACTTGTTAAATAATTTATGTAACTAGTAATGGATCACGTAAGAATAACAATATTACACGGTTAGCTGTGAGCGAACGTTTTCAGGGCTCCAACCCCATCTCGTGCTCCAGAAAAAGTCTGCACGCAGTAAACGGTGTATTATCCCTATAGGTACAAAAAAAAGGATCATTGACGCGGAAGAATAAATTAAAACTTCTCCGCTGGAGTCGAGCTATTATTTTCTTTATGACTGTTTTTGAGTTATATTTGAAGACATTTTTTTTTAAAAGCAAAACACGTCTCCACTCTCCACACAACGTCCTTTACCCAGTATATGGGATCACATGTGACCTTGAAAATAAGTCACATTCACCAGAACCTAATCAGGTATTGGTACCACTCAAAGTATCTAAATATCCAATTTGGTACCACTCAAAGTATCTAAATATCCAATTTGGTACCACTCAAAGTATCTAAATATCCAATTTGGTACCACTCAAAGTATCTAAATATCCAATTTGGTACCACTCAAAGTATCTAAATATCCAATTTGGTACCACTCAAAGTATCTAAATATCCAATTTGGTACCACTCAAAGTATCTAAATATCCAATTTGGTACCACTCAAAGTATCTAAATATCCAATTTGGTCAGGTTTGGCCCAGTAGTTTTTGAGATATCTTGCGTACAAGGTAAGTGTGACAGACAGTCAATACCAAATCAACTTGTTTCCATTCCATTTTGTTGGATTGGGGCCGGGGACATAATAAGCAGGTGATTAATATATATCGTTCTTTCATCGTTTGACATGACTGATTCCTTGGTTACACTTGATCTTTCTGTAATCACAAACCTTCTATGGGTTTTTTTTTTCTTCATTTGGCCTTTTCATGATATGTGCGCATTTTGAGATACATTTAAAAAAAAAACAAGCAAAGAAAAACAATCATGAACACGAAAGTAGCGTGATGATCAAGTGTTATAATTATCAGAAATTTGTGACAATTTGCTCTAAACTTATTTTCCTAAAGCGTGAAAACAGGCAAATGTTATCCCTATTACCAATAAGGAGACACAACTATTATCTCTAATTACAGACTTATTTCTTTAAGTTGTGTGGGTAAATTATTCAAATGTTTGTATGGCTATCGTACAGCCAAGAACCTAGTAGTCATTTATAATCTGGTTTCACCCTAACACATTTGGCAATTTTTTTATCTTTGTAATATTTATAATACCTTTTGCAAGCTAGTCAATGAAGGCAAAGAAATTAAAGTTGTATTTTGTGATATAAGTAAGGCCTTCGACAAAGTCGGGCATAAAGGTCTAATTTATAAACTAAAAAATATTGAAATTTGTGGCAGATTATTTAAATGGTTTTAAAAATATCTGTCTAAATGGACTTGAAAAGTTCTTATAGAAGTTTGCACTTCAGATCAAGATGTCAGGGCCAGTGTGCCTCAAAGATGTATACTTAATTTTATGATCTTGTTACTGATATTCGGTCCTATATAAGACTGTGTGCTGATTATACTGCGTTATCAATTATTGTGGAATATCAATATATGGCCCTATCAGTTGTTATTAGATTTTAATTCATACAAACTCGAATCAATAACCATATAAAGAAAATTTCAAAAAAACCCATCACCTGCTACTTTTAATAAATGATACATTTATTACGAATGTCGGTTCTATTGAACACGGGCTTGACTCTTGATGAATCCCTATCTTGGCATGCACATGTACAAGAAATAATTACAAAAGCATGGAAAAGGATAGGTATACTACTAAGTTTGAAATTCAAACTTTATAGAAAATCATTGGAGCATCTTTTTTTCGCCTTTATAAGATTTCTTTTGGATTATGGGGATATTGTTTGGGATACGTGCACTCAGTATGAAAAAGATAGAGAAAAACAAAATACACGCTGAAGCAGAAAGTATCGTTTGTGGTGAATCGAAATTTACGCTATATACTAAAATTTTGGAAGAAACAATATGGGAAAGACTTCCAACAAAACGGTATAAACATAGAATGATCAAATTTGTTTAACATTCGCCATGATACAACTCCTAGATTCATACTGGCGTTGATTTCACCAAGTGTTCAGTAGGTAAGTAATAGACAACTTCATGATAGCTCTAACCTTTAACGCCCTTCACCAAGTGTTCAGTAGATAAGTAATAGACAACTTCATGATAGATCTAACCTTTAATGCCCTTCACCAAGTGTTCAGTAGGTAAGTAATAGACAACTTCATGATAGCTCTAACCTTTAATGCCCTTCACCAAGTGTTCAGTAGGTAAGTAATAGACAACTTCATGATAGCTCTAACCTTTAATGCCCTTCACCAAGTGTTCAGTAGGTAAGTAACAGACACGTTCATGATAGATCTAACCTTTAATACTCTTTACCATGGGTAACTTATATCAAAATTCATTTTTACCCAAGTCTAATACTGAATAGAATCTTTCCATTTTGGAGATTAGGAACAACCCTTCGTTGTATTCTGTTAAGATACACATAAATGGAAATATATAAGAGGTCAGTGTCTATGCTATCAAGGTAAAATATTAGTACCTAGTTTACATACAAGACTTCGACTAGGTTGTAGTTTATTCAACGATCTATTCAAAATCATTTATCATTAAATGATAACTGTTCATGCGGTTAACCAAAAGCCGTAACAAGTTGTTCTTTCAGATTGTTTTAAATATATTATCAGGAAGAGTACAGTAGTTACATTGTCCCAAAATATAGACATATCTTTGTTTCTAATGGTCAAACCTTTGGAATTTGCATGAGGCAAAGGAGGAAATTTTTATCGCCGTCCAAAAAGTCATAATAGCATCTAAGAGGATTATTCTGTCTTTGTTATCTACCACTTTTTACTTATTTGACCTCTTTTTCTAGATGAAAGAGTAAGACATTTGAAGCTCTTCTACTACTGTGGACCTAATATTGTATAATTGTAAAAGCTATGTTCCACACATAACTGCATTGTTCTTCATAATTTGTCAAAAATGGTCACTATTATAATTAAAACAATATTTTAAATTATTCTGCATCTAATTATAGATTTGTGTTTACATTATTCATTATCAGTGCGTTTTTCAGATATTTGTGTACACTCCATGGCCGTTATTCTTGCAGGCTAATCATATATATCTCAATCCTGATTATTTATGGAGAATGTAGATTACGTTTTTCAAATCTGTATCATAGCCTGATTATTTTTGGTGAGTATATATTACGTTTTTCAACTCTGTATCATACGCTGATTATTTATGGAGAGTATAGATTACGTTTTTTCAAATCTGTATCATAGCCACGTATGTAAACATTACCACAAATATTCTTTTTTTCTTTTTTTCTCTTCTCAGTTATGGTATTTGAACCATTACTTGTACTGCTTATATTCGGATCAACAATTCCATTTCAGCTTGTAATTTATTGTGTTTCTTGTAATGCCACATTGAAAGTAAATTAGCAGTTGTGGTGCTCTCATATTCCACCTGCGTGTGACCTGAGAGATTTGGTCACAAGTAAAGATATGTTCGATTTTCTTTTGTCTGTTCTTTACACTTTCCTGACATGATTCTGGTGTGTATGTTGAGGTACTTACCACCTCCACCTCTAGTCAGCGCCAGCTTTTTCATATCAATTTGTATGTAGCAACATGTCTCTGCTATCAGTAATTGATAATTACTGTCTGATACTATTTACAATATCGTATGTACAGTTTACATTAGCTTGTACCAAAGTTTTCATTTTTCTGCATATCTGTCTCTTATTCCCCACGTCAGTCAGATCATTTAAGTAAAGATTGCTGTTAATGAGGAGAGATCCCGAAATAAGCTTAAGCTGATCTCATTTCTTTGTATCTCTTGGTGTGCGTTCTGTCATGATAGTCGAAATAAACAATGTGTAAACCATGTGCTATACTCCCCAGTAGGAAGGTCCGTAACGATTAAAAAAAATATTGTAAAAGTGGAAGAGGAGAATAAAAGAAATCCATCTAGACGGATTGTTTGCTGACTAAAGATATAATTCGGTAGTTCTTTATAGGGCTTCCTCCATCGATCAAAATAATGTGTATTTCATCGGTTCATTTTATCGAATTAAAATTTCCGTTTTGTTATTTGGAATCCTAAACAACCATTATCGTACATACGGATACGCTGCAATCACACAGCGTGTGCGGAGTTTTCCTCACTATATACGGAATTTTTTGGCAAAGATGTGGGTATACGGAAGGATGATCGAAAGTTGTGCGGATTTGTCTCCGTAACAGAAATTAAATTGTTAAATTTAGAAAAAAGAGAAGTCACAAATTCTTCCTGGCAAGAGATGAGTGCTCCGAGTATAATTTACCTACAAAACTGGATTTCAGCGAATTGCAATCCGTTACGGGTTCAATTAAAATGTTTAAATCATACTATTCGGGATAAAACTTGCATGAAAATGCAATGACTTACATACGGGTAAAATGCTACTATTTCAACAAATATAAAACAATATGTTGAGAATATGTAACATCAATATGAATTTCAAAACATCATTTCATATCGCTCCGAGTCATATAGCTTGTATATCATTGTCAGACTTCTGTAATTCTTGTTGTGGTTGGGGGTTTTTAACGGTATTTTCAACGCTCTAGTTGGCAATATCGTCGTGCCGAGGAAATGGGAGCTAATTGCTTTTTTTAAGAACACATCGAGGTAGCGACCTGGGCTGGTATGTGTGTGCGTGGGGGGAGAGTGTAAAGTATAGGAGAACTGTCTACTCTTTCAAAGTGATATCCATTCAATTGGTAATGTGATTCTTCGGACGGGGAAAATGCAATTTTCAATGAAAGTTGTTGTCTGTGGACCTTTGTAGGATTTAGAGTACAGATTGTGGACAGGGTTGGTTTTTTAACATAAGAGCGTCACAGCATTTACCACGTGAAAACTTTTTTCATAAATAGAATCATGTCAATAATTAAGCATCATGTTTTAGGATTTGCACGAGAAGTATGTGCACGTGACCAGCTAATTTACTGACCCCCAAAAGAAGCGCATCACTCTTGTAAAATCAATAAAGTTCTGTTTTGTAAAATCTAACATTTTAATTTATACTTCATACTTTCAATAAAGTTAAGAGCATAAGAAAGTTGTTATCATTTGTATATGACGCGTGGACTGATGATGATCTTCCGTCTAAAAGATAAGCCGGTAATGTTAGCATAGAAATTGTTAAAAAAAGATTCAGTTTGGTGGAAGAAAAAACGTGCGTGTCTTTTGGGGGTCAGTATATACGCGTGCGTCGCACGAGTTTCACGAGTTTTAAGACCCAAGTGAATAGTTTGCCCATCATATTAAATCTTACATGCCGATCGAAAGGCCAACATTTGTGTGCGTGAGTAAAATGAGACTCTGTTATCACTACTTCATGCTAAAGCAGGCATCAGATTTATGAAGTAAGTCAGAAAAAGCAAGCCATAGATCAATACTATTTTAAAATAAATGCCCTGTCATAAAAATGAGCAAAACTTTGTTTCGTCGAACAATTTCTCTGTAATTAGTGCAATTCATACAGCTCTCAATATGAGCTAGTTAAGTCATTAAAATCAAATCAATCACAAAGATTTTTCGGTCATACCTGTTCATTAACAAAAAATAAATAAAATATATCATTCATCAAACTTTTACCCAAGAAGTCGAATCGCAACCCAGTACTTTAATAATGCAGATATTGAGAGGATAAAACGTACAGATTTATTCGAATGCGACCACTCATTGACATACAAGAATTCATTGCTATTTTATTATGTGTGTCGTATCATTGAGTATCTTCTCTGGTTCGTGTTTAGATCGTCTTTGTAATTCATGTCATTGTCAGATGTTTAGTGTATTTCATAAAACGAAGGTCCATGAGATTGTAGAGTTCCATTACATCGTTTTCCAGTTTGCTAAATGATGTAATAGTAGGTGACAATTTCTAATTTATTTTAAATAATATTTTCAAAACGAACGTAGAAGATATAGAACTAAGTGAATGTAACGTAAATCAGAATTGATGATATGATTAATGAAAAATCAATTTTGTCACAGTTGTAGGAGAATTAAGACGAATTCATTTTTGTAAACATTTTTTAAACTATAATTTCTTTTTTATATCTGTACTATTGTATTTTTTTCGTATGTTTTTGCTGAATTGTTTTACGTATATTTCATAACTGACATTGATGATAGAAAACAATGAGATATAGAATAGGAAAAATGAGATATAGAATTGGAAACAATGAGATATAGAATAGGAAACAATGAGATATAGAATAGGAAACAATGAGATATAGGGTAGGAAACAATGAGACATAGAATAGGAAACAGCGAGATATAGAGTATAAAACAATGAGATATAGAATAGGAAACAATGAGATATAGAATAAGAAACAACGAGATATAGAGTAGGAAACAATGAGATATAGGGTAGGCAACAATGAGACATAGAATAAGAAACAATGAGACATAGAATAGGAAACAATGAGATATAGAATAGGAAACAACGAGATATAGAGTAGGAAACAATGAGATATAGAATAGGAAACGCTGAGATGTAGAACAGAAAACAATGAGATATAGAATATGAATCAATGAGATGTAGAATAGAAAACAATGAGATGTCGAATAGGAAACAATGAGATGTAGAATAGGAAACAATGAGATGTCGAATAGGAAACAATGAGATATATAGTAGAAAACAATGAGATAGAGAGTAGAAACAATGAGATGTAGAATAGAAAACAATGAGATATAGAATAGGAATCAATGAGATGTAGAATAGAAAACAATGAGATGAGGAATAGGAAACAATGAGATGTAGAATAGGAAACAATGAGATGTATAATAGGAAACAATGAGATATATAGTAGGAAACAATGAGATAGAGAGTAGAAACAATGAGATGTAGAATAGAAAACAATGAGATCTAGAATAGGAATCAATGAGATGTAGAATAGAAAACAATGAGATGAGGAATAGGAATCAATGAGATGTAGAATATAAAACAATGAGATGTCGAATAGGAAACAATGAGATGTAGAATAGGAAACAATGAGATGTAGAATAGGAAACAATGAGATATATAGTAGGAAGCAATGAGATAGAGAGTAGAAACAATGAGATGTAGAATAGAAAACAATGAGATATACAAAAGAAAACAATGAGATATAGAATAGGAAACAATGAGATGCATAATAGGAAACAATGAGATGTAGAATAGAAAGCAATGATATATAGAGTAGGAAACAATTAGATGTATAATAGGAAACAATGAGATATAGAATAGAAAACAATGAGATAGAGAGTAGAATCAATGAGATGTAGAATTGAAAACAATGAGATATAGATTAGGAAACAATGAGATGTATAATAGGAAACAATGAGATGTAGAATAGAAAACAATGAGATAGAGAGTAGAATCAATGAGATGTAGAATTGAAAACAATGAGATATAGAATAGGAAACAATGATATGTATAATAGGAAACAATGAGATGTAGAATACGAAACAATGAGATGTATAATAGGAAACAATGAGATGTAGAATAGAAAACAATGAAATATAGAATAGGAAACAATGAGATGTATAATAGGAAACAATGAGATGTAGAATAGAACACAATGAGATATAGTGTAGGAAACAATGAGATGTAGAATACAAAACAATGAGATATAGAGTAGGAAACAATGAGATGTATAATAGGAAACAATGAGATATAGAATAGAAAACAATGAGATATAGAGTAGGAAACAATGAGATGTAGAATAGGAAACAATGAGATGTCGAATAGGAAACAATGAGATGTATAATAGGAAACAATGAGATGTATAATAGGAAACAATGAGATGTATAATAGGAAACAATGAGATATAGAATAGAAAACAATGAGATATAGAGTAGGAAACAATGAGATGTAGAATATAAAACAATGATATATAGAGTAGGAAACAATGAGATATAGAGTAGGAAACAATGAGATATTGAGTAGGAAACAATGAGATATTGAGTAGGAAACAATGAGATATTGAGTAGGAAACAATGAGATATTGAGTAGGAAACAATGAGATATTGAGTAGGAAACAATGAGATATTGAGTAGGAAACAATGAGATGTAGAATATAAAACAATGATATATAGAGTAGGAAACAAGGAAATATAGAGTAGGAAACAATGAGATATTGAGTAGGAAACAATGAGATGTAGAATAGGAAACCGCACTGTTTGGTATATATATTGTGGTCCTCTCCCCCTCTCTCTCTCTCTCTCTCTCTCTCTCTCTCTCTCTCTCTCTCTCTATATATATATATATATATATATATATATATATATATATATATATATATATATACGCAAATGTTTGTGTGTACATTTGTAGGTCGTTAGATGTGGCTATAATGCACATTTATTTCCGAACCTTGCTTTGTAAGTGTTTTAATTTATGTATTTGATTTTAATGATGACTATTGTGGTAGATCAGATCTAAACTTGATGTCGTCAATGCAATATAATTATTAAAGTAACATGCTTTCTTTCTACTAAGCAAACTTTTAAAAATACCTATTTACACTAATTTTCTACACATTTACAACTTCCTTAGCCTAAAACAGGTGAGAGAGAGGTAGAGAGAGAGAGAGAGAGAGAGAGAGAGAGAGAGAGAGAGAGAGAGAGAGAGAGAGAGAGAGAGAGAGAGAGAGAAAGAGAGAGAGATTAGTCCAGGGCCAGTTTTCGTATATTTGCCTTCCGTGGGAAGTTTGTCAAGAAAGTTGGCAATATATAAAAAAATTTAAGCTAGAGCCATGAGTGATTAAAAAACAATTTTGCCAATTGTTCACATTAAGGTGAAGTGAAACTCTCAGTGATATGGACTCAAACTCAGTAGCACTTACAAAACTATTCAAATCATTTGATATTTCAATAAAGTAACCATTGAAATTTAATTAAAAGCAAATATCAACAAAGATTTCCATTTTTATTCACTTGTCTATTGTTGTGTTCCGTCAGTCCATGAGGTAGCGTTTAGTTCCGTCAGTCCATGAGGTAGCGTTAAGTTCCACCGCAATACTTATGCTATACTTCTAGAATCTTAACGGAATCGCACCGAAAATTAAGGGCTTCACTAGCACTTACAGACATAATGCTAATGGGGTCACATCTCGATAGTCCGAAGGTTCATTGATTCTAAGGGACAACAGTCCAAAAGAAAGTTCAATGGCCCTAAGGTTCAGTGGTAGTCCAAAGCTGCTTTAGTCCGAAGGTTCATTGGTCCCAAAGAAGGGTTCAATGTTCCGAACGTTCAGTGGTCCGAAGGTGCGTAAGACCGAAGGTTCATTGGACAGAAAGAAGGGTTAAATGTTCGAAGGTTCACTGGTCCAAAGGTGCGTTAGTCCGAATGTTCATTGGTCGGAAAGAAGAGTTCAGTAGTTTCAAGGTGCGTTAGCCCGAAGATTCAAATTGAATGCAAACATGTTTATTGGTCCAAATTTGATTAACAAGATCAATGGTTCATTTCTCTGAAGAGTCCTAATTAGTTCGAAAGAAAATCAGAAAAAGAAGTTGAAGTCTGACTTCATAGGAATTTTTCTCATGTCGAGAGGAAGGACAGTATTGATCTGGGGAGTTAGTTCAAGGTCAAAGTCAAGATCACGGCGGCTAAAATAGCTTTTGCGTCTGTCCGTTCATAATCTTTTTCGTTTTCGGACAGTAACTTCAGTTCTATTTGTCTTATGGTCATGAAACTTACTAGCAATGTAGCATTTGGGTATTGGTACAATCAAGTTAGTATCACGGTGGCTAAAAATAACATTTTATAATAAATATATGCAGGAACAATATATAATAATTTCCAGTTAAATCCAACATTGAATTCAGAATCACATCTTCGTGATGAGTCGAATATTACGGCTGGATAATGTTTAGAAATAATTTGTTGCCCACTCGGAATTTGGTTTTTTAATAGTTACATAAATACTTATAATAACAACTTTAATAAATAAAAAAGTTATTAATGACTATTATAGTCTTTTAGGTGATAACATTATAAATGTTAAGAGATACAATGATGACCCAAGGTCAAGCATAAATAGTTGCAGTGATAGACGAATAAGCAAAGTAATACAAGTTAAAGCAAAGTAAGAAAGTAATACTGATAATACAAGTGAATACTAGTTGCAGTAAAGCAAGATTTAATAGTACTGTAATATGAAGATTTTGTTTTCCTTATAAATGTACATCGTTTAAAAAAGGCATTTACATTTTGATAAAACTACTTTACAACAAAACGATGAATCAGTATTGTTTCCCGTTGGCTAGTTGGTTGCAAGCTTTTTGTTGTAGCTTTGTTTGCAGGACTTTAAAACTTGTATCATAAGCAATGGACTGCTTTGTCTATGGACACAATAAAGTAGCCTACCCTAGCTGACTCAAATAAAACTCAAATTCTCACACTTATCCGTAATTAGGATAGATGTCAGCATAAGATATTCTATTGATAGACTACTTGGAAACACTGTTACAGACTAGTGTCAGCGTCAATCAATCTTTGAACTTAGCCTAACCAAATGAATTATAGGTAATGTATGTAATCTTCCAGCACATAAGCGAATCGAACGTGATTACTCAATGCAAAAATAAAATGTTAAGGTTATATATTTTATTACAAAAGAGAATATAATCTGAAAAAAGAAAAAATAAAAATAAAATAAAATGAGCAACTGAATGTCATATTAAACAGACTTATCATTTGTAAGTCGATTATTACTGTAAATACATATTTTATGTAAATATGAGCATCAGTTTTAGGGCAAGTAACTCTAATTTTAAAAACAGCTGCCTTTGTAGTATATATATATATATATATATATATATATATATATATATATATATATATATATTATATGTGTGTGTGTGTGTGAAAAGGGAGAGACAAATGCTATTCTATATTTTGAAATTGTTTGTTAAGTATATTCATAATCTTGAAAACTGAACAATTTGCGCTTGTCATTGATGATAAAGAGGGCTAAACAAAGTGCTGTTCGTACAATTAATACCTTTGTGTTTCATGGGTGTTGATTAATATAATGGATTCCTTCATTTGTAAAGTAAATCTTTATTTTTGAAAACATGGGCGGCATATTTTAAATTAACATTGCAATTACCGTTTTGCCGATGGAATCTAGCCTTCTTCTTTCTTTCATGCCAAATCGCTTGTTGACATGATTTAAAAATGCTTAAATACCGGAAAAATAAAAAAATAAAATATTTCTGCATTTTTTTTCATGTTAGATCCCCCCCCCCCCCAAAAAAAAAAAAAAAAAAAAATTAGATGATTATTCGCACAGGTTGCATTTATTCTTCCGCTATCATTATTATCTGCTTTTTCGTTTTGGTTTGTTACTCTTTTTTATTTCTAGCATTACATAGATACAAACATGGCGATGGTAACGTGTGTAGAAACCTGATCCAAAATCAAATAATTTATTCACCGTGGCCTAAACTGAGTATCGTGGCGGTAATGTTTAAATCCAAGCAGGTTTTCGATACCATAAGAACAGAGAAAATTTACAAACGTTCCATTGAAGATGTTGGAGAAAACTCTGCAGGGCTGTCTGACAACAAACATTTTTGACTTAGAGAATGAGAATGCACTGATTCTGATACTGAAAGTATGGTGTGACATAATTATTTTCTTCATTTTTTTGTAAAATTCCAATAATTGGTGCTGGATTATTGATGGTTTCGTTGGTTCTGGCCCTCCTTTGCATTTACTCAGTTTTAGTGTATCATAATCTATTCAAGACTATTTCAGATTGTAGGAAAATTAATTATGAAATGTTAACAATCCAAAAAATCTGTTTAAGTGTATTAAACACGTTTTCTGTTCTTTTTAAGTAACAAAATATACCGTAACAAACCTCGGGTACGAGCTTTGTATTTACGTCTCTGTTTATAGTTTTTTTTTTTTTTTATAGATTTTAGTGATTATTTGTTTGATGATGGGGAGTCGGTGTTGGGAAGATATTTCTCAAACAGAGTAATTAGTCAATTTCTAGAAGCAGATGTCACAATGTGCAGTATTCGCGAGACATTATGGTAGCATGGATTAGTTTAGTAAAATTGACCCTCCGTGGCGTACAGTACCAATCTTCGGCTTGGAAAGACTTACTGTTGAGTCATACAAATGTGAAGAAAGAAAAATCATGCACGTGTGAAATTAGAGTTTCGTGATGTGTAGTCATTTGGTGATTAGAGGAAAATTATTTGTAGTATTTGGGCGTTTAAAAGCCCTTTCAGTCGACAACGACTGTTGTCTTGAGGTCCTTGGAAATAGGGGAAACTACGACCTCAAGCCAGACTCACACTGGTGTTGATTGAAACGCTTGGTCGTGAGACTCATTGCGTGTTACAATGCTACATTTCTTATCAACATTTGTCGAAAATCCAGCACTGGCATGTTACTGAAAGCTTTGGGAGGAAGACAAGCCTCCCCCCCCCTTTTTGTTATGCTATAATCAACAACTCAACCACGGTCATTTTTCAGAGGTTAATGTCATATCTGGAATTCTAATGTAAATTGTATTGTTGTGTCCGCCCCATAACATCTGAGCAGTTTCAGATTTTTGTGCAACCTTTTCACAAATGTTATTCATAGCAATGATATCCTCCGCACACCTCAGCATTATTAACCTGCATCAAGGTCATGGTCATATTTAGGATTATGTTGGCGATGACCTTATGCTCTGTCAACTAGATTTTAATCTTGAGTCCATCATCAATGTTAGCTACTATAAACTTTTAAAATCAACGGTTACTTTTAAAATTAACGCAGACTGTTGTTGAGGTACGTGTATTCTGAACTGGACAGGGCAGTATCAGCTACTATCGAATTTACTTTTTCCAGTATGAACATGCATACTTACGAAGGCTACTTACTAAAGTAGATTACAACAACGACACTAAGGTGCTCAGATTAACTACATGAAACCTCTTTTTGGCTCTACTTATTATCATAACTGCCATTCTTTCACACTTAACACCACAACTTGTTGGCTTTGCATGACGTGATTATCTTGTGCAGCAAACGTTTTCAGGATTTTCACAAAAATGGAAATAAGTTTTGTATTTTCTTTTCGCCTCCATGTTGTTCCTCCGGCGTCACATTCTTATTGTTTTTCTTTTGTTCTTATTATTTTCTTTTAATTTGTAATGCTTCACATGCTTGTGGTGCACGCGTACTCCTTTCGCTCTACACCTAGCCCGAGATCTCCGGCCGTCACATAAATTATTTCTTGAGAAATCTCCCGGTTTGCGAACCTAACTTTTCTTTTGTAGGACAGGTTATCGCAGTAAAGTTGTCCAAGTGCAAGTTTTGCGATGTCAAGCAATAATGCGGCTCACTATAATGACGTAATAATGTAAATATGACGTTATATCATTGGTGTTTTAGCATGGCAGTAGTAACAATCCTCTTTTACCCTTTCACCGCGATGAAAACGTATATCCTTCTGACTCATGTTTGGACGTCACAAGAGCAGACATCAAAAACTTAGTTTTGCCATATGACCTCCAAGTTATTTACGTTCATAATGTGATTTCATTTTTATGATATGTAACACGTTACATCTCACCACGATGCAAGACTTCACTTAAAGCATATGCGTAAATGTCCGTAGCATCCCAAAGATATTTCACAACGTATTTTGGCGTCATATGATAAATAAGAATCTTACATTTGTGCTCCTTTCAAATGAAAGTTGTGAAGCGAATGTAATAATTTCCATCTTTTGCGAGACTTAGCAAGAGATGGAAATTATTAAATTCATTTCATAACTTTCATTTGAAAGGAGCACTCGTTTACGATCATATATATATATATATATATATATATATATATATATATATATATATATATATATATATATATATATAGATAGATAGATAGATAGATAGATAGATAGATAGATAGATAGATAGATAACGTCAATTTTATTTGCTAATCTGCTGATGATATAAATCGTCTCAGCATTCACCGGAGAGACGACGCTTGTGTCGTCGCCACAGGCACCCGGTAGATGACATATATGTCTCCTCAGCAGTGAAAGGGCTTTAAAAAGAAAAGGGCAGAGAAAAATATTCCATGAAGAGGTCAGCACCGAGACACGGAATCCGGGAAATAAACATTATTTGTCTCCCCATCCAGCAAAGCCTCTCTAGGAGACAAACCGCTCGACTGAGATTTCTTTGTGTCTGTGCCTTTTCCAGAAAAAAATTGTATTAATTTCTTTACTGGTTCATACTCCTTTAGAAAGAAAAAAAAGCGAACAAAAAAATCCCCAACAAAAAACATACATTGAAAATTGTGTCAATTAAGATCGACAGAAGAACAATTTCAATATCTGATCTATTCATTCTTCTTATTAAAATTAGAATATGCCAGTAGAATTGTGTGTGTGTGTGTGTGTGTGTGTAAGAGTGGGTGAGAGAGAGAGATGAAGATAAAATGGTACAAAGTAATGTTTCTATCACTTTATCAAGAAAACAATTATTTGGGAAAAATGTCGAAGAACGATAAAATCATGCATGTTGCGTTTTTCGTCTTCTTAATATCATAACAAGAACAGGCCCCGGTTTCACGAAACTCCTAAATCTGAGTGCACTCAAACTCAAGTTTTGCTATTCTACATTACATAAACTAAATGAAGTACGTAATTTTGTAGGTTAAAAATCAATTTAATTTTAACAAGTGTGATTTATGACAAAGGCACTTTTGGGTTTGAGTGCGCACTCAAGTTGAGGAGATTCGTGAAACCGGGTCTGGTTGTCCGATCTGTGTAGTAGTAAGAAGGGTAACCAATGCTACCTTTGTTTACACCCGGAAAGTCTGACCATAATAGCAATATTGGCCAAGGAAAAATCTGAGATTTGTGTACGAGACTAAATCCCCGTGAATACAAAAAAAAAAAAAAAAAAAAAAAATCATGAAAACCGATGAATAACAAAAAGGTAACTTACACTGAATAGTATAATATAGTGTGGAAAACCTGTATTGGACTCCAAGCCTTCCACACAACATTAACTTGTACAATAAAAATCCATATTGTACTAGTCAGTGTAAAATACCTTATAAAATTAGTCGTAACTCTTCAGAGACCTACTGGTTCTTTTGTCTTGACAGCAGCAATAATTAGTTTACCTAGCTGCCTCTTAACAATAGTTTTAGAAAAACAAAATCAGAAGGAAAAAAAAATTGTACTTGTTCATTTTGTAGGCTGATGATCATAACCATGATGAAGAAAATGACCTGATAAACTGGAATGAGGTTTCCATAAAACTGCAACAAAACAGACATAATGATCCAACAAAGCAAATCAGAAGGGTGTACAATGAGGTTTTGCAGTTGCATGGAGGAAACGTGGACTAGGACACGTTTCCTGAATTCCAAAATGTCCGCTCACGGCTACAAAGGACCTTATACCGCCTATCCCAGCGGGATTTGCAAAGAACATTCGGGGTGAGACAAGCAGCTCCTAAGTTTCCAGATAACAACCGGGGAATCCTTATTTTCGGAACCAGTAATCATTTTCAACATATTCAACACTGCCGAACAATATATACTGATGGAACTTTTAGGACTTCTCCGCGGCATTTCACTCAATTTGTGACCATTTATGGTCTCTATTATAATTGAGTTTTACCCTTTGTTATGTTCCTGATGAGTGGCAAAACTAAAAGGCATTAGAGACAAATTCTTCAACAATTTAACGCTAAGGTCCTCGACATAACATGACACCGCTTCCGTCCCAACAAAATCATTTGTGACTTTGATTTATCCCTAATAGGGGCTGTGTAAATGGAACTTATATATACCCAAGTTTGTGGGTTCTATTTCCACTTTTGTCAAATTATTTGGCGCAAAATCCAAGAATTGGGCTGGCTCGCCCCTACAGTCGTCGTAGAAAAGAAAGGAAATGTATCTGAAAAGTGATGGCCCTTGGCTACCTCCATGTAGCCCTCGTACGACCAAACTTTCAGCTCCTTACAAATTCCCATTAAATCGCTCATCTTCGTCGCAGATATCCCTCACTCCATGATTTCCTAAACTACATCTGGAAAAATTACGCTCCTCCTATGTGGAACGTTTTCTCAAGAAACAGTGACACCAAAACAAACAATCACATCGAAGGCTTCCACAACAAGTGGAACAAGTCTGTTGGACAACCACATCCTAATCTCTGGCAGTTCATCCGTAAATTGAAAGATAAACAAGAGAACACGGGATTATGAGCAGCACGTGCTCTTTGTGGAATCCCTCCTCCAGCAAGTATAATAAAATCGAGGCGCCTTGAAGACCTGCTCAGACGTCTTAACCTCCAGGACACTAGAGGAAAACAGGACATAACACGTTACTGGGCTGGGGTGGTACTTGCGGTGAAAACCTTTCTTTAAACTAAGTTTGACTCCAGGACTGTAACATTCAGTTATTTTACCTTACAAGCAAATTTACTTTGATTTATGTTTTAAATGAGTGGATTTAAGAATAGTTTCCATGCTTCGAAACTCTTTTCGGGAATTAAGAGATACATAAAAAAGCAAAATTAATATCTTTAATTTTTTAATAAAGGATTAGATCAATTTACCTGTGTGAAAAGCAAATCATAAACATTTATTAACTAACGAGCATGCTGTCAGTCTTGCTGCCTTCCAACCTATATACCTATTCATCTATCTTTTTATCTATCTCACCTATCGATCTACTTTATTCCAGATATTTATCGAACTTCCTTTATAAATGCTCCACCGTTCACACACATACACAGACACACACATACACATATTGACTACTATTTGTCGTGTATTTAAGCCATTCAAAAATGCATACGTTTTTCATTTGGTTCATTGTCTCAGATCTGTTTCTTGAGTAGTAGATTATCAATGAAACATTTGGCCACACAGATCGTTTGTTGTACTTTCAGTGACCGCAAAATAACACTTTTTTTTAACGCAATGCAAGTTTATATATATATATATATATATATATATATATATATATATATATATATATATATATGTGTGTGTGTGTGTGTGTGTGTGTGTGTGTGTGTGACCTAGTGAGTGAAACATCTATGAACTAAAAGTATGACATTTTTACTAATATCTCGAACTTTAGTCACAGTGACTTTGAAATTATTTTGCGCTTGAGACGGTTTCGTCAAGATTACACACATCAGGGTCTATTTGACTTGCATATTCAGCTCCAGGGTCTGCATAACAAAATGATTTTAAAAAATCGCTTTCGCACCCCTGTGGCCGGTTATCGATTTTCATGTCAGTATGTGCTAGAGTATTTTAGTCGACTGTTTAAAGCTAAGTGATTCCTTCCAAAAGGCGTAGTAACCTAAATTTCATTCACTAATAAATTTTGTATGTAGTAGCCTTTTGTTGTAGGTAGTAGTCTTTTGTTGTTTCGTTGTTGAGTTGTAGCAGCGGTGGTAGAGGTATATTCGTTGTTTCGTTGTTGAGTTGTAGCAGCGGTGGTAGAGGTATATTCGTTCTTAATAAAGCAAATTTATGAGTGTTTCAAAGAAATCCCCTTATAAATCTGGCACAAATTAAACACATTTCCCAATTCAATTATTTGTTTTATTTAAATCACACAAATGCATTCTCCATCGTGGCTATATTTATAGAAACATCGGTCTCAAATACAAAGCAAACCTCGTTTGATCATTTTGATCGATATTTTCCCATCAGGAAATTACATTTTACTCATAAACCTAGTGTTCGTGGGCATAAGTGACATGAACCAGGAGAATGGGACACAATGTACTTAATAACATTGTACCCAATTTTCGGCATTTGTTTTCCGCCTTTCGAAAAGGAACAAAAGTCATTACCAAATGTCGATTAAATGTAATTATCACCATTTGTTTTAATCAATATTAGAAGAATCAAAATTGAGAGATTAAATGTTTGAAGACAAAGCTATATAAATCAATAAATTCTGACAAATTCGATCACTTTAAACAGTAAAAATAAGTTGTATTGTGTCAGTCCCATTTGCTATGGTTTAGGTCTTGTATAATAAATCTTACAACAACTTTGGAAAAACTAAGAGCACATGCTCGCTACACTGCATAATACCGACCTTTGATAAAAACTAGTTCAGTCGATGTGTGTGAAGTTAGCAGTGGGTTCAATATTCGATGTTCAATATTAAAATATAGAACCAACTGCTAGTAGCTTATGATGTGATCAGTATTTGGTAAAACAAAACAAGAATAAATGCTTTAAAGTTTTATTTTTGTATTTTGCTGCAATAATAGATATCGTTTATTTTTAAATTATATGCTCAAAAGATTCAAATTTGTAGAGATAGAAAGGTATTTGGAAACTATACGTTATTATATGCACGTGTTACAAAGACATGATCAACAATAATGTTATTCTGTAAGTAACTTGTCTGTCGAGAACCACCCTAACATAGTCCATTAATTCAAACACTCAATACAAATAATAGTTCTGAATAAAGTGATTTTATTATAAAAGAAAATGCTCATTTTTGTAAATGGCTTGCCTTTGATAGGAAACTCCAATGTTCTCCGTAACGGCTTAGTTTTCCCAAAAAGAATTTTGTAAAATTTTTTGTTTCCTTTCAGTCGTGTAATATTTTGTGTCCTTGTCTTATTATGTCTTTTATGACAGAATGCCGATTTAATAGAAAATCATTTGCTGAAAGTAATAATGGAAGTAATTGTGAGATTACTTTAAAAATGCAATCAATATTTAATATGAGCGTGTATTTGAAACATTTTCTGTTTTAATTCCTAAAGTTTAGAACAAGAATAATCAAATCAAAATAAAATTGTTTTGATTGATTTTTATATATTAAATATGATAATGGTTTTTGTGGTTTAAAAATCGTTTATCTAATGAAACCTATTTTGGGACTCTTTTTCAAATATGTTACAATTTCTTTTTAACATTAGTACTGCACAAATTCGGATATATTCAGACTAATAAAACCTTTGTACCAATGTTCCTTCTTTCAAATATCTTGGGACTTATGACCCTTCGGACCAATTAAAATATATTAAATATATTGAATGTTCGAACCAATGAACCCATTTTTAAATATCTTTGGACCAAAGAACCTTCGGACTTGTACACCCTTTTTCAAATATTTTTGGACTAGTAAACCTTCGGACTATTGACCCCTATATTCTTCGAACATGCAAACATTCGATACAATGGAACTTTCAATTAAAATGTTCGGAAAGTTGAGCTCTTGTACAAAACTAGTTCGGACTTACGAACCTTCAGACAAATGAACCTTTGGAACATCGAGCAGTTACCCATTCCAAGCTGGAAGGTGAAAGGTCTGTGCCACTGCAGTCTGAAGAAACGCTCAATTGCAATTCTGTCTGGGATTAACTCTCTAATGTGTCTAGATTTCAATACATTGCTCCAACAGCTGATACTATCAACAAATATTTGTAAAAATGAAGCATTATCATTAAGCCATTGATCAATCCACCGTCAATACAATATCAGTCGTATTAACTGATGTAGCTTATCTGTTACAAATTTCATAATATACCCAGTGCGCAAGCCATGTGATGACTGTACTGGCAGTACTTTGTCACAACCTTTAAATCGCATAAATATCCTTGTACTATGACCACATTGTGCTTCAATTTTCTTCACATCTATAGAGCATGTATGGAGCAAGAGCCATTTCAAAATATGGCTAAAATCATTGGTTTTGTCTCTTCATCTTCTCCATGTACAATTAAAAAGTCATGATATTTTTCCTTTCTGCAGAATTTATTATCAGCACTACATTTGCACATATATGTGCATTTAAGGCTAGCCAATATGGAAAGAAAAATGTTATCTGCACTATAACGTTTGGAACATTCATTGTAGAGATTTCATCACAGCGTAATGGGATGGGGGATGGAGGCAAATACATTCTTCTTGAACAATTTCTCCATCCTTTTTCTTGAAACATGTGGTACCTAGGGTCAAGAATATTTGGATTGGCAACATCATCTTGCCACCACACTATAGTCAGTATGGGCGCTTGGATCAAGACCCAGGGTATTCGGTACACTGATATGCGTTCTGAGTTTTAAAGGTTCCAGACAGACCACCAAAAATGTATATCTTCATTTTCAAGTGTTCTATGGCATGACCTATTCTTTTGCATAGAATACGACCCTGAAACTATTAACAACAAGGTTGTCATCTGTGAATTGTTGGATAATGGATAGATAAGCAGTTTTTTTTACTATACTTGTTTGGGGAACATTAATGTTTTCGTTGGAAATAAACTGGAAGGTGCAGTTATTGAAATTCATGACCTTTTGCTACGAGCGCCAAGGTACGAGGGTTGTACGTTAAAAATCAAATAAAAAGACTCTTAGCCAAAGATTCACTCTTTATCAAAAAGATCCAGATATAAAAGGAAAGCAGCAATTTAACAATTGCTTAATAATTACAACATTCATACATCCTATAGGTTTCCTCCTATTTCATTGGTGAAGACGATCACATGATCATAATGTTTATTGTTTTCATTTCTCGATGAACACATGCACATCTGATGGCTCAACGCATAGGAACTACTTTGCATCTAAGATAAACACAGTTTTCAGAGTCATGTAACTCAACATAAATTACATAAATTAGAGAATGTAAACACAACATAAATTAGAGAATCCTAGCGTACAGTTACAATTACGGTAGTGTTGTTGGATAAGTATTTTGAAATTGGATTTGTACAAATAGGATTATCATTTCTTATGTGAATTTTTCAAGATTTATTTTGAGCTGAAGTTCAAGGTGCAGTTGTTGAACGTACATATCGAGTTGTTTGCAAAACCTGATGCGAAATGATGCAGGAGATCATTTGTAATGTTTGTGACTTCCTGTTTTGTCGTAAAATGGGATGTGACGGTGTAACCCCAGGGCCGGAAGTTTGAATCAGCTCGTTACTTACTGATTAATTTGAATTTCTTGCCCAGTGGAGACTGTGGACAAGATTTTGCTCATATCTGGTTTCTCAATAGTAGTAAGACCTCTATGATAAAACCTGTCAGAAGACTCATTTCTGTATCATGGCGTAAACATTATGTGTCTAATTTCTAGGCCATCATCATTCATTGCGTGCATAACAGTTTCTCTAAGACAGTATGTTGTGTACTTAGTTTCAATCACAGCATATTTGCAAATGTCAGACATAAAACTTGAGAATTGACGGACTGATTCTGGCTTCAGAATGTTCCAGGTTTCAGAGAGGGATTAGATTACTAAAGCAATCTTGTCGATGTGACAAAATAGAACAGGTGCTTCTTTGTGACATGTACTTTAATACATTTGCAATGACGCAACAAGGCATACGTCTTCCCCATTTGC
Organism: Margaritifera margaritifera; assembly: GCA_029931535.1. Classification (NCBI taxonomy): domain Eukaryota; kingdom Metazoa; phylum Mollusca; class Bivalvia; order Unionida; family Margaritiferidae; genus Margaritifera; species Margaritifera margaritifera. The sequence continues at coordinate 1,703,591 of JAQPZY010001367.1, forward strand.
ATACAATTTTCTATCAGCAGCTTCGTGTATGTTATCCAAGACACCCTGCGTGTTTTTGTGTGTGTGCTTTGTTTCATGATTTATTACTACACATTCTGAGCCAGATTCATCAGCCTTGAACAGAAAAGAATTTGGTGCCAATTGCTGATGAAATTCAAGTCCCCTACTTACAAAATGGACTGCTAATATGTTCCATATGCTGATGCAATTCAAGTTCCCTACTTACAAAATGGACTGCTAATATGTTCCATATGCTGATGCAATTCAAGTTCCCTACTTACAAAATGAACTGCCAGTATGTTCCATATGCTGATGAAATTCAAGTTCCCTACTTACAAAATGGACTGCCAGTATGTTCCATATGCTGATGAAATTCAAGTTCCCTACTTACAAAATGGACTGCTAATATGTTCCATATGCTGATGAAATTCAAGTCCCCTACTTACAAAATGGACTGCTAATATGTTCCATATGCTGATGAAATTCAAGTCCCCTACTTACAAAATGGACTGCTAATATGTTCCATATGCAGAATCTGACTGTGATTGGATCATTCTTTGCAAGGTATGAATGAATTTTCTCCAGATCTGGCTTCAAAATAATATCCCTGTGTTTAGTTGGTCTAGAAAGGACAGATCTTAAAATTTAATTTCAGTTTAGTATTTAAAACGTCACATGCCTATTTAAACTCCCTAAGTTTCACAATGTCTGTGTCTCTATTTATGTATTTTAAATGTCTTTTGATAACACCATGTACATTTTTCAGAGTGTTCTTGTGATATACTGGTGATTGGTTTTGGGGTAGGCTTCTCATCCTACTCTCAGTCTGCTTGGGTTGTGCCTCTGAATAAAATCTGCACAGCTTAATATTTAGTTCCTGTGGTGTAACTGTGGTGAAGTCAACTTCATGGCCGTTTCCATACGTGTCCTGACACCAGTCTAAAGTGGAAAAAAATAAGGTTTCTATTTTGCATAATGCGGCACATTGTATTTGCATTTTTCTTGCAATTTTGATATTTCATACATTTTTAAATATCAAAATACAGGCATTAAACATAATTTGTTCATAGAATTAAGTCAGTGATTACAAATAATAATTCAAATTTCAAGTTAGTTAATAAACGGGTCTTTAACAATTCGAGAGCTTCTTAATGTGTGCAAATTATAGGATGCACACTTTTGGGGTTCACTATAATAAATATAGATACTTTTAAGATATGACTGAGTTTGTTCCTGTAAATCAGACATTTACTAACATTTGGACTCGGAATTTGCAATACCAATTGTCTTTATTGATTTTCAATCAATTTTAAATACAAATTTTCAATTTTGGTTTTTCATTTTCAAAGACTTTGAACCAAATAGCACGTTATATTTGACAACAGATTGAACATATTTACTTTTATGTCAATTTCTCAAAGATCAAGCACTAATTTATATTTGTTTTTAATAATACATATTCTTTGAGGAAGGTGATGCACATGTAGATTAAATGGAAGGAGCTTGCAAAATGACACTTGAATTATTTTGACAAAGTGTATATTCTTATTAAGTTTGGCATGTCACTAATAATTTGCGTGAATCATATTGTTAGTGGCATACCCAATTTCATACATCTTTGAAATAGCAAAAACGTACATACAGTTCTTTAATAAATGTATTGCTCTTTGTATGAGGAAATTCATAATTAAGAAGGAATTGTGTATTGCAGTTTTACACTCTGCTGATAGTCATTTTCTTAATACAGTTCTATGTTCATACTAACCTTTGAAGAGTTGAATACTCCGTTTGGTGTCTCTTTTGGTTGATTTCGGGTCTCTGTGCTCCTCAATCTGATGAAATGCTCTCTCAGAGAAGATTTTGAACCATCGTTTGCAGATGCTTTTGTCTTCTGAAGGCTGAGGGCTATTCTCTTTCTTCAGTGACAATTCCTGATCGAAAAATGTTTCTGGGTCATACATTAGATCGAACTGATCGCCGTCCTTTACTAATGCAGATATTAAATAGTTAATTTAATCTGTATCCATCTGAATGTCACCTTTGTTTTCTTCAGTAAGATTCACAGCAAAATTGCCATAGTCATTTTAGTGTCGATATGACATTATTTCAGCTTATATTTGCGAGTAACACAAGATGTAATGCTGATTTTTGAGAAAGTCAACTTGTTTGCATAGCAGACGATTTGCTAGATCTAGTTCTCGTTTTACCGAAGGTTTGCAAATGTTAAGGAAACATTTTTCAAAAGTATTCAGTCACAAAATAACAATAAAAATTGTCAAACAGTGATAAACATTTGTATTTCTTCTTCATTTTTATAAGAATGTTAGTTTTACAAGGCATCACTTAAGAGAGAGACGATTTGAGAGGTGGTGAAAGATGACACCACTATACAAAGTAATAAACAACAGTCGACGTGAAGATCAAATTAGACTGAGACTCACGCTTTTTTCGTTTGTCAAAATTGTACCGTTGTTTTTTTCTGCGTTGAACTTTATCTGGTACCCTTTTTTTTGGGGGGGGGGGGGTTGTTGTTGTTGTCTGATCAAAATGTAGGTATCATCGTTTCTGATTAAGTATTGCAACTTTGGTAATTGTTCGGATAACTTCCTGAATCAATGTGTCTATGACATCAGCTTCTGAATGAAGAAATAAAATGATTATATAGTTAAAAATGGTATATCACCAACCTATTTGAAAAGTTACGTACTGGGCAGGGAAGCTCTCATGTAGAGGCAAATACTGTTATCAACTATCTATCGACATAACCAGACATGACTTAAAATACATCAGTGTACTGTACCATAATATTATCCAGACCCAGGAGGAGCCTCAGGTCTCGTTACTCCCTTTGCATATGGTTAGCAATTCTATGCTTTTGCGCTTGGAATTTTGTTGGTATTTTTTCGGGGGAGGGGATACTTTCTTAGATTTATTTGCTTCTGAGTTACAAATTTCGACGATGTTTTTGCAGTTTTCTGTTCTTTTTGTATTTTTTATAAAGAAGTTTGATTGTCTTTTATGAACCTTTGTGGTACCCAAAATTAGATTTAGATCTGAGTAGATAGTCCCTACATATGTGTCCAAATTAGTCAAAGACCAAAAGTGAAAGCTAATTGCTGTTCTTAAAACGTATTTTATATATTAGTAACTATGGAACAGGATCGGTACGGCTTTTACTCATGCAACATATGTATATTGTTCCTTATCGATAGCAACCAATCTTTCGATCATATCTTAGATGCACGTGCATGTCTTCTCTCTCTCTCTCTCTCCCATTCTATATGTGTGTGTTCATGTGTGCGTGTGTGTGTGTATATATATATATATATATATATATATATATATATATATGTGTGTGTGTGTGTGTGTGTGTGTGTGTGTGTGCAAGTTACACCTTCGAAAATTCATGGATGCGCGCCTTTGTCAAATCCCATCAGTTGGATTTTCGACAATAAAATGTCTTACTTGGACAGAGACCCAGTCCAAGATATTTCGGGGTCAATAGAAACGTTTAGCCTACGATATAAAGTATTGACGTACAATTACAAGCCTTCTGACTGAATACTGATAGACTGGTTACAATGTTGTATACTCTCGAGTTTAGTCTCTAAGCTTTTGCGTTGGATGGCAAAGCAAGCAGGTGTGATTTGCCTGGTTCCGAAAAGGTCATTTGAACTATGATATCCAGTCATTTCATTTAAATGCAACCAAATTTAGAGAATAGAACATAACCTATGTTGATTTGTTGACAGGTTATTTCCATGTTAGTGACCAACATAAGCTAGTCTTGGTGCAGATGAACTTTTAACTAATGGACTCGATTTAATTATAAATGTAGCAAAAGCACGTTATGTCTTCCCTCCTATTCTCCTTCGTTTAAGTTAATTAACGTTCCATAATGTATACATAAATATGACTTCCGAAGATGATCATTATGAAGAACCCCCTCTTAAGTGTTTCAGAAGAAACCTCTAGGAGGAATAAAAGTGATGAACAAATGAGAGACAAATGTAAAAAGAAAGAAATCAAGACAGATACTTAAAAATAAAGAGATAAACCGACTGACTGATAGAGATATATACAATAGATAGGTAGATATTTAGATAGATAGAAAAAGATAGACAAATAGATAATTAGAGTAATAATATAAATGCATATTTCTTGTCTATTTATCGCAAAAAGTATACTTAAAGAGGGCATTTCACGATACAAATCAACGATAGAAACCTTTAAGGAGAGAAAAAAAGAAGGCAAGAAAGAAAAGATATATATATATATATATATATATATATATATATATATATATATATATAGAGAGAGAGAGAGAGAGAGAGAGACAGAGAGAGACAGAGAGAGAGCTACATGTAGTCAATGTAACTTATATATATCGTATCGATTATCGTAGCCCAGACAATATCGCGATTGTTTGAAATTAATATACAATGTCTTTAAAACTGCTCATTGGATTTAAAAAAACGTTTGTTACGTGTTTTAGTTCACTTAGTACAGTACATTCATTCAGGATAAAAATAGAGTTCGTGGTCCATGAATAAGAATATGTGACATGCAATTAGCTTTTCCCGCCGACTGGCGGGTTGTTTGATAGACGCTACATTAATGACTTTTTCGTTAGTCTAGAATCCATTTAGATCTGCAAGACGTGACGTTTCATTATACCCTATTTCTAAGGTTTCAACTATATATAAAATCAGTAATATTGAACTCAGTTTATTGAAAAAGATATCTTGGTAGAAGTTGGTTAAGCAGACAGAAAGAATTAGATTTATGCCACTTATTTTTAGGTATTTGAAGGTTTCTTTTGATGTGTGTTGTGTGCGTATATATATATATATATATATATATATATATATATATATATATATATATATATATATATATATATATATATATATATATATATATATATGTAACCAATAGCATAAATACACAAAATATTTTGTGTCAGTAATTCACTCTCCTTTTCACCACAGGAAATGAAATGCACACAATTTTATTTCAAGTTTACATGCATGAATAAAAATAGATAGCACAGACTACCTGTCTGTGGTCAAAATATGACAGTCACAAGAATGATAAATCTCACAAAAATAGAAACATATGTACATACTTCTAAAAACAAATTGTTGTATTTCGCAAGATATTAAAAACAGGCATAAATAAGAAAATGGGGAAAATGAAAGAAAGAACACAAAAAGAAGAGAGGATGAAGGAAGGAATGAAAAAGGAAAACATTTAGGAAAGAATAGCTTGCCTTTTGATAGCTAGACTGCTAGACAAACATTTAGGAATTATAGAAGAAATAACATAAAATGTAATGAGAAATGTGACTTTAATGATCTTGTACCGTTTTTTTATACTAAACTGTGACAAAGTGGTGAAATTTTGAGAAAAACAAACAAACATGCAATAGTTATTGTTTCTTATTGATTATATTTAAATACTGAGTAAGGCAACATTTTCTGAACATAACATTTTCGCCAATGAAGCGAAATATTTAATCAGACCCGTTACAGCATGTATATAATCATCTGACCTGTTACAGCATGTATATAATCATCTGACCTGTTACACCATATATATAAGTATCTGACCTGTTACAGCATGTATATAATCATCTGACCTGTTACACCATAATATTAGTATCTGACCAATTACAGCATGTATATAATCATCTGACCTGTTACACCATATATATATAAGTATCTGACCTGTTACAGCATGTATATAATCATCTGACCTGTTAAATCATGAATATAATTATCTGACCTGTTAAAGTATGTATGCGTATCTAATTAGACCTGTTTCAGCATGGGTATAATCAGATCCGTTATGAAATATGTATATAATTAGAACTGTTAAAGTAATAGACCTGTTACAGTATGTATACAATCAGACTTGTCTCAGTAATTGTATTACAAGACCTGTTACAGTATGTATAAAATCAGACTTGTCTCAGTAATTGTATTACAAAAACTGTTACAGTATGTATAAAATCAGACGTGTCTCAGTAAGTATATTATCAAGACCTGTTACAGTATGTATACAATCAGACTTGTCTCAGTAATTGTATTACAAGACCTGTTACAGTATGTATACAATCAGACTTGTCTCAGTAATTGTATTACAATAACTGTTACAGTATATATAAAATCAGACGTGTCTCAGTAAGTATATTATCAAGACCTGTTACAGTATGTATACAATCAGACTTGTCTCAGTAATTGTATTACAAGACCTGTTACAGTATGTATAAAATCAAACGTGTCTCAGCAAGTATATTATCAAGACCTGTTACAGTATGTATACAATCAGATTTGTCTTAGTAAGTATATTATCAAACCTGTTAGACCAAGTATATTATTAGACAAAAGTCGATCTCTTCTGGTGTGCATGTCATTTCTTACAAGAAATGCACAAGGAATCTGTGCTTTGAGTATCACAAACACTCTTCTACATAGTGAACACGGTGCATGAGTATCACAAACACTCTTCTACATAGTGAACACGGTGGTCGAGTATCACAAACACTCTTCTACATAGTGAACACGGTGGATGAGTATCACAAACACTCTTCTACATAGTGAACACGGTGGATGAGTATCACAAACACTCTTCTACATAATGAACACGGTGGTTGAGTATCATAAACACTCTTCTACATAGCGAACACGGTGGTTGAGTATCACAAACCCTCTTCTACATAGTGAACACGGTGGATGAGTATCACAAACACTCTTCTATATAGTGAACACGGTGGTTGAGTATCACAAACACTCTTCTACATACTGAACACGGTGGATGAATATTACAAACATTCTTCTAAATATTGAACACGGTGGATGAATATTACAAACATTCTTCTACATATTGAACACAGTGGATGAATATTACAAACATTCGTCTACATACTGATCGCGGTGGATGAATATTACACTGTTCTACATACTGAACTTGGTGGATGAATATTGCAAATATTCTTCTACATACTGAACACGGTGGATAAATATTACACTCTTCTACACACTGAACACGGTGGTTGAGTATCACAAACACTCTTCTACATACTGAACAATATTTAATATTACAAACATTCTTCTACAAACTAAACACGGTGGTTGAGTATCACAAACATTCTTCTACATACTGAACACAGTAGTTTCTTACCGATAATATGACGGAACACTTTTAATATGGACATCTATATTGATAGAGATATCACATCGAAGAACCCCTTCGAAGATCCTATTCTTTGACACACACACACACACATACACACACACACACACACACATATATATATATATATATATATATATATATATATATATATATATATATATACACACACAAGGCTACGAAAGCAAACCAATGATATTTGTTTTATTTTGTTTTTTTTTCAGAAAGAAATATAAAACAAACAAACAAGCAAAAAAACCAAATGTATAAATTTGGAGTAGTGTCTAGGTAAATTTACAACCTGGTGGAAGTTATCTATTGTGTGTAATTAAACAATGCCTAAAATGTGCGCAAATTAAAATGAAAATTGTCTTTAAATGAAGTAATACATATTATAAAAATGCAGACTTCGAGATGGACCTTTGCAATGTTTCAGGAGTGGGATGTGGTTCCAGATTCTGAGACATAACATATTTCTAGACAACTTAAAGTGTAACTTGACAAAACATGTAATGGGACTCTTGTTGATAGAGGTTTCTGTTTAGGTTTCTTTCCAGTTGATTTTGTATCCTACTTGTTTCCGTCAACAATGATTATCACCTTTACCTTATTAGATATGACATATCCGACCAATTTTAAAATTTTTAAGCTCAAAGATCAGTGTGTTGGATTTGCAAAAAAGATACATTTGGGTAACGGTCAGTGTAATTGGCAACATAAAAGCGTTTAAGCTAATCCATCACGATTATTAACATGTTTCTTGGATCAACTTGGACCTTTTTCGCATTAACATTAGGTTGAAATAATAAATATCAAGAGGGAAGGTTGGATTAATTTTCGGTCAAATTGTAACTGGGGGAGGATCTGTGTGTGACGTCGGCATACTGATTAGCTCACGTGACTCTTGTAGTGCGTGTATCTCTGTCTGGCATCCCCGCGTTTGCGCAGACACACCAGTGTCCATGCGCATGCTCGGCTCGGCATCAGGACTCAGTTCCGATCGTAGTCGCCAAGAAGTGTTCCGCAGGAATCTTTGTAGATGGCGCCTTACAGAGGCAGGCACATAGTCTGGGTCTTCCATCCATTCGTTAGAATTGGAAGGTATTTTCCGGCAGGTAAAGGCAGCTTTAAAGTGGTTTCTGAAACTCTTGCTCATGAAACAGTAAATAATAGGATTAATTGCGATAAGCAAGTAAGGCAAAAACGGCGTTACCACTTTGAATTCATAAAATTTGTGGTTCAGCGACATTCCAAAAGCCGAGCCCAACTCTGCTATATGTACTGGAAGCCAGCACACAGCGAAAGCGGATGTAACAACAAATACTAACTTTACTACTCGCCTTCTTGTCGTGAGAGTTCGCACAGTCACATGATTCATTCTTACACCTCTTCTCATAGAAAGCCAAAGTTTCTTTGCAATTCGGAAATAGCAGAATCCCAGAATAGCCTGTGGTATGGCGTAAAGGAAAATAAACATAGTAAGAGAGTAGGTCTTGTGCCCCCATGAATATGACCAGTGATTTAAACACATATATTTGTTTCCTTCGTAGTAGGTCCAGAACATCACTTGCCTTGAGATGACCAATACTGGACTGTTAACCATCAGGGCCGCAATCCAGATACAGGCGATGATGAATACAGTTTTGGGGAGAGTTCTGCAAGTAGATAGAATGCAAGGTGTTTACATTTTGCGATATAAAAGAATTACACAATGTCACCACCCATCTTCGTCATTTTCGCTTAATAATGTTGTTATTATTATTTTTATTATTATTATTATTATTATTATTATTATTATTATTATTATTATTATTATTATTATTATTAACAGCAACAGCATGAACAACAATTTTGTATAATGGGACATGTATGAGGAGGTTATGGTAATCAACTGCTTTTTGAAGTACCCAGCATATAACAAGTAATATATGATGTCAATCATATTGGCCAGCTGCTACAAATTACTTTTATCTCTACCTGTATTTAGTGGAGATCTGACACGCACTCATGAAGGAAGACGTTCTTGTGATCTTAATATATCATCCAGTTAAGTTGCAGCTATCAGATTTTAAAGGGTCAATATCTGAGTATACCGAATAAACCAGCCTAAAGCTTCTTGATAGGGACTGATGGCTTTTATGTCGAATACCAATAACAAATTAAAAGAAGTAAATAAAAAATAACACTGAACAACAGATTATGCCCCTATGTTTACCTGTATGACTTTGATTGAACAGGGTACAGAATAGCGTTGTGACGATCTATTCCTACAGCTGTCAGTGTAACCACGCTGATCATCATCGTAACACCCATCATGTAATTGGTCATTTTACCTGAAAGAAAGAGAAAAAGCATAGGGCTCTGATATGCGAGAGTTATATCCACTTTTTTTTACTTACATCAGTTATAGACTGCTGTGATTTCATGTACTAGTATTTAATTTTTTGTACAGATTTCTTGGAGGTCCATCTTATCATGAAATGGAAATGAGTATACCATTTCATAGTGAAATTCTTATGAATACTGTGAGAATTATTTCCCTTTTTGGACATAGCGCAGTAATGACTTGTATATATCTTGTATGCTTATTGTTCGTGAAGAACTTAGTACATTTTGAAAATAAAAATGCCTACAACTCCTCACTCAGTTCAAGTGACCCTTTCCAATAGAGTTTTTACAGAGTGGACGGCAAGAATGTTTGAGAGACGTCAAAAACACATTCACATTTCGGACTCTTTGAAAACTATACATAAATAATGATAAAATGATTGAACAATAACAAAAGGCTGTGGTTTTGACAAAACAGTGCTGCTTTGACATTTTAAAATTACACGTTTTCCAATTATCGCTTGATTTGTAGCGGGTTTTGCCTTCAACTTGAAATTTACCTTTCCGGTCTTAAATACAAGATTTAATGCTTTTTCTCTATTAACAATCGCGCAGACAAAAAATCCTTTTGTCTGATAGCGATGACTTCATGAGACCGTTTGTAATATATAAAGCATATTGAAACCAACAATAACGGTAAAAATAAAATGAAATATTGTATCTTTATTCGTTCACTATTATATTAAATAACGGGGAGAATGATTTATGTTATATTTCTCAATGTTATTAAAATCTAGATCTACGTATCGATCTGACAGGTTCCCATACGAGGTCATTTTCTGTTGACCTTTTGATTCACCAATCAAATTACAGCTTTCATACTGCTGAAAGTGAAAACATCATTTGGAACATATGGTTGATAACGATAACTCTTCTTAACAAGAGATGTAACGGTCTGTCTGATAGGTTACTAAATAGGTGGACAGGGAATTCCAAAAATAAGTAGAAAACGAACTTTTAGCGGTGCCTGTCAGATCTCCGTTATTTCTGAGATCAAGATTTTAATCAAATTGTCCCATTCCTATACATTGATGACGCAGTTTGACCATGTGAGAAAGTCGTGTGAAATGCATCTATTCCACATGAGTGCACCTGATGACACGAAATTTAAATCATCATGCCTTTGATCAAAAAGATATCCACAACAGCTGCAGCGTACTTCAGTGTATCCATCATTAAGATATAAACCAGAATTGGCACAGGAATTAGATAAAAATTGGTCATAATCTTCGGTGTGGGATAGAAATTTTACCACCCTTCGGATCAGAATTTGTACGTAGACTCAATCAGTAGAGGGTTGTTCCTAACTGATAATTCTGCCCCTGCCGTGCAGTTTCCCTATTCCAACCCAAGTCATGTGACTCATTTTATTAGTATTTTTTCTGTGCCTGTCACATGATCCCAACGGTTTCTTATAAAGTAAAACAGTATTCGCCAACCACGTATCATTCTAATTTACTATACACAATAATATGAAGTATCGCGGACATATTTTGACACAATAATTGAACAATGGCTCCAACTCGCACCCCACACACAATCCCCGCATTTAAGCTGTGCCAGTGTGCGATCTAGGCGGGTATGTGAAACGATTGTTGTTGCAATATTTTATCGCATCTTAGTAAATATACTCAAAATAGGGACAATTTGACGAAATGTAAAATGAAACGGATACGAAGGAACATATAGAGAGATTGAAGCGTTTTAATACTGTCGGCAAAAGTATTAAGGTAACAAATCGACAAATTAACAGACAAAATATGGAGAATACGAAAGGAATTAAAGTGTAAATGTAAATTATAAATTGAACATTTTCCAGGGATTTCCCCCTTTGTACTCTCTATCACTCCATTTCCGAGATGGAATTTTGCAGAAAAGTTACTACGAGGTGTTCTGACTGTATCGCGAGTAGTTGTCGATCACGTTGCCGAAACAGACGACTTTGACGTCTTTTCGTGCTGATGCCCCGTAGGAATAGGAATTACAGCTAGTCATTAACCCGGATATTCTTAATAAGAAATATTGAGAGGATTATATCTTTAGGACACCAGCTGAGTTTCAGATTTATGAACTTTACAACCTCTGTTTCCAAAGTAATAATCACTGGTAATTGTTGTTGTTTTTTTTTAAATAATAGAAGCCCTCACCATACTAGCGAAAAGCGGATGATGAAAGAAAAAGAATCAAGTATTTTGTCGCGGTAAAATGATTTCGACAATGAAAATTGTCTTGTTAAACTGTAAGAGCGATTTAATATTTGAAATCCAAGTATTATGGCATAGTCTATATACTAATAGGCCCAATTCAAGTCGTGCACAATTATAAAGAACTGCAATGCAGAGTATTTCTTTTAATAAATGATGTACTCTTTCGCAGAGAAACAACATAATCTCTAAAGAAAGACGTAGATCTAACTAATGTAATATTAGGCACTCATAACAGATGTAATGGACCTAGCATCAGACATAAAAATGAAATCTGCCATCTTCGCTCGCGGCCAAGTTTTCGAGTCTATATGATATTGCTAGTAGTGGAATGGCAGTTCCTCGTTAATTGACCACACACGTTGCCGACACGTGTTGCTCTAATTTGAGAGACTAGTTCTATCCATGGTTAGGACTGAAACTGAATCCTAAGGAATTCCATAAGACTGGAAATGTAATAATTTGTTGCCACAGTGAAAGCACCACTTACAGAAATACTGAGGTGACCTTTCCCTATATAATAGAACTCTGTACCTGTCCACTTCTCGAGATCCTTCATTAGACAATCAAGTTGACTTTTTCATTAGTCAGTTTTATTACATATATAATTTACTGTCACGTCAACTGGAATCCAACGAAGCATAAACAGTTATTTCGGTTCCATTATTTATTTGAAAAGAAGAAAAGTTCGGTGTTAATATATGTTTGACATTGAAAATAAATTAAAATCTTTATAGGGTGTTCATTTACTTTAGAACCAAGCAGTATCGCCAATAGGAAATAAACATTCATTCATAAGATTTTCCAAAATAATTATTTGAAATTCTACTATTGTATTATAGCATTTGGGAATCGTAAGAAATTATGGACGATAAAATCCGAGTAAGCCAAACGTTTTCACCTACCGGAAGCATGGCTCTAGGCCGTATGTTAAAATAATGGCTACGTAAGACCGATTTCCTGGATAATTACTCTTCATTATGACGTGTAAGTTTACTCGGTGAAAGACGTGAAAAAACTAATGAATTATTGTTCATATATGACATCCATCACAGCTGCACACGCTCTGTCAGTAACTAAATTAAATGTTGCCAGACTGTTGACGCACATCGTTTGCAATGGTATGAAAACATTATCGTTTGACGTCACATCGTGCTCTAAAACGTTTCATCCGTTCATACTTTTTGGCCATTTACAGTAGAAATATTTGATAAAATTCGTCGAACCAGAAACTGTACAAATTTTAGGTACCTGAAAACAGCTAAGTAAATAAAATCATATGTGACAAACAATATACTTTGCACTACACCGGATCTGTGTAGATACACGTTGCTATGAGCATGTCGTATAAGCGGCACAGGCAATAATGGCTACGATGCCAAACTTTTTTCAATGTTCTGGGTTCAGATTTGTTACCTATTATGAAAGTTTTCAAGACAGGGGTGTTGAAGGACATTGGATCCAGCAAGGCATTAAGTCTAACATTGAATGCATTTCTTTAATAGTAACAAACTCCATCATAACCAGTTTTAAAATGGCGACATCACAAATGCCTTCTAATGTACCTAGCTAGTGACCCATTGTAGTCTGCAACTCAACGTATAGAGCGAAAATGCACACACACACACACACACACACACACACATATATATATATATATATATATATATATATATATATATATATAGAATGAGAGAGAGAGAGAGAGAGCGAGAGAGAGAGAGAGAGAGAATTGACATGCACGTGCATCTAAGATATGATCGAAAGATTGGTTTCTATCGATAAGGAAAAATATACATATGTTAACATGAGCAAAAGCCATAACGATCCTGAAGTTCCATAGTTACTAAGATACAAAATAAGTTTTAAGAACAGCAATTGGCTTTCACTTTTGATCTTTGACTAATTTGGACACATATGTAGGGGACTATGTACTCAGATCTAAATCTAATTTTGGGTACAACAAAGGTTCCTAAAAGACAATCAGAACACACAAACACACACACACACACACACACACACACACACACACACACACACTCAATGTGAAAATATTTTGCAATTAATTTCTTTATAGGATCACAATCCTAGGTACTTGTGAAACATGGATTATATTCTCTCTACAAAAATATCTTACTACATGTTGAACTTACACATTCATATTCATTAGAGGTACTAATTAAGAGATCGTGTACCTCATTGTATTAGGAAAGCACTCAGCGTCACCCAACAATGTCATCTGGATTTGCAAACTACCCACAGATATATGAAAGATACCACCGTTGTGATAATTAGGCATACCAATTATGAAACGCGTTAAGTAATACAATATGGAAAGGAAATTTGTAAACACAAGTCAGTTCGCTCCATACGTTTTATACCGAATGAATCCATTAACTTTATCCTCTACATGCCTGCTCAAAGGTGCTCAAAGGTGCTTTATCTTATTTCAGATTCATGTTTAAAAGTTATTGTGACAAGGTTGTGAGAAAACTATTATGGGTAGAAGAAATATTATATTTTAATTTTTAATATGCTAGGGAGCTTTACCTCAATTGTCTATTTTAAACACGCTTTGCTTACGACCACAGCTAAGACGGAGATTCTCGATCGCATTGCATCATGACAGAAAAAGCAGGCATATAAGTCGAGCACTATCATTGTTTTAATTACACCATTTTTGGTTTGATAAAAAAAATATTATTGACCATTCTCTGACAATCCTTGACATGCAAAGTCAAGCAGAATGCAATACCTTATGAATCTATTCAGTAATTGAAGTTAGCTATACCTTTTGATCATTATAGAAATATCCACCTTAAATGAGATTGAAGGTTTTTTGCTAAGTGTTAATAAGAAACATGCAATATATTCTCAGCAAACCTGATTTATCATTGGCACTATCTATCATAATAAAACAGAGTAGAAAGAATGACAACTCTTTCTTAACATTTTTATTAACAAGGAGGGGATCATCAAAGAACCACATTGTCTCTTTAAATAAAAATAATACTGGGGCGGAGAAAAGAGACTGACATTGTGATCAGAATCAAAGTCTGGGTTGCGCAACAAGCCCTTATTTCATACAGTTCAGCATACAGCATACAGCTGATGAGATCATTCTTTTAAGAGCAATTGTCGCTATATTCAAATTTTGGGCGTGAAATAGAGAAATGTATACAATAAATTGTGGATTTACTTGCATATATATAGTCAGAAAGATTTGCTGTCGCTGCTGTATGATGGGGTCATTATCTTCATATCCAAAACAAAGATGTTCTTTTATAGATGATGTCATCATATTGATAACTATAACTAAGATGTTCTTTTATAGATGTCATCAAATTGATATCCATAGCAAAGATGTTCTTGTATAAATGATCTCATCATATTGATAACCATAACAAAAGATATTTTTTATAGACGATGTCATCATACTGATATCCATACCAAAGATGTTCTTCTGTAGACGATGTCATCATATTGATATTCATAGAAAAGATGTTCTTTAATGAATGATGTCAAAATATTGATAACCATAACAAATATGTTCTTCTATAGATGATGTCATCATATTGATATCCATAGCAAATATGCTCTTCTATAAATGATGTCATCATATTGATATCCATAACAACGATGTTGTTTAATAGGCAACTGTGTACATAAACGGTTGAATTTATGTATAAGACTAGGGCTTTGTTTCTTCCTAAAGATATTAAAACATCGTTAAGGCTAAAACTTCTAATAGCGCAGTCCAGATTAAGGCCTTGTTAATCACGGTTTAAACCTGACTGCATTGGCATGTTAATCCTTTTGGTTTATGGTCTGCATGACTGATAGCAAGTCTAACTTTTTTCATAAAAGAATCTATTTCATTTTTCAGTTAATGGACATAAATAGTGCGTCACGAAGCAGACAGGATCCATCTATGATACATTCTGGAGACTTGTGTATAGTAACGGAAATAATGAAATTATATAATCTGTGTCAATTAACACTGACATAGGTCTTTCAGCTTTCAATATTGCGTGTCTTTCTGAATAATTTGTTTTGGAGATTAAACGAACTAAATATGTATCAAAGTCTGCTACATTATGTAATCAATTAAGAAAAAAAGCCAGGCTACATCCGATATAGTGAGGAAATCGCTCTTTATCTGAATCAATTGTGGATCAATTTTCTGTACTGCAGAGTTGCGTTATAGGCTCAAAGGAAGTATTAAATCAGTGCAACAATGTTTTTGATACAATAATTTATCAGATGGATACTCTGTGTTTTTGTGTAATAACACCTCATGAAGTCACAAATGACGTCAAGACGTTGTATAAGGTAGACATAATGTCCGAGACATCCAGATGCACTCGAAATTCAGATCACTACATTTTTTGTAGCTTTATAAAATAAAAAAATAGTATTTTTTCACCATTTAATGAATTGACTCTTACAGTATTGTGTCAAATGAAACTGTTGAATAATTGAAATATTTCTGCTTGCAAAGACCCACAAACGATGTATGTGGGAAAACAAATGGGTGTAGAAAACGTTAAAAAAAAAACAATTGTTGTGTCATTTCCTCCAAATTGATCTACCAATATTACGCAGCCATTAAAATTTTATAGTGACCAATTGTTTCAAAACTCTGCTGATCAGATGTATTGCGGTGAAATCTGTCCGTTTGTCACTCATCTAGTATCTTTACTGTCTCTGTTATTTCTTATTGATAACTTGCATATTCTAGGGTTCAACTTTCAAAGCTCTTTTGAAATTTGTGTAACTAGTGCAACACACACTAAAAGCCTGTGGTTTGATTAGAGACTACGC
The DNA here is from genome assembly GCA_029931535.1 of Margaritifera margaritifera. NCBI lineage: Eukaryota > Metazoa > Mollusca > Bivalvia > Unionida > Margaritiferidae > Margaritifera > Margaritifera margaritifera. Next base: position 1,720,204 of record JAQPZY010001367.1, read on the forward strand.
ATTGATACATCCTCTGTCTAACTTACAAACAGAGAGAGAGAGAGAGAGGATTTGGCGTTTGTTCTAAATATTTTCAGTCGTCCCACGCTGGTTATCTTTGTATTTAAAAAGATCATGCAAACAGTCTGTAACGATCATGCGCATCTGTATCATTTTTAAATGAACACGCGTTTTAATTATCTTTTGCCTGATAAGTTACAATGTACGTCAAAAAAAACCCCAGTCTTATACAAAATTGCACAACAATGGATATAGGCGTAAGATCACAGTTATCAACTTGTGTCCTTCTACACACTACCGTAAATTCATGATTATCGGGGAGTACTAATTTTCGTGACATTTTTACTTATTACAAAGCACGAATTTAGAGGCACAACGAACAATGAGCCGTCCGTGAATACAATACAAACCTTTCCTTTTAATCTTAGATACATGGTACCGGTTATAATCTTTGATATCTGGACCCGGTTTAAGCCTTAGATATATGTTCCCGGTTTAAATCTTAGATATCTGGTTTCGGTTTTGATCTTAGATATATGGTCCCTGTTTTAGTCTTATATATCTGGACCCGGTTATAATCTCAGATATCTGGTTCCGGCTTTAATCTTAGATATATGGTTCCGGTTTTAATCTTAGATATCTGGTTCCGGTTTTAATCTTAGATATATGGTTCCGGTTTTAATCTTAGATATCTGGTTCCGGTTTTAATCTTAGATATATGGTTCCGGTTATAATCTTAGATATATGGTTCCGGTTATAATCTTAGATATCTGGTTCCGGTTTTAATCTTAAATATCTGGTCCCTATTTTAATCTTAGATATGTCTGATCCCAGTTTTAATCTTACCTGTCTGGTCTTGGTTTTGAAATGTTCTCAAATTTTCTCTTCCTCAGATTGAGATTTATAAAAATATTCTTATTTCTTGGCTTGGAATTGAGGTTTTCAGTGAACATTAAGCATACATTAAGGATTAAAATACAGACATACTATCTTGCATTTTCGTGAAATTAATCTTCTTTTATCTCGGAGTAAAAGTAAGGAATTCCTCAAAGCATGTTGGCTTTTTTTTAAGTATTAAAGTACTAACATGTGTACAATTGTAAAATTAAAGAGTTCTATTTCATCCCTTGTATGAGCTATATATCTCACAAAACTCCCAGAATTGTCAGAAATACCATAAGCGTGATAATGCAAAACCTTAATTTGAGGAAAGTGTTTGAGAAATCAAGATTATATAAACGTAAAGGACACAAATGTTTTAGACATTCCTTTAAATAATGACATGTTTCCGTTCTAAAGATATTGGATTAAAAATGATTCTCTGCACATTCATGACATGTTTTGCTTTATATTCCTCTAGAGTTCTGTACAAATTTAACAGTAAAAAACCTGATACATATTTTTCTTTCCATTTGTGTATTGCAGATAAGCCAGCGCCTCAACAGATTTGATGCTCGAAAAGATGTGAACCGAGGCACGTGTTCAACAATTGCAGGACAAGCACTAGAATATAACTACAGTATACTTTGGAAGGCAATTTGACATAGGTTTCATTAGCTTGCTATGTTAACGAGTCCATGGTTAATGTTCAAATGAGAAACTCAGCTACGCTAATGAGGGACAAATGGCAGTCGCAGCATTATCCGGAACTCCTAGTTCAAATACAAGCAATTCGGTGGCACGTGTGACCTGATGAAATGAAATGCCATAAAGTCAGAGGGGAGAAGATGACTTGACTGATCCAGAACATGATTTAAATAATTTTTTGTTCAAATAGAGAGAAATACTCGGATGTGTGATAGATTAGTCACGGATGGTTATTCTCTTTTAACTGTATATATTTTTAAAGATTATATCGTCATATCAATTGCATGTTATGAATGAAAATTTAAGCTACACATGAAAATTCAGACAAATACGTTTTGCTTTGTTTGGTGTTTAACAGCACATCAACGGTACCTGACCTGGACTAATCTGATGGTAGGATTCGAACCAGTACCCTTTCGGTCGCGAGTCAATCACGCTAATAACTGACACGGGCGTCTGCGGGGAGAAGGGGGGGGGGGGCAAGGACGGGCATTTGTCTCCCCCTGGATTTTGTTTACAAATCCATTGTGCAGTATATATATATAGCACCTTTGATTTGAGATTTGCCGCCCCCCCCCCCGGAAAAATGGCTTTGCCCTCCCCCCCCCCCCGGAAAAATTCATGCGGACGCCCGTAGTAACCACTGAGCCATTGTGGCTCCTTTAATGGAGCACATTAAAATGGGTGAAATTTAAATTAATAAAAGTACACATAGGCATACCTTCAGTTATGTCAGTCTTTGGTATATGACTAATATATATATATATATATATATATATATATATATATATATATATATATATATATATATATATATAATGCTATTGAATACTATACTCGTGCATAAACAAGCGTAAGATGTCCAAGTATTTTGTATAAAGAACGAGCTTTGTTATTTACACATTGGCAAAACAATAATAAATGCCCGTAATAAAAATTAAGGACATTTAATTACACATTTTTACCAAGTCTTTGCTGGAAGCATTAAGATTGCTTAAAATCATATTATGTGACGCAGAAAACTAGAAGTTATTAGTTATTAACATCATTAAGGAAGTACTTATGTATTCATGTGCATTCTGGTGTGCTTTGATGTTTAAAATATAGTTCCGCTATTTATGACACGAGATTCAATATTATGTTTATAGCTACTTGTAACTGTAAGAATTGAACATTATATTTTACAGGCGTCATGAAGTGAAGAAGCTTAAAAATCGGTTGTACACTGAATATCTCCATGATGCCGCATGGTGTCAGTCAGTACACTGTATTGACGTCACACAGAGTAAGTTGACTTCGTCTCTGCCATTAGTTTTCTGCTATTTAATGAGGCAAATCTGAGTCAGACGTGTGTGTAGAAGTTGTATGTACTAGTTATAAGCAAAACAGCACACGACACCTGCCAAAATTGAACTAATTTTCTACTGCTATTACAAATCTACCGCTTACGTTTTACTGATATACATGTCAAAGAATGCAAAGTGTGTCGCGTAGCTTTGGTGCAGTTTTCTTGTTGATACATTGTTTCCGAATTTCAAAAACATTTTAACGATGTTTTAAAATTAAGGTGATAGTTGCTTTTTATGTACAAGTAGCTGGACTGTAAAGGACGTTATAGCACGCCTGCTTCTTTCAGTAATAAGTAGACAGATCTACAACTCAACCAACAGTGTTGTTTCTGTCCAACTGTCAGACTTTTCAATACCAGAGCGTAGGTATGCCCACAATTATCTTATGTTAATAGCTATATCAATACAAAGTGAATATCTACATTGTTCCTCAAAGTATATTTTGTTAGAAGTTCTGCTTTTTGCACCAAGTACTAAGTAATTAGCTTAGAAGTGAGCCTGTCTTTTATCTTGTAGGATTATATGCATAATTTGTCTTTAGATGGATTTAACTACCCACATGTTTTATAATTGTTTCTTTTACATAACGTGCAACCTAACTTTACTCGGCACAATATAGTCAGGATTGTGCTGATATGCCCATATATATATATATACATATATATATATATATATATATATATATATATATATATATAGAGAGAGAGAGAGAGAGAGAGAGAGAGAGAAATAGAAACGAAAAAAAAACTTTTTTCAAGGTTCTCGGGTCAAAAACCTTTTTCAATGGTAGAGTTCGCGACAAAAAGGGTGTGTTATACAGTATGGATTTTGCCCCCAAAGAAATCTTTTACTTGCAAGTTATGTTTACGGTTGTCTACACTGATGCCCTCTAACCGATTTGTATACATAATTTAAATTCGCAAAAAAATGTTAAGCGCTGTTCGGGTATAGTATTCCTTTAAAGTATATATGCGCAATATAATGTTTGACATAGCTATGAAATTGAATCCAAAGTCAAGACTTTTTGAATGTCGCATTTGAGAATTAGTTTAATTTTCTTCATAGTCTGGACACGTCATCGCATTACGTTTTTCATCAAAGTGATGAAGTAGTTTTTTTTAAAGGTAACCTGTGTTTATTTTGTAAACTTTTAAAAAGTTTTCACACGAACTTGAAAGATATGTCAATACCCTGTCGTGCGATGTCCACCAGTTTCAATGCTTTTTCATGTACATTTGTATGTGTATCACTAGCTTCTAACAGTCTAGAAACTTTCAGATACAGGACATAAACCTTGCATAAAGAGAACACACAACTTTCAAATCTGTAAAAAGAAATTAAATATTTAAATGCGTATGAAATCTAACTTTAACAAAAAAATTATAAAAAGGTATAATCTTTTACCACCACTTTGATGAAAAACGTTATGTCATGATTTGTACAGACTTTGATGACAATTAAAAAAAATGTTCAGTTTGTCATTCATAAAGTCTTGACTTTGGATTCAATTTCATGGCTCAATTTCAAACCTGTTGGCTCAGGGACTAAATAAAACGGGCCAATTCTCACGGGGAATCGGACCAGCATGAGGAAGTTTCAATAATAAGAACGCGCTTGAAGGTACATAATGTATATTTATAAACTGTGAGAAAAGTTGAACGTATATATATAAGTTTTGGATAATCTTGCCAAAGTAGAAGTCTAATGTTTAATGTTAAAGAAGAGATCTGACAATACGGATACAAAGCAAGACATTAACACTGCGAAACTTCGAATATTACAGATGCCTGACTGTGTGCCCGTAAAATTAAGTCCTTCATAGCTTCATCATGAAGCATTTGACAGCGAATATTTAGATTCACTGTCCAATCCTATTTAAATATTCGATCTCATCGTCGTATTACGTAGTCTTCACTGTATTGAAAATTTCTAACATTTTATCACTGAAAGCAATTACTGAGTAGGCAGATCTCAAATGCGAACGATCATTACAAAACTGATCAATATTTTGTGCCATTTTAACCGGAAAAGATTGACTGAGAACATAGTAAACGATACAGTATAATATAACGTCACAATGTCATGGATCACGTCTTGCAGCATCAGAAGTCACAAATGGTTTCCTGGTCACAAGGATGCTAAAATAAAATATACTGAGACAGGAAATAATTCTAGATGCTAAAAGCTGCCAGCCATCATTCATTGTCAAAGATTAAAAAGGGTTTAATTGATGTTTCTCGGAATGTAATTATGTGATATAACGTTTGCTCATATATACTTGCTGGTGGAATTGCATTAGGGTTTACGCCGTAAAATTGTGTGTGTGCGTGTGTGTGTGTGTGTGTGTGGGGGGGGTTCTTTATGGTACAGGCATGATTGTTTCTTTCTTCATCCATTTAATGCATATCCAGTGAAAAATAAGCTTTTGTAACGCAGATCATTTGCATTTGTCGCTTCCTATTTCAAGTATTCAAATATGACTTTGAATTGAAAAGTTGAGCGATACCTGAATGCGTAGAACGCTATTTAACGGAGCTTTGGTACTTATACTGACCGAATCAATTTTTCCAGTATTTTTTTCTTACTTTAGTTACGGATAAATCTAGTCCATCTGCGCATGTGTGACTGAAGTCTGAAGGAGAACTGCAAACATTAAAAAAATAATACACGGTATGATCGTGAGAATTATAGTAAAGTTTTGATGATAAAAGATATCGAAATAGTTTTGCATACCATGTTTAGGTAGATGATGTTGACTTCTGCCACTGATTATAGGAACATAATATAAAGTCCCTTTGCAGTAAAATAAATACACCTTGTTTAGTGGGGCATCTTGTAACACAATACACTTTGTCTAGTGGGGCATCTTGTAATAAAATACACCTTGTCTAGTGGGGAATCTTGTAATACAATACACTTTGTCTAGTGGGGCATCTTGTAATAAAATAGACTTTGTCTAGTGGGGCATCTTGTAATAAAATAGACTTTGTCTAGTGGAGCATCTTGTAATAAAATAGACTTTGTCTAGTGGGGCATCTTGTAATATAATACACTTTGTTTAGGGGGCATCTTGCAATAATCTTGTTTGAAGACAAATATGAGATTCTAAGACATTTAAAGGTGTATGAATTGTCAGCATTGTATTACCCAATAGTGTGATTTTGGTTGCTACAAAACCTACTTTCTTAGGTCAAAATTGACCAACAGATCCTGTCGCGAGTGATCACTATAGTGTTTGAAACTTTCTATTTGCAAATTTGTGTGAACACAATTATGAGTGATCACAATAGTGTATGAAACTTTTCCTTCGCAAAACTCTGTGAACACAGTGTAGGTGTTATGCTCAATAAATGCTCGAAGAACAACGACAAACTTAAAAATGTATTTGTCAACATCACACAACTTGATTCATTGTTATGCGAAAAGGGTACGACATGCCTGCAGGTAACTTTCATTTGGGCGGTAGAAGACTTGCATTCAGTGGCCTGATCGACTCTTTTTGTCATTCTCAGAACAGAAATATCATCAAGACGTTATTGAAGTTTTAAGTCCTGTAATAACCTAGTACCATGGTTTTAAAAATGGTTCTTTAAGTGTGTTTACTTTCGAGCAACCCTGCCATTAAATCATAAATTTGCAGAGCAACGCTTTTTGTGCGGACACCTCTTATTAATTCAATTTTAGAGTTGGACATAAGTCGCACGCAAAAGGTCAGCGCGAAAGCGTAAAAAATAAGATTACCGCGAAAATGAGTACACTTACAGTATACAGTGGTTTTTAGGGAACAATAAGTGAGGAGATTAAAGGCAGTTGTAAGAGGAGAAAATATATACAATTACTTACACATAATCTCTCCAAACGGCCAAATGTCGCTCCAGTACATCACAGACGTCGTCGGTACACATGTAAAGAGATACAAACTGTCTCCTATTGCCAAATTTACCAAATAAACATTTGTGACTGTCCGCATAGTCTTGTTCTTAACGAAGACGTACAAAACAAGTCCATTTCCGATCAAACCGATAATGAAGGTCACCCAGAATATCACCGGAAGTACACGATGCTCAGCAATTTCCGGTAACTCAAAAGGGTCGTATATCCAATCCGAAATGGTAAAATTCATGAAACTATAATGATTTCCATACAAATCTGAAACATTTTTGTGCTTATTTAGCAATTCTGGATGAACAAAATGTCTCCAAGAATGTTCAGATGAGTTTGAATCGACGAGTTCAAAATCAGGAGGTACATAATACTCATCCGACGACATCGTCAGCACGTGGCCAAATATTTGGCACAACTTCACTAACAAAAAACCTTGTTCTTCTTTTAACAGACTAAATTAAAAAGTATTTTCTTCTTCATGTAAAAAATAATTTGAAATATTTTAACATACGTGTAAGACTAGAAAGACTATCCAAAATGTACAAATTCAGGGGAAGAAAATACTAACTGCAGTACACATTGTTTATCAGCTAACCGATTGTTGATTAAGTGTGGTGCTATTTATGATACATTCATGATATTTTAATCTTGGAAGCGCCGCCCAGTAATCAATAAAATGGACAGACCAGCTCTATTGTATATGTCTAAGCTCAATCCACAAGACTGCGACTTAGGGCGTATTGCTTCCTCTTGGAAAATTCTTGGTCGTGATTGGTTGTTAGCTGATGCAAGGAAAACCGTACTTGTAAATTTATTTGGTGCAAAAAAGTCCGCTTAAGTGGAAATTATTACTTAAGGTGCGTACAGGAAGCGTCTTTAATGATGAGGAAACAAGGCTACGGACATCTAAGCTAAATAATTAATAGAGAATTAATAAAATAATAACTTAATCTCTCTACATTGTTAAATGACGTCTCTGCAATGATAATGTTGCATATTATCAGGGAAAGTTTTGTGTCACATTGGCTTTTGACAGAAAATATTTTTAAATGATATTTTATTTCAGCGAACTTTATTACTAAAATGTAACAGCGACTAATTGTTTCAAGTAAAGACGAAATACAACCTGCTCTGGAAAAACAGCAGTTATTTTCTTTTAAAAAACTAATTACATTTTAAGAGCATGACATGAATTGCTATGTTCATGAAGTATCCTTAGCGACTGTCGAGAGATCTACTTGCTAAACGATACAAGGAACTGGTTAAAAAAAAAACATTTGCGTAAGCTGAAGAATTGCCAGAGGTAAAAAAAAGAGATTTGTCGTGGCAGCGTATAGATAATTCGTCTTGAAACAAAGAATTATTATTGATTTTTTTGCCGATACTTAGCATGGATACATAACATACGTTTATTTCATGCATGACGCACAACAAAAATAACCATGTAGGGATTCTACAAAAGTCAGAAGAGGATAATTACAACTCTGGGAATTGTTGTTAAGCGTTTGACTCTACTTCGAAACTTTATACCCTTTAAGTTCAGTTTAATTTATGTATCAAAGATCGTTATATTTCACGTAATTTTGCACAATAAAATTGTATCGAAGAAAGACAAGACATTTTCATACTTAAAAATAACAATTATGAGTAGGGAACATACAAGATTCTCAGTCAATATGGCGTGTTGACTAATAATTGTTCATCAAATGGGCATGTAGATGGCAAATAATTAAGGATATACCTGGATTAGAATAACTATCAAGTCTCATACTCTGCTAATTTCTGTTGGGATTGTTTTCCACATGAAACGAAACTTACTCTTTACCAAAACATGCCCGTTTTTAGAATGTGTAAAACGGCCGAAAGTTACACATGCAGATGGATGGATGCATGCATGAACACATACATACATACATACATACATACATACATACATACATACATACATACATACATACATACATACATACATACATAAATACGTACATGCATACATACGTACATGCATACATACATACGTACATGCATACATACATATGTACATGCATACATACATATGTACCTGGAGAGATGGATTATACCTATCGGCATGTATTCTTAACTTTCGCTTCTCATTAGCGTTCTACATTTCCAGTGGACTAAACCACCTGACCACATATATCAATGTGCAACTTACTTCGAACTATAACTGAGAATTCTCTTTTCTAGTTATCGGGAAAACCGCTTCGACAATGACACAAGTAGGTTAGTGTGACGCAAAACGCTTCCGTTAGAAAGATCATTAGCACTTTTCACTTTAGACATTTCTACGTGTCTTTATTCCCTCTTCTATTTTCGATTTCGGAACGATTTATACCTCAGAACAGAAAGTAACTTTACTACCAAGTAACAACAGACATTGGAAGTAAGGCGAAGATATATATTATAATATGTCAATATTCGTGGTTGTGTAGAGAGAAAGAGAAAGGGGAAAACAAATAGGAGAAAAAAAAACAAAGTGGCAGTTTGATTGGATTGACATGTTACGATTAAGATATAAGTAGTAAAAGTGACAACCATCGGTGTACATTTGAATCAGAATGATGAAATTCATCAGCTGAAATGGGAATGTAAGGTAATTCTATCTTTTTAAAGGAGAGGTACGTGTTGCATAAGGTTGAAAATTTAAAGATTGCTAAAAAAAATATCCGGTATGTTCTACTTGTAAAGGAATCAAACACAGTAGAATGCCAGGTTTGTATATACTGATCTTCCAGTTGCAATATGACTTTTTTCCAATCAAGCTATAGAAGGAAATGACTGAGATAAGCATATGTTAATCAAACCCAAGTCACAAAAGATCTGTCTAAAAAAGGAAAGACATTTATAATTACCTGTACCTTCATTTGGCTTAGTGTACATGTTCTATCAGTGTGTGTGTGTGTGTGTGTGTGTGTGTGTCGCACGCGCTCGTGCGCACGCTTCTGTATTTGCTGTTCTACCTTAACAGTTCAGTTAAATACTTAGTGTAAAGACTGATATGACAAATAACCAAATGATGCTTGTATGCAGCATCATTGCAGAGGCTTTTCTAGCTTGTATGCAGCATCATTGCGGAGGCCCTTCCAGCTTGTATGTAGCATCATTGCAGAGGCCCTTCCAGCTTGTATGCAGCATCACTGCAGAGGCTTTACCAGGTTGTATGCAGCATCATTGCGGAGGCCCTTCTAGCTTGTATGCAGCATCATTGCGGAGGCCCTTCCAGCTTGTATGCAGCATCACTGCAGAGGCTTTACCAGCTTGTATGCAGCATCATTGCGGAGGCCCTTCCAGCTTGTATGCAGCATCATTGCAGAGGCCCTTCCAGCTTGTATGCAGCATCATTGCAGAGGCCCTTCCCGAAAATCAATAAAAAGTTAATTGCAGCTAGTAAAATTCAGTCTGTTGAGAGGGGCACCATTCAGCGGTAATTCATAATCTTGTTTATATTTCATGTTAGTTCCTCCACTCTGTTTTAAAATAGCATTAAAATTATTTCTTTTCAGTAAAACACCCTCGCTTAGTTCGTTTGCAAAAGTTGATTATGTCATTATGAAACATATAATATAATAATAATAATTAACAACGATACTAACCAAACTTCAGACGCGGTGCCTCAATTCTGCAAATGAACAAAAATAAATGACAATTGACGAATAATAAAAAAATGAACGAAATCAAACATAAAAGGAATGAAAACGAACAAAAAGGAAATGGAATGAAAATGAACAAAAAGGGAATGGAAATAATGTTAAGTATTACTAATTAAAATATACTTTCGATAACTGAAATTATTAATAGTTAATCGCAAAGTGTGATTTAAATAGTTAGTGGAGAAAACGAATGATAATAGAGTTAAGCATTTTGGAAGAAAGTTATACAATTGAAACAAAACTGAACAAGGAAATTGGCATAGGGACTCTTCCATTGTTTTCTATAACAGATAAATTAAAAAAGAAAACTGATGAATGAAACCAATGCCTAGATGTATATTGCTTTTACAATTTTTGCATTATTTCAATTCAGAAGTATCCAGACAGACGATAATAAATCAATCATGAATTCTAGAGCTGAAATATCCTTTTCTAAAATACGTTTTATATCTGAACTTAAAAGAACATTTTGAATCACATGACAAAAAGGGAATTCGGACATTTTAAAGCCCGAAACTACATCCCAAAGATTGGCTGTGGATCTAGCTACGCCCCATCAACATTTCCTATATACAAGTTATAAATATTAGGTGAAAGTCACAGCTTTACAACATGTCGTTCAAATAAATAGTATGACTTATAGAACAGCAAACAAAAATGTCTACAAATATATTCAATCTATAAAAATTCTAAAATTTGTATATTGAGTTTACATTAGATAATATGTAAAAGTGTTTCGTAGTCATTAGAGATTTAAAAAGAATATGAATACATACTCCATCTCTACAGTGTAAAGGAATCACGTAAATCTTGAAGGTAAGACTGTTTTAAATTGTTTTTAAAACAAAGGAATAACTTTATCGAGATGTAAAATCAACCTTCAAAGCAATATGAAACCGTGTTACTCATAAATACAACAATGGTAGCCGCAAGGGTAACGGTCTAGAATTTTCAGGAAGCAACTATCTGTTCACTTTATTATATTATGAAAATAGATAACATATTTCAATGAAGAGGGAACTAAGACACCAGATTACTTGAATGAAAGATTGCGGGAACAAGGTTTCGTTACTTAGTATTTAAGCAACATGGATGATTATTATGCTCAATCTACTCATGTAGAGATTTTGGTATCTACTAGTGTCAGAGACCTTGATGTTATCCTCCATGTTACTGTAAAAGTTTATGTCTCTACCTGAATGCATAATGAATCTGTATCAGCAATGACTAGTCTCTTTATATCAAAATCTGTATTCAACTTGTAGTAAAAGTCATACATTAGCGACATGCTTAACACTAACACAGTAAAACCTCCGTAAACTGGTTGGGTTTCTTTGCTTTTTTTTTTTTTTTTTTTTTTTGTTTTTCAAACTGACTAACACTAATCATCGTCGTCAATAATTATGTTATTGCGAATAAATATTTCTGACATTTGAAAAACGTGTTGTTTTTTTTTTGTGGTCCCTCCCTGTCCATCCCAGCATATATGGCTGATTAGAAACTTTGGAAAGGACCCCTCTAATCTAGATTTAATTAATTAGTTCCTTTATGCCAAATATAAGTTATAATTTAGAGTGAGGTTTCTCTTGTTGAATCATATTTTCCAAATTTTCTTGTTCTTGGGTTCCAGGTCCGTACTCGCCTCCCTTCAGGTATTGCCTGTCGGTCGGCTTTCCTTCCCTTTCTTACCTAGATTAATTATTGATGTATAGTGACCTTTGCCAGAGGTCTGAGTTTTTGGAAGATGACAAGTCTTTTTTTTAAAGTTTTTGAAGAAATTTCTTTTTAAATGTTGATGTCTTTAGGTTTTTATGGTTATAAAGTTTAAAGCTAGTATGGATAAAATTTTCTGAGTTTAGATTATTTCTTAAGTTGAATTATTTATATTTATGAGTGCGTGAATGTTCTTACCTGTTACCAGTTTTCTTTGTTAGATATATTAGTTGTTATTAGATATTGCTAATTGGATTATATTGTTAATACTTTGTCATAGTAGTGATTATTTCATGCATATTATGATTAGTTATAGTTGTTTTTGGGTAGGTACTTGTGTTTTGAGTTGTACCTTTTATATTTATTTTTTTATTTTTTTAATTCTAGTAGATGAGTTAGTTTTTAATAGATATGCTATTTTGAATGCGTTATTGTATAGTATTATTTTGCATATTATTGTTAGTTCATAGTTATATTGATTAGTTACATATGTTATTACATGGTTATATTGGAATACACAATATATGGGCTTCTGTAGGGCTTCCAGCACTTCCCCATATATTGTTTCAGCTTGAGCCAGTATTTCTTGGGTACCTGAGCGTCTGCTCACCACGAGCTTTTGGTGCTGCCCGGTCCGCACGATTTTTGTATCGAAATATTTTTGTAGTAATGTCATCTTTTACTTTCAATGTTGTCCAAAAAGATTTTCTTTTCCTGTCAGTATTCTATACTTTTAGTTCATTCAGCTTGTCACGGAATTGTATCGTTTATATCAATATGTATATGTGATCAAAAATGTATTCGGGTTTCGTTTCCGACTAGAGCGTTACTCGGGGGTTGTTTATTTTTTTCGGCTCTAGTTATTTTGAAATACTGAGCGCGATTCACCCCATGCTGCACGTGCAAATTGCCTGCAGTGAAAACTCACGTACCTAGCTGCTGCGCATATCTGTCACAGCTAGAGTACATATAGAGCGAATTCTCTATAAACAAATTACACTACGATGAGTCTTGTCAGAAAGCTTACCTCTTTACGGGAGCAAAACTTCAGCTGTAGAGGTATGTGAAATTTAAGATTGTATTCTTTATCACTATTCGTTTTATATGACATAATTGTTTCATATATTAGATGTTTTAGAATTTATTCTAAATTCTACGGAGAGTCAATACCTAGGTCATACAACGCCATGATATTAGAAATACTATAGGCTGGTTCAAGTTAGCTATTTGTTGTAACTGAACAGACGGGTATTATTTAATTATACGCGGCATGCATTGAATGATTAATGTAATGTGTAACGAGACGTAATTCATGTGCGCGCATGCGCAACATATATCAATACAAAAGTACTAACCGTGTCATATGTACTACACGGTTTAGTTGTTATACTTTTAGCTGTTCCTTATGTATGGTTTGGTGGTGTGAAGTCACAGAACTCTGTGTGGTTTCGTGTGACGTGTACGCTGTGTCTGGTGACGTTGTTTCGGAAGAGTGTACTGGTTTTCTCGATGCGAGGGACCAAGGCTTCTCGACCAACGGGTCTGTGTTAATGTGAAGGCTCTCGAGAGATCCTTCAACAGGCTGGGAGGGGTGGACCATGCGTGGTGGCTCCTTGACCATGGACTAGAGCGGGTGGAACCGGAGATACATCTTGGTCGTCAAACGGGCGCCACGATAGTTATATTTATTGCGTGTTCCATTTTATTGTTATCTCAATATTGCTATCTGTGCAAGATTACATTCATTCCCATTTCAATGTCGCTATATGTGTGATAGATTCATAATTTCATGCATTCCCATTTCATTTTCGTTATATGAACGATATATTCATAAATTCATACATATTCCAATATCGCTTGATGAATTGATAAATTGATGAGTATCATATTGATAAGTGCATAAATCACATGCTTTGGTCACCCTTGGTACTTAATAAGACCTTGTTTATATTGGGGTGTAGATCATATACTCTTATTTGTTGATTGGTGATAGGATGCTATTCACGTTTGTTTAAAATTCCATTCGTTAAATTCATCTTTGATTTTTCTCGTTGAGTTATTGTTGTTGATAGTTCCATGTTAGGAACTTTATGATTTTCCTTATCTTTTTGTTATAATGGTGTCAGATTTGTTCATCTTTAAATTGCGTTTATAAACAAACATCTTATTAACGCAGTTGCTTTTGGTGTCTTCACTAATCCAGTCCCAACCCGGCTTCATCCTCTGACACAGCTCATTTCATTGTTTCCATTGTTTACGTCTTTTCTACTTGAAAATTCGTTTCACATAGTCAGCATTTTTCGATTTCTGTATGAGTTTACGAAGACATAGTTTTATAGTTGTACTTGTTGTGTTCGCAAACAGACACTGTTTTTATCTTCACGCATTTAACTGGTGTTCTTTGTCAGATTTTTTACATTTTCTTACTAGATGCAGCGTTATTCATTAATTTGAATAAGTCTTTATGAAACTTGTATATAGTTACATGTATGATTTTAACCATGAATGTTGTTCAGAGAAGGCAACTCTGTATCCTTTACAATTTTAAGCCATACTAAATGTAATGCTTAGTGTTTATATGATAATGATATATTTATTTATTTTTAAATAAAAATATAAATGCTAATTTTGGTACACTTGGTCTTTTACCAGTGTTATAATTTATTAACGTCTTCTGAAAGGGAGATAAATAATTTTCATCCAGAATCAATTTCTCTGGCGCTAATGGATATATATTGAATAGAGACGCAAGTGTAATGGAATTTACAAATCCACTTCTAAAATGCAACCACCGTGATAGTCATTTGATATTTTGGCAACTTTTTCTTATATGAAGGTAATTTGTTCATTAGTTTCCGATCTAAAGCTTGCTTTGTTTGACCGGCATGTATTGTGACATTCCCCATCAATAAAGATTAATGGTGTTATATACGTAATAAATGACATTGGCCATGACCATTTTATCTTGCTCTCGTTGAGTAATTTTTATGATTTTCTTTGGTAACGCGCTTTGTATCACTAGTATTTCACTCTCCATCCTCAAGGGGATGTCATAATGACTGTCATAAACCGACAAATTGTAACAATGGTATGATGTACTTTGGGTATGTGTAATTAAAATTGCAGTCGTTATGTGCAAAATATCTCTACTTGAATTTTTATATGATCGAGATCGCGAACTTTGTAATCTTCTGTTGTACATTTGGCACCATTTCATTTTCACAGACATGGCATATATTGTCATCTTTTTCTGTGAACACGATAGGTTGTTTAGGCCCTATATTTACTAGTTTTGCGATTGTACTCAACGTTTCTGAAAATGCTGCAATACAATATGTTACTTTGGAAACTATTATATGTGTACTATTTGGTGACAGCTACAAAACGCATATGGAATGTATTTGACTGTTTTGATTGTCCAGGATACATCAAATTATTGATTACAAGTTTGTGCCTGTACTTCAATAATACTTTCAAAATCACAATAAATAACGAAGGGAACTTTTAACTGATTTTAATAGTTTTGTTTAATTGGCAACTGAACCATCTTTGGGCATTATATCTATAGAGCTATCTACGCTCTTACATGATCTTTTATCTTCTGATAATTGTTCTGGTCTATTAAAACAATTCAAGCAGTTTTTACAGATAATGTTTAGTTTGTGATGTCTGTTTTAGTTGGTGACACCAATCTCGAATGTATATTTTTTTATTCCAAATTATTGATGCCTTGCATCTTTATAGTAATTAGAACCACCATATTGAGATATAATTAACATGCCAACATGTCATTCTCTCTCTCTCTCTCTCTCTCTCTCTCTCTCTCTCTCTCTCTCTCTCTCTCTCTCTCTCTCTCTCTCTATTTCAGTTACTCTAACAGGTTGAATATAGTTTCTTTCAGCTTTGCACTTCTGGTACACCTTGCCTTCGGCACAGCTCTTCTGTCTACCACTTCCAATAGTTCACACACATTTATGGATATATCAAATTCATTTTCAAATTTCCCAATGTTCTTTATTTTTACAGCACATCTATCAAATCAATGGCTGTATATATACAAATTATATTTTCACGGCTTATCGTCATGATAACTTGGTGCGTTTAACAGAGATTGCACAGCATACAAGAATAATCTACTGTCTGTATTATTTTACATTTATTCAATCTTTTTGTTAGTTCTTAATCCCTTCAGACAAATCTATGCAAGTTGAGCGGTTCATATTTCTGTATGCGCAATGCTGAATCTTGTACTTTGCTTATTTACTGTCTAAATCTGTTCTCCCCCTACGGGCTCGGGATTGTAGAATAGGCCCGATGCGACCTTCCTGCACGTCGTAAGAGGCAACTGAGTAGACGCAACCATTTGCCGTCGGTTGCGTCCCGTGTCGTTGGAGAAGAGGATCCTGGTAGTTGAGTAAAGGAGAGTCCTGCGGTTGCCACTCCAATGGAACAAACTACTTTGACCTCAACTTTAGCTAGACCGGTGGCCTGAAGGGCCCGGTCTGATAAATCAGCAGGTCACGAAAAGCTTCAGAGGCAATGTTAAAGACTCTCAGTGTCTCTGATACGCATAGGTTTCAAAAGCCACCTTTGTAATTAAAACAACATAGTGTTCTTCAAACCTATAAAAGGATATAGCGTTTGAAGGAGGTGGCAAGGGTTAATTG
Source organism: Margaritifera margaritifera (assembly GCA_029931535.1). Taxonomy (NCBI): domain Eukaryota; kingdom Metazoa; phylum Mollusca; class Bivalvia; order Unionida; family Margaritiferidae; genus Margaritifera; species Margaritifera margaritifera. The sequence continues at coordinate 1,737,076 of JAQPZY010001367.1, forward strand.
AGTAAAGTTTGTTTCTTGCTCGAGTATATTAGTCTGTGTAGCTCTGACATGAGAAACGCAATAAAGAAGCGTAAATCTCTGTCCCCTTGTTGGGCTCCATGCGGGTGAGGAGCACAGGTGACGCAAAATTTAGTATGCAAATATGGGAAAACCAACCCAGACTTCAACCAATAGTGTGGGATTTGGATCGCTGCAGTGAAACTGAGATTATCGAAAAGCTCAGCTCTCAGAACAACATTCGCCTTAACGGCCAGTTGGTTTCCACTAATACTAATATCCTCAGGTTGAACTACACCACTTTGACTACATCGACCAAAGCTGGGTTCCTGAATATTCCTATCGACCCTTGCATTCCTAATCCTTTGCGGTGTTTTAACTGCCAGAAATATGGCCACAACAAAGATGGCTGCAAGAGGAAACCAGTCTGCCCTAGATGTAGGCGGAAGGGTCACGATGGACCGTCCTGCAGAAAGTCTCTTGTTCAAATTGCCAGGGAGAACATTTCTTTTACTTCAGAGACTGCCCTAAGTGGAAACTAGAGAAGGAGATCCACCGCGTGAAACAGGAGAAAGGTAAAAGCTTTCCTCAGGCCAGAAAATTTGTGGAAGCCACAGCTCTAATTAACACAGCTGGCAAAATCTATGCCAGAGCAGCTAAAGTGGAGAAGAAACCTTACACAAATACTGACCTTACCCTGACAGCTGTTACATGGTCAGATGGTCAAACCAAATTCGCAGTTTGAATACCACGAAAACCCGTACTAGCATCCAACCAAACAGAGAGAAAAACAGATAAAGCAAATATCCAGTGTGAGAGTGTAGCAATTAAAAGACCCAACTACCAACGAAAGACCACTTTAATCCAGTTCAAGAAAAGAGCAGCAAACCACTGGCTCCTGTGTAAATATAATCAGTATGACACATAAGATTCCCAAATCTGTAACTGAGAAGCCGGTTAAATCCGGCCTACCAAAAGAGAAGCAGACCGCCCGCTTGCGCCAGTGGAGACGCATGCTCTAAACCAAATAAGGAGAGGATTAAAAAATCCATTAGACTTTCCAAAGGATCTGATGAACCTATCAATCTCTTTAATAAGTTAGGGACCCTAGAAAGTACGGACACTGGAGAGTCTCTGATATTGCTCCAGGGAAAGCTACCAGAAGTTCCGTACTTCCATCACTTTTATAAATATGTCTGACACTATAATATAATGGAATTGCCGCGGTTTCAAGGCAAATATTGATGCAATTAGACTTCTACTGAAAGAACATGATGCAATAGCTGTTTTTCTTCAGGAGACCTTTCTTAAAAAAGAAAATATAGAGTTAATTTCAAGAACTTCACCACCTGCAGCAGCTTTTCAAAAATACTGATAAGGCTGTTGGAGGAGTGTCTATCAACATAAATAACAAAACTCCTTCAGACAAATTAATCTCAATACTACTTTGCAGGCTATATCCATTCGTGTGTCTCTATGCAAAACTCTTTCACTTTGCTCAATATATATCTCTTCAAGCACTCCAATTAAAAAATCTGATCTTGATCATCTTATTGAACCAACACTTTTTCTTGTTTTACTTGGCAAATATAACGGCAATCATACGCTTTGGGGTTGCAAAGATATCAACGAGAGAGGGAAGAAAATAGAAGAACTTTGTTTCAAAGCACAATCTTTTTAATGATAAGTTGTATATCTAGATGCATCCTGCTACAGCAGCCTACTCGTCATTAGATTTGACCATCTGCAATCTACCTCTTTAACTTGACTTCTTTTGAGAAGTTGGTGACAACCTATGTGGTAGTGACGACTTTCCAATATACTTAAGAATATTCCAAAATCTCAAGTGTTCCGGCAGAGATGGAAATTAAATAAGGCAGATTGGGAAACATTTGAATCCCTTTGCGAATCAAATTTGACATCCGATCGTTTTGACAATGTAGTGGATTCAATACCTCTATTTACAAAAATACTCCAGGATGTTGCTGTGGACACAATACGAAAAACGTCGGCGATTCCTAAGCGTGTCAACAAACCATGGATTGGTGATGCATGCAAAGACGCCACCAGGAAACGGAAGAAGGTCCTTCAACAAATACAATGCCAATCTAGGAACTGAAAATCTAAATAAATACTGTATATATCGAGCTAAAGCTCGTCGTAACATTAGAGACACCAAGAGGAAAACATGGAGATCCTATGTCTCCAAGATGAACTCTCGCTCCTGTTAAATCATTATGGAATATGGTACAAAACTCATTGACAACAATACAAGCAGCTGTATCAACCATTTAACGAAATATGATTAAAGGATCACATCCATACCAGAAATCTCAAATACAGTGGCCGAAACATCCTCGAAAAACGTATCACAAGAGAATTTCTGAAAATTTCCGCCGAGACAAAAACCTGAAAGAAAAGGTTCCTCTAATTTTCAGATCTACTAATGCTGAATATTGCAATAAACCTTTTACTCTCAGGGAGTTACCAAACTCTCTTGATTGAAGCAAGAGTGATACCAGTACCAAAATCTGGAAAGGACCAAACCTACCCTTCCAAATATCGTCCCATATCATTAACAAACTGTATTTGCAAAACCATGGAACGGATGATAAATGATAGACTACTCTGCTTTCTCGAATCCAACAAACCACTTTCAAATGCTCAATGTGGATTCAGACTTGAAGCAAAATATTTGAGAAGGTTTCATAAAGAAAGAACATATAATTGCCGTCTTTTTCGACTTGGAAAAAACAACACCACATGGAAGTACTACATAATGAGTGACCTATTCAACCTAGGTCTAAGGGGCCGTCTTTTTATCTCCAGTTTCTTTCAAAGATAGGAACTTCAGTGTCAACGTAGGCAGCACCCTTACTGAAAACTATCCTCAGGAGATGGAAACAGAGCGTTCATTATATGTAGACGACTATTTGATCTTCTATAGATCAAAACGTAAACATACTATTGAACATCAACTACAGATAAGCTTAAACAGAGTTCAGAAATGGGCGGAAGAAAATGGGTTAAAACATTTAAAACTAAAACTGTTTGTATGCACTTCTGCCTATTATATCGTATTCTATCTCGACGGTTGTGTTATTCCTCTTGTTGAGGAGACCAAATTTGTAGGGCTTTGTTTACCATAAGCTTTCTTTTCTTTCACATATTTGATAACTCAGGGTGAAATATCAAAAAGACCTGGATTTAATACGAGTCGTGGCAAACACAGATTGGGAAGCAGATCATTCGGAAGGTCCTGCTACGGGTATACAGGTCATTAGTAAGAACTAAACTTGACTATGACTCGAATGTATATGGACCAACTTGTAAGTCTTACCTGCAGATGATTGATCCGATACACAATCAGTAACTGGGACTTTATCTGGGTGTATTTGGAATTTCCCCTTCAGAAAGTCTCAATGCTGAGTCAAATGGACCATCACTTTATCTCAGACAAACGAAACTGGCTCTTCTGTATGCTAAAAAACTATCTTCTAATTCATCTAATTCCGCATATGATGTAGTCTTTAGTCCCAAATACCAAACCTTGTACGCTTAGAATCCAAACTTGATTCCACCTTTAGGCATACAAATTAGTCCTAACTTAGAAACAGCAAAAATCCATGTTGGAAATACTGCAAAATTCATTTTTCCCAAATCACCACCGTGGTTATCAAAACCTCCCAAAATAATATTTGATCTGTGCGAATTCAAAAACTACTCAACAGATCATCTCCTATTTCAGAGTAAATTAAATGCAATCAGAATCTCCTATCATACTTTCATGTATACAGACGGTTAAAAAAATGAAGACAAAGTTAGAGATGTCATTACAACACCCTGTGGCATCATCTCGAGCCAGTTATCGGATAAAGCCTCAATTTTTACCGCATAAATTACAGTCATACTCAAAGCTTTGAACTACGTTGAAGCCTCTCAAGAAACAAATTTCATTGGGTTTTATCGGATTCCCTTTCCAAATTGAAAGGCTTGCATACTATTCAATCGGACAACCCGTTAATATCCCATATATTACAGAAACACGATGTTCTCATACAACCTGGGAAAGGTATTCTGTACTGTTGGCTGCCTAGCCACATTGGTATAAAGGGTAATGAAAGGCCAGATAAAGCAGCCAAAGCTGTCCTGCAGTCACCCGTTTCCCAATGGAACATTGTATATCCTGGCTTCAAATATTGTATAAATCAACATGTTTGTCATACTTTGCAAAATATGTGGAATGACAACCCCACAAACAACCTTAAAACTATCAAACTTACTATTGGAGAGTGGTATCCCTCGTATAAAACAAATCACAGAGATGAAGTGGTATTGTGCCAATCGCGTAGCGGACATATATATCTGACTCATGCATACCTCCTGAAGAGCGAACCTCGACCAGAGTGTGTACCCTGCCACTGGAACACATCCTTGTTGAGTGTGTCGACTTCTACCTCGTGAGACAGAATTATTTTGACGTGAACTGCAGGAACAAAAAACTGTATGATAATGTTCCACACGAGAAAATATTGAACATTTTGAGGGAATGCGGTTTATACAACAAATTGTGACCATGTTTTTAAGGATTTTATTTGTGTTACCTTTATCTTTTATTTTATATACATTTTGCAGAATTTGGCGTCTTTACGATTTACATTTTATCTTGGTGTACTTCATGTTTACACTTATTTGGATGGATTTATCTTACAAAATGTTTGTGCAATTCATTTGTACATTTTTCGAACCTTACCTTTAGTTGGCACCATAAAGTCACTATTGTGCTGAGGTACCGTAAAACACGACTACATTCATACATACATACATACATAAATTCATCTCTGTTCAATATACTTAGAGGCCTTGTTATGTGGTAAAATAGTTTGTACTGTTCTCGTTCTCCTTCTTTAGTGGTTCTTTTCATAAGTCAAGTTGTGAAGTCTTTTCATTTTGATCTTTTTAAATTCGCCCTCTTTATCCTCCTCGATTATATTCTATTTGGAAGGCCTATTAAAGGGTTTGTAAGTGTTTCCTATTTATTTTGGTAAGCGTGCATCAAGTATCGAAGTGTTCATTTTTATTTTTATAACTATAAATATTTCAAAATATATTCAACTATTTTACATGTGCATGTGTATGCTTTGACATTTAACCTTGATCATAATTTTAGCAAAGGCCCCTCTGCTGTTTCTGGTCTGTCAATTCCAGGGGGAAGCCATCTTTTAAGTTTTCGGTGCACCTGACCGCCTCCCGGAACAGGATTAATTTCTTTTTCTTACGACGAATTGGAGGATTGTGAAATCACCCAGAATGTAGCTGAATCTCTTCAATTAGACTGTTGAATTTAACCCGACTTCCAGAATTAATTCAACACGCAGGCATAGGCATAGTGAAAATGTCTCCAGATATTTCAGATGCATCGCAGTTCACATGCCATTAAACCTGAAGTAATGTCAGCACGTGCCCTTGGCATTAATTTGATGTCATTCTCCCTCTGACTCAAGCCATGTAGCCCAATTACAATGTCATACTTGACAACGAATTGATAGGGGAGAGCAGGTATCCTCAGTTTATATAGAAAAAAACCCCATTACTTTTGGCATGTACTGAACCGCAGACCTTTCGATATGTAGTACCGCGCGACACACTTAGATCAAGCGGGCTTGCTAACACATTTTTTGCGTGTACGTATTGGACATTTATTTATATGTATATTAGCGGGCGACGTTAGATTATTTGCCCCGTTCAAGGCAAAACAAGTGCGCTATTTGTTTTTATGATCTAGTATTTATTTTTTTAGAACTAATGCCCTCAAGTCTGACTGGTCTAATAAAGCTTAGAGCAGTGTAAATATTGAGACTGTTGTTGGTCTTGTAACGAATAATTAAATTAACATTTATATAAGACAAAATGAGGCAAAGCCCATTTATGATTGTAATTAACAGTGTTAATTCAATAATTTACTAAATGGTTTAGTATGTTCAAATTATAAACTACTTCTAACAATATTCTTTAAAAAGAACCGAACATGAACAAACTAACACAGAAAACAATATAAGTCTGCACCAAAGCAGCATTATTCTTACGCTTTCCTTTGTTATCACTTACCCCCACCACCTTTTTCACATATTTGCATAAGTATTCCCTTACGATTGCTCGCACTAATGTCCGAACGGGAAGGCTAAAATAATCCTGAACTATTGTTCCAAAAACATTGAGATAATAAGGTAACCATCTAAGTAAATAACTAACAAAACAAACTAACAATCGAAGTAACTTTATAGTAATACAGTTGAACATCCTTACAAGAAGGAGCGATAGTAAGGGGGTAAAATTATTCAAGAAAATAATATTCATTCAAGTAATCTGTATTATTTAATTATAGTCGTGCTCGATGACAGTGAAGAACGTTATCAGTGGTGAGAGGTGGCGCGAGGAGATGTGACATAACATTGGCATTGAATATCAATTGCCTATTGCAAATGATGATTCTGAAGAGTGAAACAATATAATGGAAACATTGGTTGCACTGATAAGTACAAATGACGAGTGACTAATTGTAAAAACTGTATGCACTTATCTTTATTTTCAAATTGATCTTTACCCATAACAGATAGGCATATAAAATTATGCATATTTATGTAAGTTCCTGAAAAGGAAAATGCATCTCAATAATAAACACTTTTAAGAGACTTTATGCTTATTCATCAATATTTTTAAAAATTCAGCAGTCCAAATGCTATAAGGGATATTTTCTTCAAACATTTTGATGCTGTAGATCTATATAGGAGCTTGCTACCTGTGTCAGGAAGGTTTGATATATGGTACAGATTTTTAATTATCAGGATAGAACATTTGATGCTGGTACCTTTAACAAAATCTTAAATTCCGTCTACATACCTTAAACATGAAATCAAAAGGTTTCTTTAACAAAAATCCCTGACTTGGTTCACTAGAACATATATCCAGCTATATAATTTAAAAGGTTTGCGTGAATAAGACGACGGAGAAACCCCATATTCAAACGAATAAAAACTAACTAAAAAGTTTTAAATCTAGATTTTTACATTTGCTTGTTCTTTGAGAAAAATTTGTTACATTATGACTGATCATGATTACCTTGTAACAACCTTTAAAAATTGTCAATATTTCGATACATATCAGGTGAAGGAGAAAGGTTATGAAGCCTAAGAGTCAGAAATGCTTTAAATCTTAAATTGACGACCCTTCTTACCTTAGGTATGCATAAAAAAGTTTTAAAATCTTCGAAAAAAGTATAATGGCAACCCTCGGTTAACTAGGGGTGATTTATATTACTATCATGTAACAATGAAGATAAAAGGGCGTGATTTAATTAATAGACCCTATATATTTCTTATGCTCAAACATTGACATTTGTTTGTTTTTCCTTTTCTTACTTCTCGTTAGGAGAATTCATCGATAGGGTTATTAATCACAAAGATCTAAATCGTTAATAAAATCTAGTGTCAAAGCATCAATCCATGTTTACTCGTCTTTAATCAAGGAGTGTTTGACTTGCACAGTTAAATTGTCATAGTAATTAAATCCAAGACCGCATACAAGATGGTTTAAAGTATTTTAGATGACGCTCATAGGTACACATAGCGATTGCATTTATACAATACAAGTGTAAAAAAATTGATTATTCTTTTTTGGTGCACATTTACAGCTGTTTTTAGGAGAAGGTATCCGTGGATGGCAAAGTAATATATCTGCACAAGCAGTACACAACATGCTTTTTCTCTGCGCATGTGTGAGAGGACGGAGGCGTAATATTAATTGGCCCCGCTGGATAGGCTTCAATGGCTTAACCCCGGAAAAGCCAATACGTTTTAATTATTAAAATAAGAAGAAAAAAAATATACAGCTCTTTTTTTATTCAATAATAGCTGTATTCTTGACATGTATTCAATGGACCTATATATGAACTATGCAGAGTAGCTACTTTTGATGAATTGCTAAGTAAAATACGTTCGAGGGGCTTTGACACGTAAAACAATTTCCAGAGTGCCAAAGGGACAGAATTTATTTCGTAAATGAACTTACTCTTGTTCAAACAAACTAAGTGTTCGAACTAGTCCTTAATGGCAAAATATTTTTTGTAAATAATCAATCATGAAGATTCCACGCAAAAATTTCTTTCAATGCAATATATACAATATATGCATAAGAAAGATCAAAGGCTGCTAAAATATAACATCCCAAAGTGAAAAATATGCCTTTTGGGACAAATTGGTAAGTTTTGCTTCAGCTAAAATACCCGCTACACGGTACACCCAATCAAAAGAATGTGTATGTCTTATGCAGTAAAAATGCATTGACAATAATAGTGTGTAGCTCTTGATTTTGACCGGTATAGGGAAGTTTTTGTCAAATATGTTTGGCGTATACTTGAAATGGTGAAGATGTATGACACAAGCTGTAAATCTACAAATGAAGACTAGAAGACATACATTCTATCCGTTTTTATAAATGGATTAAGGATTATATATTTAGGATAACGGTTGAAAAATTACGTTTTCAAAAGCAGATCTTTCGGTGGACAGTATATTGTTTATGAAAATATCGTAATTTGTGAAGGTAGCTATAGAGAATTTATACTTGAGGTGATTCCAGTGAGAATTTTAATGTTAGAAAGTAATAACATGATGTTTCAGACCTTATCCGAGAATTTTTATTTTGTAAAAGAGGATTCGATAGAGAAGTAAATACTAAGAATTCATCTGCCAACAGGATAACAAAGTCTCCGTTTTCTCTTTCACTCCAGCTGATACAATTCATGTTTATAAATAAAAATTAACTAACTAATTAACTAACTAATATCTAGAACGATTATAGCTAAGAAAAAACGTAGTATTACATGTATATAATTGTACTGTGTACATTCTCTTTCCTTGGCGTTTTACTATCGTTCTTTTATTTATTTATGGATATTTAGTTAACTTTACTGTAAGATGCTCAAAATATATAAATAAATAAAAGAATGATAGTAAACGCCAAGGTTGTACTCAGTACAATTATATACATGTAATACTACGGGTGTTTCTTTAGCTATACTCGCGCTGGAGAACAGTGAAGTACATTAACAATGATTAGCGGCACGGGGTGTTGTTATTAAGCACTAACTATAAATCTGAGGTGGTTTGTGGGGTGTAACGCCATTTTTCAGCACATGATAGGGCATACATGGCGGCCAATATATTTGGTAGAGGAAGAACCCGGAAAAAACTCGGGAAGAACCACCGACCCACGGGAAGCTACTGGCAAGCTTTCTCTCATACCCACGTTGGTCGAGCCGACACTCTAACGCACGCGGACAGACGTGAGATGTGTGAGTGATCTGTAAAGGCGAGCGCCTTTGACCACTCGACCACCCGGACCCCTAGAAAATGGTGATGTTGGAGAGGGAATCCATATAATGGAAGTAATAGTTGAATTTATAAGGGAAATGACGATTGAGCACGCAGAAAACAACGTTCATCTCAGAATGAGGTGATTTGACAACCCTCGTATACTTACGTGTTTTTTTGTTTCTGATGCAGATTTTGTTGCTCTTTTTCTATTCCTTTTTATAATCGTTCAGGTCAATGAACTCAGGAATTACCCCGCTTAGTTTAGGATAGCTTTAGCCTTACACATAAAAGTCGACAAGAAGTTTAGGCTGAAAACATCTGGCACATTTTAACCAATCACTAAATATAGGAGCGTTTTATTTTCGCAGTTAATTTGCCATGGAAATTAAATACAAGGCCACATATGGTGATGCTGTTTAAGCCATATATCTGACGCACATATGCGCACGTGGCGAAAGCATGTCTTTCCAAGAAAGTAATAACTTATAGGCATTATTTGCAATTGCTATTGTGGATAGTTTAATTAGAGTTAATGTGTGTGAAAGGAAAAAGCATAACCATATCTCCACAAGGTATAAAACTGGTTCAATGGTACACGTCCAGTTTCATAATTTTTAACAGGTACAATAATACGACACTGTCCAGATTTAAGAATAAAGTCTCGGTAGAGTAGCTAGTTTTTATGCTTATCTGAGTAGAAACGATTTAAGCGTGCTCAATCGGCATTAACATTTCTGGAATGCCAAAGAAATAGCATTTATTTTGTAAATTAACATTCGTTAAAAAAACAAAAACAGAAAGAAATAATTCCAGCTAATTAACAAGTAAAAGTTTGGAAAACAATGTTTGCAATTTTCAGCTCATTCAAATAACGTAAATGTTGGAAAATTAATTGATGTATTAATCCCGTTATTCTTATTGGGACAAGTAAATCTAATTAATGTTCTTGATGAAGAAAATGATAACTAAATTGAAGTCTGATAGATCATGGTCTATGATACGTTGTACAGACGAGGCAACATCGATTTTGTTTCTTGTTTCTTTTTTTTTTTTTTTTTTTTACAGCGTTTCATCGCATGATGGGCACTTTTTTCATTCATAAAAGATAGTTTCAGAAAGAAAAAAAAGCATATCATCGTCAATTATTTGCCATTTTATACCTCGGGTTGATGCTTTTTTTCCGAAAAGAGCAAGAATGGAGCCTAAGTGATCAAAATGTAAAAATAGATCTCAATATCCATACTCTGGGGTAAGAATATGATGTAAGATATTAGAAAATCAATAATTCTGCTATTGAAACTGTTTGTTGAACTGTTTATTGAACTTCATTTAATGTACAGGTCAATTGTGTCAATCTGTCACTCTTTTTGTGCTTTAATTTCAAGGTAATATTGGCAGGGATGAGCACAAAGATGATATTCATGCTAGGCAGTAGTGTTTAAGAGGTTGTTTTCTGAAAATAAACTTCCTTTTTGTTATTCATCGCATGTCTTCGGGTTACATTCTTGATATATCACTTTACGAAAGATAGCTCTAACAACGACCATGTATGCACATTATCTTTAGGAGAAAAAAATGACCGTAGAAACAAACAAAACTAGTCACACATTATGAAACATAAGATATCATCTTTCTTTAATTAAGGTGAAATGAGAACGGCAAGGTGAAATGAGAACGGCAAACATTGTATTTTTGGCGAATATATTATCACGAAAATTGTTTACAAGACATTCAACAACAGAGAAAAAATAGCCACTTAAATGTATTGAGTATAAGTATCAAGTACTGCCCTCCCCCCCCCCAAAAAAAAAAAAAAAACAAAAACAAAAAAAACGATGCTTATATGTATCAATCAGACTTTTTCCAGGAGACAATTTGCCTCGAAGCAGCCACTGAGAACAAGTTAACACTTCGAACTGTTACATAGCATTGTATTCTTATAACACGTCCACAGACGTATTTTGTACATTGATTCAACTGCAAATGATGCGTACGCTTTTATTGAAGAAAAGATAAAAGAAATTGAAATTATGTCATCTTTAAGTACAAAACATTGAAAAAACATTACCCGCATTTTTCGGCCTAACGACAAGAAAATTTTGGTTTCCATTATTTGGTTGCTCTATTAAAGCTACAAACTCTGGTTCTTTGTAGAATCATTAAAAGGTGAGCGGGTTAAAAAATGAAAGGTATTCAATTTGTTAAAAAAAAACATGTTTGCCCGACTTGAACATAAATACCGGATTTCCCGTTCAACTTGTCACGACTACATACGATATTGTGCAATGAAAGCTCCCGCTTTGCCACCCGAATCTTCATCGGTAACCTCTTTAAATATAACCTTTTTTAAAGATAAATTTGAGAAGCAATAAACAGAAAAGAAAGGAGAAAAATCGGAAAAAATATCTGGATGGACACAGTTCAGCAGGTGGAATGAGCTATATCAGAAATTTTGTGTGTTATTTCCATGTGAACAACGAAATGTTGGCAGAATTTCTGAGTGTTTATATTTTCGTGCCTGAACACGTGCTTTAGTTTGTATATTCCTTGGAATACTTTTAACTAAATCTGACGCAGAATGACTTGTTATACAAAAACGGCATTGTATTGCCATCTTTTGCACACGTTTTAAACATGATGCATGCCTTTTCTGGATGTTAAATCTCCGCGCTCGGTAGCAAAAGGTTTGTTTACGTGTTAGAACGACAAGGGTACCATTTGGGTACAGCAACAATTTCCAGTATGAGAGGGATAAGGAAAATATGATTTATAAAAACAAAACAAAAACATATTACTAAAAATCCAAGCAGAAGACAAGAATTATGTTATTTAAATTATTCATCATCAGCGTTATCAGTGTCGACGTCGTCGTCTGTAAGGCTATATGAGGTTCAAGAAAGTCCACACACACGATATAAAACGGGGTGAAAGGGGTGCTTGGAATTTTCATTTCATCTGAGCTCTCTAGCATTTATTTCACCAACTTTCATGTAACTCATTCCTCTTTAACTTCTTTGAAATCATGTAAAATATAAAAACAAATACGAAAAGATTCATGTATATGAAATTAAAAAATTATATCTTTGGTAAAAAAAAATTCTGAATTTTGAGGTAAAATTAGCAGACGTTACAGGCTGAATCATTAAATATTTTTTCTCACAGATATAGTGATATTATAAAGATAGTGTTTTGCTTAGGATTTCAATTAGTGATGACTTTCGGGTAGAATTATGACATCAAATGGACGTATACTTCACCCATGTCGATTGCTAAAGGTATTATGTATATATTTGGGTTTAAAGGCATGTCACCATTATACTGGCTATAGGGTACCGACAAAAGGTTAGGTTCTAAAAGTGGAAATATATCCCCCCCCCCTTTCAGACGGTTTGAAAGATGCTGGCAATGTTCCAACACCCCATGACACCATCTCAAGCCGATTATCTTACACAACCTACGTTTTTTAACGCAGAAATTGCAGCCATGCTCAATGTTTTTAAAAACATTGGTGGCATGGTTGCAGTTGCCATTCCAACACCCCATGACACCATATCAAGCCGATTACATTACACAACCTACGTTCTTAACGCATAAATTTTAACTATGCTCACATTTTTTAGCAACATTAAAACTTATCAACAAAAACAAAAATCATAATCTTTTCGGATTCCCTTTCCACACTTAAAATCTTTAAAAACTATAACTTGACAACTGCAACATTGCAACCATCTTTCAAGCTGTTTGCGTACAGGGACGTATGGCCATGATAGGAGGCTCTGATTTCATTGAATTTACCATGTTGAGAACTGTTTGAACTGGCAAAGATCAAATATTATTTTGGGGAGTTTGGGAGGAATTTTTATAACCAAGTCGGTGATTTGGGAATATAGGATTTTGCAGTATTTGTAAGACTTTTTTTGCTGCTTATAGGTGAAAACGAAATTGTATGCTAAAAGGTGGAATTAAAGTAAGTTTCTGAGAGTACAAAGGTTAGTATTTGGGCATAATTGGTGGCCATTTTTGTTCATCTATGATAAAGTGATGGTTCAGTGTCTCAACACAGAGCCCTTCCGAAGGAGAAGTTTTAAAGGCTTCCAGAAAAAAAATCCCTGGTTGTGAATCGGATAAAGCATCCGCAGGTAAGATTTGCAAGCTGATCCGTACACAATCGAGCCACAGGTAGGCTCTTAAAAGTAAAACCTATCGGCCTGCTATCCAATCTTTGTTTGCCACGACACGTATTAAATCAATGGTTTTTTAACATTTGTCTCTATGGTGTCTAATATGTGGAAGAAAAGCTAGTTTACGTTAAAATTATAAGCCTTAACATTTGGTCTCCTCCACAACACGGATAAGAGTTTTGAATAATCAAGAATTCTATGTAATCGACAGAAGTATATGCGAAGAATTTTTCAATTTTCAATTTAAGCATATCTGTAATTAGTAGCATGCATACTCATTGATCTATAGTTGAAGATACCGATGATCCTTTTGCACCTAGGAAAGATTGTATATTGTTTTTTCTTTGCTCTATTCTTTCCATGCCAAGTCAAATACGTACTTAAAACAGCCGACTGAAAGTAATTTATTTGATTGAAAAATTACAGTTCGTGGAGCACGACAATTTTAAGAACTTATAAAGGCAAGAAAATAATGAATAATTTCTTTCAAAATTTCTATATTGTTGAAAATTAGGATTGGTGTATATATTCTTTAAAGTTGAGTTTGTAAAGCGATGTATATATATATATATATATATATATATATGTGTGTGTGTGTGTGTGTGTTTGTTTGTTTTACTGTAGCTCAGCACAATAGTGGCTATATGGTACCAACAAAAGCTAAAGTTTGAAAAATGAAAAAAAAATGAAGAAATAATACAAAAACTTTGGAAAGATAAACCCTTTCAAATAAGTGAAAAATATGAAGTTCAACAACATAGAAATTAATTTTTAAAATGTTAAAATTCTGTAAATGGTATATGAAATAAAATATAAAGATAACACTTGTAAAATCCTAAAAACATATGGTCTAAATTTTTTATTAAAACCACATTCCCTAAAAATCCAAGATTTTCTCGGGTGGTACATCATCATACAATTTCTACATCGAGTTCAAATCAAAATACTTCCGTCTCACAGGATGGAAGTCGACACACACGACAAAAGTGTGCTCCACTGTTAGTGGACACTGGCATGGTATAAGCGCTAGTCACGATTTACCCTTCAGTAGGTTTGTATGAGTGGTCTAGGTTCACCCTTCAGGAGGTTTGTATGAGTGGTCTAGGTTTACCCTTCAGGAGGTTTGTATGAGTGGTCTAGGTTCACCCTTCAGGAGGTTTGTATGAGTGGTCTAGGTTCACCCTTCAGGAGGTTTGTATGAGTGGTCTAGGTTTACCCTTCAGTAGGTTTGTATGAGTGGTCTAGGTTCATCCTTCAGCAGGTTTGTATGAGTGGTCTAGGTTCACCTTTCAGTAGGTGTGTAAGAGTGGTCTAGGTTCACCCTTCAGGAGGTTTGTATGAGTGGTCGAGGTTCACCCTTCAGGAGGTTTGTATGAGTGGTCGAGGTTCACCCTTCAGGAGGTTTGTATGCTTGGTCGAGGTTCACCCTTCAGGAGATTTAGGTATACACATACTGATTTACATAATATTTAAAGCCAGTACATGGAATCTTCTATTTGGAAATGGATGACTGCAGGACAGCTTTGGCCGCTTTATCTTCCAATTCTTTACGCTTTATTCCAACTTGACTAGGCAGCCAACAGTACAGTATACAGCCAACAGAGTACAGAATACCTTTTCCAGATAGTATGAGCAAATCAAATTTCTGTAAGATACTGGATATTAAGAGGTTGTCAGATTTAAAGTTTTGCAAGGCTTTCAGTGTGGAAAGTTAATCCGAAAAGATGATGAAAAATATTTTTAAGGGGTTTCAATGTACTTCAAAGATTTTAGTATGGCTGTACGTTCTGCCATAAAAATTGAAACTTAATTCGGTAACCGCCTTGAGATGGTTCCATGTGGTGTTGCAATGGCAGCTCCAACCTTGTCTGCATCTTAAGAACCGCATGAATACAGGGACGTATGAGAACGGCAGGAGGCTCTGATTCCATTGAATTTATTCTCAACAATGGAGAGGATATATTAAGGACTTTTTGAATTCACAAAAATCAAACAGTATTTTGATGGGTGTTGATAACCAAGGTGGTGATTTTGGAACATAGAATTGTGCAGTATTTACAACATTTAGTTTTGATAATGAGATGTAACGTGTCGGTGTGATGAAAATATATGTCTTCACATTTGTACACGGTTACTCCGGGATTCAAGGGGTTGACTACCAGTATATGTACAAATACACCGAATGGAAAAAAATCTACAAGTTGCTTTCCCACCTACAGCATCTGACAAATATTTAACAAGTATCTGGTTACTCTTTTGCTCAAAGCATCAAAATGATTCTGACTACCCAACAATTAATGTGCCTTTTGCAACGGACTGAAATGTCCTGAATCTCCAGGGCTACCACACAACCTTTATGCGGGATTCGTGAGGCTCCTTTTCCCTATCATGTCTGCACAAATTTGGATGGTGATTTCGTCTGATCCCTGTTAGATGCACTGTGCACACAAACACGCATACATCATCCTAAAGGTTTATTCAGGGGCTACCGTGATACCTGTTAGGTGCGTTTTGGAAACACAGGTATGCATAAAGCTAAAGAGTTTATTCAGGAGTTACCGTGATTCCTGTTATGTGCAGATGACACACACGCACTCATAACTCTAAGGGGTTTATTCAGGAGCTAATGTGATTCCTGTTTGGTGCACTGTTCACACACGCACACTTAATCGTTAGGGGTTTATTCAGGAGGTACCCCGATCCCTGTTAGGAACACTGTGCATACACGCACACCTAAACCTTAGGGGGTTTATTAAGGAGCTACCGTGATTCCTGTCTGGTGCACCGTGTAAACACGCACATCTAAGCCTAAGGTGTTTATTCAGATCTACCGTGGTCCAGGTTAGGTCCACTGTGCACACACGCAAACATAAGTCTACGGGGATTTATTCAGGTGCTACTAGGGACCCTGTTAGGTGTACTGCACAAACACATGCAAGCATAAGCCTAAGGGGTTTATTCAGGAACTGCAGTGATTCCTGTTAGGTGCACTGTGCACACACGCACGCCTAAGTTTAAGAGATTTATCTAGATGCGACCGTGGTCTTGTCAGGTGCATTGTACACACACACGCACATCTAAGCCTTACGGTTTTATTCAGGAGCTACCGTGGTCCCTGTTAGGTGCACTGTACACACACACGCACAACTAAGCCGTATGCTTTTATTTAGGGACCACCGTGATTACAACGAGGTACACTTTACACACACATGCCTAAGGGTTTAATCAGTTGCTACCGTGATCCCTGTTAGGTGCATTGTGCAAAGATACCTCAGCCTATGGGTGTTTATTAATTAGCTACCGTGATTCCCTCCCTTACCCCGGCAAGTACTTCTCCGTATGAAATATGTTTCAGAACGACAACAGTAATTGTACATTAGAGTTAACCTTATTCAGGCTAACATGTTGTTTTTTATATTAAGCCACCTCGACCTTAGCTTCTCTCTTGACGTTATTTCTTCTACAGTCAATATTCGGATGAATAAAATGCCCGAATCACCGGCTTATATACCTAGATGCTCGAATTATGTTAGCTGAATAAGCTCATCTTTTGATTGACTAAAGCGGGACCTATGGTGTATAATGATTGGAGAAAATTCCTGCAACTTGATTGGCTAACAATAAAGAACAGTTTCAGTGTATTTCTAATAAACAGTTTAAAATAGACGAGATTAATTCGTGAAACAAAAGCGATATATATATATATATATATATATATATATATATATATATATATATATATATATATATATATATCTTGGGCATAATTTTTAGCGAAGAGAATATTGCTCAAAATGGCACTGTCTCGTTAGTATAATGCAACACTTGTGGGTATGCACGGCATAAACACTAAAAGTGCGTTTGAAGAGCTTCAGTGCTTTCGATACAGGTCTTCATTAGCGTTTTCAAGAGCATCGCTAATGACCAAAATACATTTATCTAAGAAATGATACATTTATATTTTTTTTTATAATCCTGCAGCGTTTTACACAGGCTTTAATGTCTAACATTTTGACTGTCATACCTTTTACAAAAAGCACCCTTTCACATTGCCGTTTGATATGTACGGTCTCCAAAACCACCATGTCACTGGTATGTTGATGACCAGCTTCCACTATAAAGAGGAAGGTATGATTTTGTCTGTACTGGGAGATGTGACGGTGTGAAATAATTGAATAAAAGCAATGTTTGTCATCACTTCACACATTTTTTGCAATTTTTTTCTCAGACATTCAAATATCGCGGATGGTATGTAACAAAGGAAATCGCATTCAATTGTCAATTATTTGTCAGATCCAGAGTATCTGTGACAAATCAGAACCGCAGGAATTAAAACTATGTTCTTGTTCCGTCAAGCACGTAAGACTTTGTTATAGACAGTTATAATTTTCTGAAAAATCCAGTTTAGTTCAGTGTCCACAACGTATATCCACTTTCAGCCTTTTTATTTCAATATAATGTGTTTGTACGATCGAAAATTCTACCAAAATGGATATGTAATACAAGTCAAGTAGGTTATTACATCATTTTACTACAAAAAAAGATATGTTCTACAAGCCTAGTAGGTTATACCAACATGGATATATAATACAAACCGCGTAGGTTACACCAAAATGGATGTGTAATACAAACCAAGTAGGTTATTACATTCATTATACTACCAAAACGGATATGTAATACAAGTCTAGCAGGTTATTACAAAATGGATATGTAATACAAGCCAAGTAGATTATCACATTCATTTTACTCAGCTCAGTATTCATTTAGCTTATTTTACACTTTTCATAAATAAAATGTTTAAATTTGCTGTCATATATGATCGTTTAATTAAATCTCCCTATGCAAGCAACTCAAGTTGTTTTGGTCATTAAATTTGTCTGGCAACGGTCTATCTGAGCCAATGGCGAGAAATAAATAAAATACATTGATTCTTTATGAATGTTTCATGGACGTTATCTTTGCATATCTTTTCATATATATTTTCCAGTTCATTTGTCATGCACATTATAAATGTCATTATTTAGCATTTTTCATCGTTTGATTTAACTTTCATTTTGCTGCAAATGCTTACAGTGACAATGTTATATCTTCTGTAAAAGACATTTAGCATGTGTTTCCTGTACCTTTCTTGTACCGTTTGTAACCTAGCAGGGTT
Source organism: Margaritifera margaritifera (assembly GCA_029931535.1). Lineage (NCBI taxonomy): Eukaryota > Metazoa > Mollusca > Bivalvia > Unionida > Margaritiferidae > Margaritifera > Margaritifera margaritifera. Next base: position 1,755,783 of record JAQPZY010001367.1, read on the forward strand.
GTGGTCTTTTGGTATTTTTGTTGTCAGCGCTAAGGGGCGATTTCTACTGATATCGTTTCCTTTGAAGCTTTCCTAAATAAATTGTACTTTTGAAAAAGCTTTCCACTCAAGACCATTTCTAGAGATGATTTCAATTTGAATTTGCATTAACGAGGATTTCTGCTTTCTTGCAATATATATATATACTAATAGGCATACTAATGTAACATCTGTTTGATGACTTATGCATCCTACAAATCCAGAAATGTTTCGCTCAATGACAAATACATGTATATGATTAATTCTTATATGACTAATTCTTTTTGCTGATACAGTGAATCTTGGTTGGAACGTTTGAATATTTAGTTCACTATTTTCATACTTGAGAAGATAAATTCTTGAGAATATTTTTTATTTCTAATTCGCTTCCATCAATCTTGGAATAAAGGTTGAATTTCTTTTAAGATTATTTAATAACATCCGTATCACCTTTTATGTTCTCAAACAGCCTAAATAATTTTCATTTCACTTCTTTTAAATAACGTATTGTTTCCTAAGTTGCGTAGTTTCTGACGGGAGGTCAAATATATCAAAATAAAAATCGCTCTTTCATCATAAGCAGCAGTTACCATTACAAATGACAAACTTCCTCTCTAAATTGCATTTTCTTTCTTTAATTTCAGAACATTTTATCTAAGACCTCGAATTGTTTGACAAAATTAGTCAAGACCTCGATTTGTTTGACAATATTAGCTAAGACCTCGAATTGTTTGACAATATCGTACTAAAGACTTTTGCCTTGACTGGAAACATAAAATGCTATGGCATTCTCCCTGATATGTCTTGCCTTAAAAAAATGTAAATCATACTTGAAATTGATATTTTTTCTATTCCATATATACTTTCAGTGCTAAATTAGATGTCTTATTAATGTCCAAATATAGGGTTTTCCATCAAGGTGACTGGCAGCGTGACTGTCTCGAAAGGTTTCAGGTTTATGTTGTTCTTAAACGTTAAGTATAACTTTCAAGGGTGAGGCATGAATGATGGTTCCTTGCGACATCAAAGAGAAATTAGGTTTACTGTTCTCATTCAACACTAAATATGCCACTCGAATTTATGTGAAAAACTATTTACCTAAGGATCAGTCTATACGTGGGTTTTGAATATAACAATCAATTGTATAGCATCAGTCTTTGCCTATCCCCTGTACTCTTTCGTCAAAGCAAAGCTTATTAAAAGGTCTAGTGTTGTCAAGGGCGTTATATATATATATATATATATATATATATATATATATATATATATATATATATATATATATATATTGGCAACAAGACTTAATGTTTGTTTGTATTTGCGAATTAACACGTACTCGTTTGTTGATCTGATTATCACAAATCTAAACATATTTCCTTTTATTCTTGTCCACGACTCAAACATGCTTTGGCCGTCACAGACTGTTCATCACTCTTTATATCTGGTTCTGTTTAGCATGATTAATGGAGACTAAAGGAACATTCAGTAACTTAGTCTGCAAAAGGAGTCAAGAAAGAACAAGGGTACAAGCAAATGAATAGAACAAAACAAGATCAGACTTCAAACTTTTGTCTTTCAAGCAACGGGGAGCACCCTTGGAACATGTCATATGAAAGAGGATGCAATTGTCAATTACGAGAAAGATTAAGCTTCTTGAATTATTTTGAAATAAAAGAATAGCTTTCCCAAGTGGCTCTTGACATCTTCTTTTAAAAATCTTTCCACCGTTGAAGATATTACTGTCCCTAAATTGCAACAGTAGTATCATAATATTGGTAAGATTCTCGCTCAGTTTTCGCAAAACTCATAATAAAACAATAAATGCAGTTTGAAAATTGATCATTTAGGGTGGCATACACAAAGAAAATTGTATTGTTTTTACCTGTTTTTATTTTTTAGGACACGTGTTTCATACATATCAATAACTTCCCCGGGATGCTTAAATGAGAAAGAAAGTAGGGAGAATCATAGAAACAGTACACGGCATGAGTGAAAAAAGTTAAAATGTCGAAGTGTCGAAGCATGTACATATAATAAAGTTGGATGAGATTTTTAATTTTAAAATAATCAATATATTTACAGTTATTAGTCATCATAGAATAATGATAATGTATGACTTATGAGGTACAAACGTTCGCTTGAGTTTAGAAACTTCTCTAGTGTTCCGACAAACCTTTAAATTTCTTATATCGTGTCTACTCTCTATTTTCTAGATTTAATACAAAAATGGACTCCATTAGAGGGATTTCGAATTCGAACAACGACCAAGCATATGTAGAATGGAAGACGTGTTTGAATTGGCTTGAATTGGAGAAACAAGAGGTCCTAGAGGTCCTGATATCACTCTCCTGGCATAAGAAGTGCTAAACTTTAGTACAAGTATGATAGCTTTTATTTTATCAAGTACTGAGAACATGTTTATATATATATATATATATATATATATATATATATATATATATATATATATATAATCATACGAATGCACACAATAATGGATGAAAAACATTCATAAGTAACCTTTTCCTGGCAGAAGAAGTCCAGAGAAGGTAATACAAAGCAAATTGGAAGTTATTCTTGGTTATTTTCTGGATGCTTCCTAGTGTTTTGTAAAATTTGCTCAATTGTTTATGGAGATGTAGGCAATCAATTTGTTTTGGGTTGGCATCATTTGTTTGGCAAAAATTGGCACGGCACGTATAGTAAGAAGTCGTTTTTTTTTCTTGTATATTTATAAAGGTGCTGCCTATGTTAAATGGCATTCGGCACAATTGTACAAAATTTGCAAGACACTGTGGCAAATAGGAACCTTCCTATGCATGCTCAAAATTCAAACTTGGGACTCAATTTTAGTACAGTATCCTAAAGGAAAATTTATTTCAAGTCTTATCACACTTACCTCAGCCATTCTGTAGAGAACAACAACAAGAACAAAAACTATTTAAAAAAATGCTTATTGCTATGAAGGCCACACTGTTGCAAGAGAAGCCACCTTGAACACTATTTAAGCAAAACAAGTCATAAGACAAATTCCAAGCTAATTTGATCAAAAATTGGTCAGATGTGTTTTTGAGAATAAGTAGAAAATAATTAATGTTGACACAGTCAGTGTTTAATGGACACATGTTGAGCGCCAGACCATATCACAGAATTAAAAGGCTAATGCAAATGCAACCGTGAAAATAAAGATCATCATTGCTGCTATCTTAAACATTATATTGGGTCTCAGCTCCATATCAAAACATTATACTGGGTCTCAGCTGCATATCACAACATTATATGGGGTCTCAGCTCCATATCAAAACATTATATGGGGTCTCAGCTGCATATCAAAACATTATATGGGCTCTCAGCTCCATATCAAAACATTATATTGGGTCTCAGCTCCATATCAAAACATTATACTGGGTCTCAGCTGCATATCAAAACATTATATGGGGTCTCAGCTGCATATCAAAACATTATATGGGCTCTCAGCTCCATATCAAAACATTATATGGGGTCTCAGCTCCATATCAAAACATTATATGGAGTCTCAGCTGCATATCAAAACATTATATGGGGTCTCAGCTGCATATCAAAACATTATATGGGCTCTCAGCTCCATATCAAAACATTATGTGGAGTCTCAGCTCCATATCAAAACATTATACTGGGTCTCAGCTGCATATCAAAACATTATATGGGGTCTCAGCTCCATATCAAAACATTATATGGAGTCTCAGCTGCATATCAAAACATGATATGGGGCCTTAGCTCCATATCAAAACATTATATGGAGTCTCAGCTCCATATCAAAACATTATATGGGGCCTTAGCTCCATATCAAAACATTATATGGAGTCTCAGCTCCATATCAAAACATTATATGGGTCCTTAGCTCCATATCAAAACATTATATGGGGTCTCAGCTCCATATCAAAACATTATATGGGGTCTCAGCTCCATATCAAAACATTATATGGGGTCTCAGCTCCTTATCAAAATAAGTCTTATTAAAGTTGCCTGAAGATATTTACATTTATAAAATTTGAGGCATAAAGAGTAATCGTAAAAGATGAATCAGTTGAGTTATAACATATTAGATGAGTTATAACATATTCTACAGCCATTTTATATAGCTATATAGCACAGACATTGAGCAAACGTTCTTGTTCCTTTCTCTGCAAGCAAGAATATGTTATAAAATATAATACACAACATCGCAGTAACATTTTCCGTTTATTATCATATGCATTATTTTTTCTGTTTTGTCAGATGTCACTGAAACAGAAATAACAAAAAAAAAAAAAAAAAAAAAAATACAAAATAAAATAAAAAGCAAGTAAATAAAAAAATAAAAATAACAAATAATTTGAAATGTGACCAAATTGAGATGAAGAAACAAACTATTAAAGAATCAAACAAAAATTGAGTATGTGATAGTTTTTCCCAGAAATTAAAATAGCAAGCATTGCATAATGCATGTACAATGTGGCAGGGCACGGATTAATCCTATAATCATTCATAGGTTTGGGGAACTCATCAGTATCTGCTTGAACCGAGCCTACCTCCGTTTGTTTACCATCTGAAGCATAAGCCATTTATCTATCAACCTTAATAAACAAAAACGGAAATATCAATGAAGCATTCATATTGTAGCAAAACTGCGTATCAGATAATAAAGTTCGCTATCATATGGACGCTATTAATTGATATTTGACAGTGACAGTGTTCGGTCAACTAAGGGAAGGTGCGCGCAATGAACCGTAGAATTAAGTCAATACCACGACAGAATTATTTATTTCGTCTAAGTATTCTGCGCTCTGTAATTACTGTGGACCAACGTATGTGGACAATTTTTATATTATGATGTTGGAAATTGATGAAATCAACGGTGTGTGTGTGTATATATATATATATATATATATATATATATATATATATGTGTGTGTGTGTGTGTGTGTGTGCCTGTGTGTATATATAAATTAATAAAGGATGAACATAACTGATATCCTGTTGAATTTACACACACACACACACACACACACACACACACACATATATATATATATATATATATATATATATATATATATATATATATATATATATATATATATATATATATATCGGTTTTGGCTTGTTTCAGCCGGAAACAGCGGCGGATTATCTCCCATTGCCAAGTTCACTGGTGTCAGTGCCTCCTTTTAATATTGTCCCAAATATCTTGAGCAATGCCTTGACATGATTCACAAGTAGTTTTTTTAAATCTTAAAAAAGTTACTCTCAGGAAACTACACCTGCTGAATGATAAGGTACATTGAACCATTGATATAATGGGTTGTTATTTATTTTTCACATATAGCACGTGCTAAAGTACATCCAACCATTGATATAATGGGTTGTTATTTATTTTTAACATATAGCACGTGTTGTTAGGATGCTAGCACTAGAAATATAAAATAAATGAAACCTAGACGCGAGCAGTTTGATATTGATTTGTGTCGCACTATCCATCAAACAGTCTATATCAAACTACTCGCTTCTAAATGAAACCTAGAAGCGAGCAGTTTGATATTGATTTGTGTCGTGCTCTCCATCAAACAGTTTTTTTCATTAAACCTGTGTCAAATCAGAAAATGCCGCCATCATGCAATCGCATACTAACACTTAACTCATAAAAGTTTTACAGATTCTCCACAAACCTTCTTCAGTAACACCCGCAGTATTTACCCCATAATATCAATGAATTTCGATTTGCCATTGAACTTATTCATCTAAAAGACGGCAATCTTCTCAGAAAAGATTCTTAGAAATATATATTATTATCATAGAAATGCGATCTTGATTGCTAGATCACATCGAGTTGTCAGCATTCGAAAATCCGGATCTTTACGAGACGCTGACAACAAGACGTGATCTAGCAATCAAGATCGCATTTCTATGATAATGATATTTTTGTTATATACCTAGCGATTTTTCAGATAATTTAATAAAATCGCTAAACTTAACTGAAAAAACAAAGTCAATTGCTTAACATTTCAACCTTTTCAATGTGAACTTCCTCCTAAATCACGAACCGAGTTACATATTGATCAGCTAATATGCGCATGAATATAGCAGTTTATGAATGAAGCGCGTGAAACAACAGTCACACATTTTAACTACGATCAATGTTAGTAATACGAATTTTTAGACGCATATATGTGATGTACAGTTATTGTGTAGTTCTCAAATTGTGGATCACGAAAGATTTCAACAGCAAATGACTGGAGGCCGGGCTAAGAGCGGTTTGAGATGCTCCGATGGGGACTTGGCATGGGAATGACAGCATTATTTTGACAGTTATTAACAACTGGATTGGACATATTATTAGAACTTGATGATACAGATGTATTACAGAGAATGTTACTCATTTCGTTTTGCATGTCAAGTGAGGTTAAGGCATAGTTGTTCACGCTTGTTCAGTTGTAACCAGGAAACAAAAGAAAAAGTAGTTCCAGCCTCGTTTGATAGAATGGTGATACGGATTTGGAAAACGAGAGTATCGTTTTCCTACTTCTAGGAAACGACAGTAAAGTTCTGGCTCTTTCTCGAAACAAAAAAAATCGATAGGTGTATAATAAAAGCTAATACTTGCAATTCGATACTATCACACTTTGCTTCCTAACAAAAATAAACATCCTAATGAAATGAACGTTTCCTCTCCACCAGCTGGCTTCCGTTCATGATGCCGTATCCATTTGTATAGCGTAATTGCCCTTGTAAAGCACGTGTCTAACTGAAAACAGCGTTTACCCATATCTGCCGGCACTTTATACGCCGCCAGATCAAGGTATATGTTTTCCACTTACATTTTATTTTTATTTTAGTCAAACAGTCAAGATCCCGATTTGTCTGCATTACACAACGTTAGATCAGAATTATACCATATACGGTATCGAATTGCAAAAAAAAAAAAACAACAAAAAAACAAAAAACTCAACACCGTCCAAATCAAATGTTAGACAATACCAAGATTTAGTTTATCGCGTGCCAAAGAATTTAATGACAGTCTCCTAAAGAATACAACCTCTATACAAAGTCTTAGATGCGCGCGAGGCACATGCATAAACACACTCACGCGCACACGCGCACTCATAAGCACACAAACAACACCATTCGGATAAATGGTAGTTCGGATGAATGAGTGTAGTTTTTACCAAAACTGCACAGTCGAACAAGTGATTCAGATAAACCTATTTTCTGACATAATCTGGGTAGTTCCGGCTTGTTTGAAGTCACATGCTTATGTTATAATCGGGCTGATTCAGGCTAGCATAAAGTCATGCGCTTTAGTGACCTAGGCTGTACTCAAACATCGGAATCTCAGGTGCTCCTTGAGTGCAGGTTTTTATTTTTAACACCTCTTATTTGTAGGTATATGGTATATAATTTATGTATATAATAAGCGATCCTGTAAGTATAAAGATAATATAATGTTTGCTGTGTGAAAACGTTTGACAGAACACGTGGAAAAGATCATGACCACTTGGGCTTAAAGTCGTTCATCTGCTCTGGCAAACGTACTGAAACTATTTGGTACTTACGAACATCCATGCTTGTGAGCCATGGATATCGCTGCATCAAGATGTTGGTGCGTACTAAAGATAAGACTGTTACGTTTAGAAGCTCTAATTGTCCTGTCTGGTTTCTTGTTCACGGCAAATGTAAGATCTATATCAGTCTAATTATTAGTACTCACATATATATGGGTTGCGTCAAGGGATCGGGATACTGCATTACGATTTCGCTTTGCGACGATGTTATCTTCACAATATTCGTCATCTGTCAGTCTTCCGCAAAAAAAAAAAAAGAAAAAAGAAGGAAATATATAAGGAATTTAATTAGTGCCTTATGTCTTTAAAACTTCCGTGAAAATGTATATATTGCTAAAATTTCAATCCCGTCAATAATGTCAGATGCACAGCAACACGAAATTAAAATAATGCTATAACATTGTCAGATCAGAAGCGCGAAATCTTCGAAAATAGACTGCTATAGAGTGAAGTTTTATTTTTAGTGATTTAATGCCACAAGCAAGTATTGGCGTTCTATGACAACATACCTTTAGAATGATTGATTGATTGGAATTTATTGGTAGATCAATACATTAAAGGTTATATCGTGCAGAGACAATTGTAGTACCTTGCCAGGAACACACTATGGCGATCAACCTGGCCTGGTCTAAGTAGGATTTGAACCGGTAACCATCTGGTCGTGAGTCGTGCACACTGACCAATAAGACAGCGCGACTCCTAGCGCCATTTGAAGAAATTTATAGAATTGTAATGCCATTTAAAGAAATATACAGAATGATTGCGTACCGAAAAAAGCGATAAAAATGGATATCAAATAGTATATGTAAATGTTAGAATATTGTTTTAAATCTACTGTAGTAAAAGGAACAAAGTGTGATGACCTGAGTTATTTATAGAATTGTGCTGATATAGTTTACTTCTGTATTGTTAGCATTCAATAAGGTAGGAAAAAAACTCCTAATTTCAATAATTATACATCTCTGGTGAATGTGAAACGTCTTTTATAGATTCTTATACTGGGTCCATTTATCTTGAAAATATGCAGAGAAAACATTTCTTTAATTTAAGACATCTTTTAAAGAGCATTACTAGATTTTTTCGCGGAGATGGCTTTTTAAGATTATGTCAGAAAATGCGGGTTTTAAAATGTTGGCTAGTTGTATTGTAGCGGTTAGAGATCTAGGTAGTTTGTGATATTAAGATGAAAAGTTTTTATAGGATTTATTTTCGCGAACTTTATCGCTAAAATGTCTCCGCGGATCAAACAAATTACCCGCTAACGCGCTATGTTGTATGTGATACTGTGTTTATATATTTATATAATAACTGTCAAAGCCTTTGATTCAGCTGGGAGGGGGTTGGGGGAGCCGGGACGGGGTAAAAAATTTGTATAGCCATAATAAAGGCAACAGGCCCCTTTTTATAGTCTTGAGTAGTCGCTTTGTGAATTAAAAATTTTAATTGAGTCAAACATTCACTCAATTTTTAAAATAATTAGTAAATATATTGTTGCTGATCTTGCCTCTTTCAAAGACTCACCTGTCATACATGCCGTGGATGCTTTCCACTTTAATGCCCTTGAGCCGTGTCAGTATTTCTAAGATACATATAAATTACACAAATAAGAAGACATTGACATCCCTAAAGCTTTGCAAAACACATTTTATGGAAATATCTAGATAGTTGATGTGCCGTCAAAAATAGCATCTAGTATCGATCTCTAACCAATGACGCAGACAATCCTAGCCCTAAGGCCGTGATACCCATTTCAAAGCGGTGTAGATTTCTTTCCGACACGGTTGCATTTGTACTGCTTTAAAGTAAACTCCTATATCAAATACACACATTAAAAGAATATATTCTGCATAATCAGTTATTTTTGTGGTAGTCCAATTCTCATTTATTTTGAGTGCTGTATACAACAGCAAAAATGAAAATCGCAAAATAATACGTCCTTCTACAACTAAGACTTCTCGTATAGCCAAGTTGTAAACTTTTAATATAAAGCATTAATAACAAACAGACGAGGACATAAAAAAAGGCTGGCACAAATTTAAAGCTGAACAATTTACTGCCATGCGGGATTGAGTAAAGTGGGATCCTCAGTTTCTCAGCGTTTTTATTATTTTCTCCACAATATTAAATGTTGAATCTAAGCCCGAGAAAAAGGGATTCAATAGAAAGCAGGGCGGCCTCGAACCTCTGAGCGCTAGATGGCCACGGTAGTGTTGAAAAAGTTTAATAGAAAGAGAGTTTAAAGCACCTGTAATGGCCTACGTTTGGAAGTGGAGAAAGAAAAACGAAAGTCAAAATAAATGTAAATGTCGTAAAACCAAAGTAAATGCAAATATAACTTCATGGATGTAATGGTGCCATTACTAGCTCGAAACCTCTCCAAGAGAGCGTGTACAAATTGTTGCGCGGAACCAATTAGCACGATCCTTGCTTATTCTTGGTTCTGTGCTGAATTTGTGTAAGCTTCAGATAAAAAGTGCTTCTTACATTTAGTACTTACTTTATCCCTTTTTCTTGAAAAAAAAAAATAAAACAAAAATCTCATAAAGTCAAGAATAATTAACGATCGTTCTGTAACCGGTTCCGTGATGCAAGTGGTGCAGTCCCTCTATAGACCAAAAAACGCTTCAAAATACAGTGTGTGTTCAGTGGGTGCAGGGCGAAAACTACCAGAGTGTGATTCGGTCCGTTCCAAAACGTCATCTCATTCAAATGCAAATATTTCCAGAAAATGCAACTCACCCTATTTTCATTTTTATATGTTGCATCTAAGTTAACATAAGTAAGATAGTCTTGGTGCATCTGAACTTATAACTAATGCATTGGATTTCATAAAGAAAATGTAGACAAAAGAAGGAAATATATAAGGAATTTAATTAGTGCCTTATGTCTTTAACAGCATCAAGGGAAAAAGTCCGTGGTGAACAGTTTTTTCGATAATTACGAGTCCTAGATGCATTCATAGCTTATTATTTTATGCATGTAAATTAAATAAGTAAATAAATCAATTTTATTGGTGCATATTTGAATAAAATACCATGCTGAAAAATGTCGATTTTACCTGTTAGAGGTGTGAAGTATAAACTTTAGATATGATTTCTTTCTTATAAATGGACGTATTATACACATTAACTTGTCACGTGGTTGCACAGCTTAGAATATATTGGAAACTTTATATGGATGCAAAGAAAACTTGATTACATTGTTGTTACTATAATGTGTTATCTTCACTATTGGAATACTGCACCATAACTGGAGTAATCGTTAATCTGTCTTGAATTATGGGCTCTCGCATCTCTTGAACATCTTCTATAGAAAGGAGTTTGATTTATCTATTCAAGATGACACCGAGACCTATAATAAGGCATGCAATGTGGCTCCTGATGTGGTCAGTTGTAAAGAATATGCTAAATTATTGGCTTTTAAGATGTTTAATCATAAAATGTACCATTCTCAACAGTTGTAATATATTTTGACAAATGAAAAGACGGTATACAAACGAATATATGGCACTACTTTCGATTCCAAAGTGTATGTGCCGATGTTAAGGCAAAATAATATCAATACAGATTTGCATTTTGAGAAATGGCCAATGAATATCAAAACTTGTCTTATTTCACCTTAGGTGAAAACAAGTGATGTACCTTCTTCAGAATAATATACTGAGTGAATAGAAGTACCATTTTAAGTCATTTTTGGGCCACCTTACCCACAAATCATCAACCTGGGAGAAGAATATGACCATCAATTTTAAATTGCTATTTTAAAAAGTTAACCAGAGCAAATATACAACAATTAAAACAAAATGGTCTTTGAAGTTCAAATAATGATTTATTTGTAGAAATATGTCCCAGCTGGCTCAAACATATCAAGGAAGCTTCTTTTTGAATGAGCATGGTAATTAAATCCTTGTGTTTGTGTGGTGTACCTGACATTTATCACGTATGGCATCACGTGACTACACTTTGACCGCTGTCTTGTAAGATACGTGCAAATTGTAATCTGAAGCAAATTAAAGTAGAGCAAATGCAACCAAATTCCACAGTTATGTTTCAGTGTTGCTACAGATACAGAAAAACAAACTCATTAAATAGATGAAACTTTTATCTTATTTTCAACGCATCACTACACTAACTGAGCCAATCTGCTGTTATTGCGTCCAATTGTAGTCTCTGTGATAATCAATATATTTTCATGTGTTGTGTGCAAGTTAGTAATTAAGATAAGTAAGATAATTTTGGTGCATCTGAGCTTATAACTTAATCACTGAATTTCATAAAAATGATTTTAAAAATATGGAAATATATGAGAAGCTTAATTAGTAAAGATATACAGTGGCTGCGCGAGGGTTCGAGACGCCCCGGGGCAATGATCTTTAGTGGCGCCCCTACTTTGCCACAGAGAACAGTTTTTATGTCAGTTGCCAACCTCCAACACCCCTCCATCTACACCCCTGTTACAGCAAAAAAAAAAATAACACAAATAAAACTCCAGACTGTGCCCCCCCTTCCCGAGTCCCGGGGTAAATTGGCCCCCCCTACACACACACACACACACCCCGACCCCCCCCCCCCCCCCCGTCTCTCCGAGACTGAAGAGATACCTAGAACAGCACAAAGGGAAAACCCACGGCAAACACGTATTTGTATAATTAAGCATCCTCGATACATTTCATAACAAATTAGGTTATGCATGTATACGAAATAGGTAAATAAATCAGTTCTTTGGTGAATATTTGAAAAACATGGTTGCATAGGTTTAAATCAGTTTGAAACTTGATATGGATGGAAACAAAACCTGATTACATAGTCTGTACCATAATGCGTTTTCTTCACCATAGGGCATATGCGGGTGACTTGGTTCTTCCAATTTGTTGTGACCATGGTAATTTGTTCATGCTCTTGCACGATAACTGGAGTAATGCTTAGTCTGTCTTGACATGAATTATGAACAATTGCAAATTTAACAAACAGACGAGTTTATGACACTTTTTTTATTCCAAGTATATATAAGTAGTGTTGAACGGCACGTCGGCACCATCCTGAGTATATAGTGCCGATTAAAACGTTATATCTAAATGTATCAAGGGAAAAATTGCGAAAAACGTATAAAGATAAAACTTCCAAATAAACGTGAATATCTATTCCTTCAAGATAAAAGGCAAATATATCCAAAAAAATTTAAAGTAGAAAGGTTAATATTTTCTCAAATCTTGAGAAAAATAAACCCTTCCAAATAAATGTGAATATATTTTCTTACAGAATAAAAGATAAAAGGTAGTAGGTGCTAAGCGTCTTTAAAATGTACATAAAGTGAAACTAAAAATGTTGAAAGGGCAAAGTCCTTAAAATATAGGATCAAAATCGGTTATATAAATCTGATTCTTTTAGAAACGTAAAGCTACTTGATATAGCTGGCATCATAAACTTTCTGTCTTGCAGTGTAGTAGTCGATACAGTCGGTAAGAATGTGATCCAATGTCAGTGAGCTCTGGAACCGTACCTATTCCTGTCGAGGTTCATCTTTCAGGAGATGTGCATGAGTCATGTATGTGTATCCTGTGCATGAGTGACACAATACCAACTGATCGCGATTTGTTCCATATAACTGCTGGTTCGAAGCTTGTTTGTGAAGTTTACATTCTGCATATTTTGCCAAGTATGTTAATTGACATAATACTTCAAGTCCCCATAAAGGATCATTAATTCAGAAACGAGTGACTTTAGGGTAGATTTAGCTGCTTTATTTGCTCTCTCATTACCCTCAGTACCTATGTGACTGGGTAGCCAATAGTACATTATGCTTTTTATGTAGGATTTTGTAGTATAAAGGTATTGTCAAATTTATGATTCTGAAAGGTTTTCAGTGCGGAAAGTAAATTCGAAAAAATAATGAAATGAGTTTATGGAGATGCTATTGCATGTATCTGCGGTAAAGATGGAGGTTGTATCCGGGTATGGTGTTGTGTGGTGTTGCAACCGCAGCTGCATCCTTCATTCCATCTTTCGAAGCGTCTGTATACAGAAACTATAGCCACTATATTAGGCTCTTATTTCATTTAATTTACTCTAAACAGTAGAGGATTTGTAGTAGACCATTTTAATTGGCCAAGATCAAATATTATATTTGGGGTTTTAGTAACTACGATGTGCTTTTGTGCTTGAGAATTTTGCAGTATTGACAAAACTGATTTTTCCTGCTTCTAGACGAGGGAGAATTCCTATTCCAAAAGGTGGAATGAAAGATTGTTTCCGTTCGTAAATGGCTTGGTATATTCGGGTTTAAAGACGACATCAAATGCAGCGTTAGATGGATTAGAGGATAGTTGTGTAGTATACTGAAGAATCAGTTTCGTTTGTCTGAGATAAAATGATGATTTATTTGCTTCAACATATAGGCTTTCTGAAGGGAAGCTCTGAATGCTTCCAGACAAACTCTGAGTCCTTGCTTATGTATCGGATCAAGAATCTGAATGTAAGATTTGCAAGCTGATCCATACACAATCGAGCCATGGTCAGATTTCGATTTTACTAAAGTCATGCACAACCGGAGAAAGACCTTCGGGTCTGATCCTCAATCTGTGTTTGCTATGACTCTCATTAAATCCGGGATTTTGGACATTTGTCGCTCAGATATATAATATGTGGAAGGAAAATTAGTTCACGGTAAATAAAACAAAGTCCTAAAACTTTCGTCTCCTCTACAGCAGGGCTGAAAGAACCGTTAAGATATAGTTTTGGGTGATCGTGTATTTTAAGAAATTGGCAGAAGTACATAGACATTTGATTTCGAAAATTTCAACCCGTTTTCTTTTGAACATTTCTGAACTTTGTTTACGCGTATCTGTAGTTGTTGTTCAGTAGTATGCATACCTTTTTACGGTTAGCAGATCGAAAAGTGGTCGATGTATAATGAGAAGTCATTTCCTGGATTTGGTCTTTTGACTATGTTGTTTATTGCGATGTTGAAAAGGGTGAATGACAATTTTCTGCCCTGAGGTACAACCATATCTTTTGAAAAAATTGGATATGAAAATAGTTAGACTACCGCTTGGACCTAGGTTGCATCGGTCATTCATCGTACCGTTCTTTCATTTGATGTCGTACGCTTTCTCAAAGTGAATGAAACTTGAGAGCATATATTTTTCTTTATGAAAACTTCTCTAATAAATAATTTAAAATCTGACTAGATAGTCCAATGTGCTTTTCATGCTTCTGAATCCAAATAGAATGTCTTAATACTAGTTTGTTGGATTCAAGATACCCAAGGAGTTTGTCGTTTGTCATTCGTTCCTTGGTTTTGCAAATACAGGGTGTTATTGCTATGGGATGATAGTTGGAACGATCGGTATGGTCCTTGCCAGGTCTGAATTCTGCTATCATTGTTGCTTCTCGCCATGATGATGCGAAGTCGCCAATTTCGCAAATTGTATTGCAAATGTTGAATAGCGCATTGAGGGCAGTATCAGGTTATGTGCTTCAAAATCTGATAGTAGATATCATCCGATCCTGCTGAAGTGTCATGGGTTTGATAAAGTGTATTTTTCTGAGAGTTAAAGATTTATTGTAATCTTCAGCGTTAGCAGGTTTAAAATTTAAAAGAACCTCTTTTCAGGTTTTGATTCGGCGGAAGTTTAAAGAATAATTCTATGGTGAAGATTCATTGGATATTGTTTCAGTCAATGTGTTTGAAATTTCTTGTAATGTGGTGAGCAGTTTCTAGAATTTCTCTACGTGTTTGATACAGTTGTTTTTGTCTTTGACAAATAAATTTCGTGCCATATTCTATACTGATATAATAAAGAAGCGAGAGTTCAAGGTAGTGAAATAGAATCTCCATGTTTTTCTCTTGATCTCTCTAATGGTATGATGAACTTTAGTTCGGTATATACGGCATTTATTCAGACATTTAGCAGTTGGATTCGCATTGAACAATTTTAAGGCCATTTTTCCGTTCCCTGGTGTCTTTGTAAGTATCACACACTCAGGAATCGCAGAAGGTTATTGTATTGTATCCCCAACAACATCCTACTATGTTTTTGAAACGATCAGCCGCCAAATATGATTCGCCAAAAGACTGAAACGTTTCCCAATCTGCTTTACTCCTAGCCCTTGAGGTTCTGGAGTATTACTTCTGAAGTATATTGAAAATGGTCACAGCCACAGAGGTCGTCACCATCTTCCCAAGAGAAGTCAAGTAAAAGAGATGGATCGCGGATGATCAGATCTTAGGACCAGTAGTATCCTGTTTGCAGGATACTAATTTTCAGTAAGGAGGCAAAGATTGCGTTTTGAAACAAATTCTTCCATTATTTTTTCCCTCTCTCATTGATACATTTGCATCCCCATAGTGTAATGTGGCCATTAAAGTCGATTTATGATGATGGTCACTCCTCCAGCGGCCTTATGATTATTTCTTGGAAAGTTGCTGTAGATTATAACATTTGTTTAGAATAACTCTACATTCTACTTACAAAAAGGTACCCTGATGGCAGACAGCTATTGGGACCTGTTTTTTTAAGTATACAATGTATTTAATCAATATTGTCCTTTAAATCTCAGGAGTTCTATTGAATTATGGTGCCATACATATTTATGGAAGTTGTGGAAGTGCACAACTTTTGAGAGGTTTCAATGGCGCGTTATATAGAGGAACTTTCCAGTTTCCATACTTTCTAGACTTCCAATCGTATGGAATGAAAGGATAGTAAGATCCTTTCGGAACTCTTGTAGATTCCTTATCTCGCTCTTTATTTGGTTTCTAGCATGCATTACCACTGGGGCCAGCAGTTCGCTGGTCTTTTAGTGGATCGAATGTTACCGGTTTTTCACAGGTAGTATTGGGCTTTTTATGTACCATTCTATAAATTGACAATTGGGGCCATCGATTTGCTGCTCTTTTTGTGGGTCGGATCTAATAGATTTTTCAGCAGAAGTGTTGGCAATTTCTTATCAGACTGTTACCTTGATTACTTGCGTTTTTAGCTTCACTCTTGGTTTGAGTGGCTGTTCGTATGGTGTTGAGGGGCATCAAGACTGTAACTTGGTCTCATCTTGAGGATAGGTAATGTCTGTCTGGGTACATACATAATTTGTGGTCGGTTTCGTCTTCAATCTAGCAGTGTTCGCGAAGTTTTTGCTGGCAGTGTAAAGTGGAGTTGTGGCTTCTACAAATCGTGTGACCTCAGTTAAGTTCAAGCCTTTCTCGTGATATACCCGTTGTATTTTTTTTCTCGTGATCCACTTTGGGCAGTCTCTAGAGTGGTCGCCCTGGCAATTCACTCACAAGATTTTCTCATTACATGATGATCCATCATCGCCCCCAGCCAACATCTGGGACAGACTGGTTTTCTCTTGCAGCTATGTTTTGTGGTGACAATATTTCTGGCAGTTAAAACATCGCAAGCGATTAGGGATAATAGGGTCCACTCAGATGTTTAAGAACCCGGCTGTGATCTATGCAGGCATAGTTGTGCCGTCAAACGTCAAAAGGTAAATTTTTGTGCGAATGAACTTGCCGTGTCGTCTCACGTGGCATATTACCTGAGAAATGAGATTTTCATGTATCTCAGATTCGATGCAGCTATTTAAATCATTTCGTTTTCAAGAGTGCAAATGTAAAGAGCTCACTCTTGTAATATCCTTTATTCACAGCTGTTTGTGGAGATACCTATTTAAGAAAATTTAGAACGACTTAAAAAATGCATGTGGAGATACTTTAATGGGTATCTCCACAAACAATTTTGAACAAAGGATATTACCAGAGTGAGCTTTACATTTGCACTTTACAACCAAATGATCCAAGCTTATTTTCTTAACTCTCTCTCTCTCTGAAATCTTTCTCTCTCTCTCTCTCTCTCTCTCTCTCTCTCTCTCTCTCTCTCTCTCTCTGAAATCTCTCTCTCTCTCTCTCTCTCTCTCTCTCTCTGGCTTACAGTCAGATCCGGGAGTGCTTTCGGAATCACAAATAGCGAGAGCTTAGTCAACTTTTTGATCTCATTCAGTTGATTCAACGATGAGAAATCGTGGCCAGTTACCATGACTCGGAACAGTGTCAGTGTCCTCCTCCGAGTCACTGGTTGAATTGTTCCTGATCCTCTTGAGGCCATTGTTAGATGATGTTTCGTTTGTGTTTTCCCATAATGAAACACAATAACTTCGTCACCCATTTCGCCTCAGAGCCAAACAAAGCAACAGAGATTAACGCAGATTTATTGAGTTCTCATGTCAGTGTTACATAGGGTAATATACTCAAGTAGAATATAGTCCTTATTCGATTAGAGGTCGATTGTCTGCTAGTTTTCGAAGCATAGCAATGTATGTTTCCTTAGTCTTAACAGTAACCTTTAAGCGCCTCGAGGCATTTAGATACTGAATCTGTCAATAACATAGCCCTTGAAGCTTGGCGCGACTGGGCCATTAATCTGACCAGGCCCTTCTGACCATCCATCTAGCCGAAATTGAGGTCAAAGCAGTGTCTTGCATCGAAGTGGCAACCATCGGCCTCTCCTCTACTTAACTACCCGGATCCTCTCCTCCACCGACACGGGATGCAACCCACGGTAAACCGGTTGCCTCCATTAGTTGCTTCCAACAACATGCAGGCGGACGCATCGCGCATATCCTACATCCCCAAGCCCATATGGATACCTTACGTTTGGCAACAATGGCATCACACGACACTTCCCTTAGACTGCTGTCTTGTAATATACATGCAAATTGTACTCTGGAGGAAAAATCACTTGAGAAAATGCAACCCAGCTTCACCGTTATGCTTCAGCGTTTTGAGAGATACAGAAAAAGCAAATTAATTAAATAGGTGATTTTTTTGTCATCTCTTCAAGACATGGCTATACTCATTGAGCCAATCAACTGTTATTGCATCCTACTGAAGTCCTTGCGAAAATCATTATTGTATTTTTACTCTGATTTTTTCTGGAGATATGCTAACCAGTGAAGAATGTTGCATGCACTCATTTCAAACCAACATTAAAGCCTAAACGGAAAACAAAATGTTTAGTGAGTTGAACCTCTTGGCTTTTGCGTAGAATGACAAAGTACAAATGTCTGTGTGTGTATCTGTGTCTCTGTGTGTGTGTGTGTGGGGGGGGGCATTTACAGAAAGGTCGCTCGCACTAAAATTCATTCAAATGCAACTATTTCCAGAACATGCAGCATAACCGTTATCAACTAATTTTATATGTTGTTAGTAACGGACACAATTATTATGGTCTCTGCCCATCTACACTTATAACTATTACACAGGATTTCATCAAAAAGTTTGGGAAAAAAAAAGGAAATATATTAGGAACTTAATTAGTGTAGTGATGCCTTAAAAATCATGAAAACGAAAATCCATGGGAAACTAAGTTTTTTCTTAATTACCGTATATACTCTCGTATGATATGCCAACTGCAAACTGCATAGACCCAGATCTACCGTCGCATAATGCGCCGGCAGATCTGGGTCTATGCAGTTTGTAAGGACTAATCAGTATAACAAACAACATAGACCCTGATCTGCTAGTGCATTATTCGACGGCAGATCAGGGTCTATGTTATTGCATTTGGACCTGGATTATACGCGAGCATTATTGGTAAACACCCTACGTGCATTCATGGCTAACAGTGTTATGCAGGTAAATAAAAAAAGTAAATAAATCAGTTATTTGGTAAACATTTGAAGAATGCGATGCTGACAAATATAGATTTTACCTTTTTAAAGGATGGAAACGTTAAAGTTAGACAAGATTTATTTCTTACTAACGCAGCTACTACACGTATTATTTTGTGACATGGTTGAGTTGCTTTTGAATTGATTTGAAACTTCATATTGATGCAAACAAACATGATTGCATAGTTGTTACTATACTCTGCTTTCTCGCTCTTGGGGTACTGCTACAGTGTGAACGCAGGTTATTCGATTATTTCAAATTGATGAAATCATGGTAAATATTTCAGAATTTGATACTACAGAAAAGAAAGCTATGCAAAGTCACACATTTGGTTGAAAGTCTGGTCATTTCTGAGGAACATACTGAATTATTAGCTCTAAAAGTATTAGATTGTACAATTCTCCATTTACAATATAGTTTATGCATCTTCTTAAAATCAGATATTAACTTACAAATGAGTTTATGACATTTTCGTTTGGTTCCAAAGTGTGTGTGCTATTGTTAATTCAACTAATATATATATATATATATATATATATATATATATATATTGGAAAATTGGAAATGGCCCATGGATCTCAAGACTTCTCATATTTCACCTTAGGTGCATACAAGTGAAATACTTTCTCGAGATCCATTTATTGAGAAAATATAAGTAACATTTTAAACATTTTTTATTTCTAGATAACGACCTGGTTTGAGATTTTGGCCAAAACCGGAATATTTTATTTTTAAAAGTTAAATATTATCATAAAAATGGTTTTTACAATTTTTCAAGTAATTATTATTTGAAGAGATGTGTTCTAGCTAGCTCCAACATATCAAGGAAGCTTCACTTTGTATGAGGATGGCAAGTGAGTTCTTCTGCTTGGACATTACATTTGTCACCTATGGCATCACAAGACACTCCACTTAGACAGCTGTCTTGTCAGATACATGTAAATTGTACTATGAAGCAATCCACATATTATCAAATGCAACCAAGCTCCAGAGTTATGCTTCAGTGTTGCTACAGGTACATAGAAAGAAAAATGTATTAAATACCGTATATACTCGTCTATAATACGAGTCCAAATAGCAAACAACATAGACCCTAATCTGCCGTCGCATAATGCGCCGGCAGATCAGGGTCTATGTTGTTTGTTCTTCTGATTAGTCCTTACAAACTGCATATATCCAGATCTGCCGGCCCATTATGCGACGGCAGATCTGGGTCTATGCAGTTTGCAGTTGGTGCATGTTATACGCGACTATAGACGGTAGATGACACATTTGTCACCTCTTCAATCAAACAATAATATTTCCCTATATAGTGTAACCCCTCGCACCCCCGCCATTTCCGATGTAATCAAGGGGACCATATCGCTAGTCGAGCATTGACATTTTTCGAAGGCTTCTCTACGGCTATTACATTTCATCAACTTGAACGTCAAAACCTCAGTGTCACTCCTGATGTTTTTTTTGTTTTTTTTTTGTAATTTCATTGGGTTCAATATTTCAATCCTTGTATATCAATACACAAAATTGTATATCAATTCACAAAATATGTTATTTTGTAATTTTGAAGACCGAATTACATCAAGGTACAAAACGTATCTGCAAGAGTGTTGCATACCTCATGTTGTTTAGTTGTCATATATATCCTTTATAGGCTTTGTTCTTCAAGTTTTTATGTGACCCCAGGATATCGTTTAATACTTAATAAAAATCGTAGTCATGAGAGAAACATAAAACAGATTTCTTACGGATGCTTATTTCCTTCTAGGCAGGGAATGCTACATATTCCATGCGACAAACTAAACGTATGCAAGCCTAGACCCCCGCCCGCACAAAAATGTTCAAGCAGTATGGAATTGATTTGTAACTTTCTGTATTGTAACAAACATTCAGTAAGAACTATGAAACCAGTTATTACTTATAGAAGCCGCGGTACCTCACTGGGTAAGGTTTCAAATTCTTCCTTCCATCTATGAGCCTAGGTCAACTACAGTGATGTGTCCATGGGCAATGCACTTTACTCCAATTGCCTCGGCACTTAATAACCTTCATCAAGCTGAAGCAACCAATTATTACTTTATGCAAAGTGTTCTTGTATTTTTTCCAATCAGATTTAAACTTATGAGCGTGCCACCATCACATTTTGTATATAATAGAATATCGTTCACCACGCTTCGTTTTTATAACTAGTTGGGTCCCAATTTAATAAACATTTTTTTTTTCATTTCAATTACTGGAATAAATATTTTTAATATAAATGTCTTCAAAGTATAGGAGTGACGAAAGCTTTTTTTTTTCGCCTAGGTAATGCAAACATAACGTACTAAATGCTCGGTGATCACAACAAGCATAGGTGTCAATCTTGCATACTAAAAGTGTTTAAATTGCTTATTTTGTCTTATTTTTTATTGAGCAGCTTTTAAAATATGACACTGAGAATTATGTAGCTTTTCTTATAACAAATTAGTATTAACACACATATATTTTGCTTATTCCCCTTAAATGTTCACCTTCAACAATGTAAGAATGTAGCAGACAAATATTAGGGTTCGGTTCAAAACGTTTAAAAGCGAAATGAGACGACAACATACATTTCTCTGAAAACAACTAGTGCCTGGCTATGCGAATTTATCGACTTGTAACGCTTCATATTTCCAAGGGTAAAGCCGAGTTTGCAGCTGTGATTTGTAAAGTAGGTGGACCTTTCGTATATACCCATATCAAAACGGTGAGGAAAACCAAGCATCTGTTGGTTGATCTCGTCATGCACTGAAGAATAGACTAAGTATCCCACCCCAAACAAGGTCAACAACCTATTAATATTGATAGGTAATCCATTACCTATTAAGCTTTACCTGTCAATCAATATGTCAGCAGTCTAGGTCTTTAAGGTTGACAATGGCAGCCTCACTTTGACATTGTACAGATCTGGGCCGGAGAGAAACCTTTACAGCAAGAACATAAGACTCTCTGATCAAGTAATTGTAATGGCCTTTATTTTTCTAAAAATTTTTAAGAAGGTTTTCAAGCCTCGCCTATGCATATCTTGTGTAAATCTAATTCAAATTTAATTCAAACCACAAATTATATTTTCAATATCACATTTTCATATCACATATGTATTCTATTGAAAACCTTGTCCTGGCCTTCTACGACTGCAGAACATTATAGGAAAACTGCATACATCAAAACACTTAATTCGCTGATACTAAGTGTGAATCATCAACTACTGCATACTATTTCAAGAAATACCATTATCGAATACTTGATGGGGCTAAAACAATATATATCAAAAACAGATTATTTTAGGCAATCTAATGGATGTGAATATGCTGGGGATTTGTCTCACATAAGAAATATTCAAGGGTTTTGAACACCAAAATTGAGTAGGTTTTCCTCTGTAAATTTATGCAGCAATGAATGTAAGTTTAAGAAATATTTGCGTAATCGAGAGAAAACCAAGTGAGCTTTATTTTCATAGCTAATGTATTAAAAATGTTTAAGGCTTTAACAACTACCAGCATACATTTGATTTAATAACAAAGGGGATTAATAAGTATTTTTGAAACAGTGGTCCATAGGGTTGAGATAGTATATTTAATGTTGACAGCGTTGATTGATTGTTAGGCGTTGTCTTCCTTTCCTCACACCCCATGGGTTGTTGAAACAACATAATTTCATAATGGAAAATTTACTAATACAATTATCAACATTTGTCAATGATAAAATCAATCTTTATGTTCTTCTTTTTCAAAGACCTAATAGCGTGACATGACTAATTTTCATGCCCTAAAACATTCTGAATGCCAATGGAAATTTAATAGATATTACATAGAGAGCTTTACTTAATCGTCTCTACCTTCAGAGGAATGACGATGATGTATTGTTGAAGTCAAATGAAAAGTTTAAGTTGAACAAAGCATATTTCAGTTGTCAAAGACTAACAGTCCAATCATGATTATTCTGACTCCACGTAATTTGATGTCAATTTTCCTTTTACTCACGTGTATTGAGCCATCATGGCTCTTTTAGGTGCAGTTTGGCTGTTTTGTTGCAATACATTATGTCGATCAGACAATATGAGAGAGAGAGAGAGAGAGAGAGAGAGAGAGAGAGAGAGAGAGAGATTTTGTTATATATAAAAAATCGCAAATATTCATCCACAGCCTCACAACACAGCGAACAACAGCAGTAGCCATAGACCTGTTTGTAATCGAAACATTTCAATCATATGAGAAAACATTGCATATTTTTGATAAAAATATTTGCTCATCACAACGCTACGCAATATATATTTTAAGTAGGTCTATCTATACGGCCTTTTAAGTTAGATCTGAACTTCACGCCCGTGTTTGACTCCAGGCTAAAGTTTAATATCTGTTAACACTTGGTCGTGTAACCGAGGATGAACAATTTGTACATAACATACACCATTAACATCATACGGACATGTAAACAATTTGTACATAACATACACCATTAACATCAGACGACATATAAACAATTTGTACATAACATACACCATTAACAACCAACGACATATAAACAATTTGTACATAACATACACCATTAACATCATACGACATAGAAACAATTTGTACATAACATACACCATTAACATCAGACGACATATAAACAATTTGTACATAACATACATCATTAACAACCAACGACATATAAACAATTTGTACATAACATACACCATTAACATCATACGACATAGAAACAATTTGTACATAACATACACCATTAACATCAGACGACATATAAACAATTTGTACATAATATACACCATTAACATCATACGGACATATAAACAATTTGTACATAACATACACCATTAACATCATACGGACATATTCAATTTGATGATTTGCTAAACTTGAAAAGCACGGATAGGACTTGTTCATGCTATATGGCCACTCCAAACGTGCTTGATCCATTCAGCTTTATCAGCTTTATCACCTCCTTCTATATATCTATATGTCTGTCTGTCTGGATGTAAGCATGAATTGATTAAAGATTTTTCTCCAAGAAGTTCAATTTTCAGAATAGGGTGGTTCATTCTGCTTACAACGACTACTTTTCCCTGTTTGTCAGTGAAATATGTACTATTTGGACTAAAGCCGAGCCGCCTTTAAATCTGCAATTTATGTATGCAGGCATATATGTATGTATGTGTGCATGTATGTATGTATGTATGCATGTATGTATGTATGTATGTATGTATGTATGTATGTATGTATGTATGTATGTATGTATGTATGTATGTATGCATGTATGTGCGTATATATGTATGTGTATATATATGCATGTATGTATATATGTATGTATGTGTGTATATATGCATGTATGTATATATGCATGTATGTATATATGTACATATGTATGTGCGTATATATGTATGTATGTATATATGCATGTATGTATATATGCATGTATGTACATATGTATGTGCCTATATATGTATGTAGGTATATACGTATATATGTATGTGTATATAGGTATATATGTATGTATGTGTGTATATATGTATTTTGTGTATATATGTATGTATGCATGTATGTGCGTATATATGTATGTGTGTATGTATGTATGTATGTATGTATGTATGTATGTATGTATGTATGTATGTATGTATGTATGTATGTATGTATGTATGTATGTGTGTATATATATGTATGTATGTATATATGTATGTATGTGCATAAAGCAATTAAAGAGTAAAAAATTTATTTGCCTCTGAGCTTATAAAATCTTAATTGTTTTTGTAAAAGGACAGTGCCATGAACTTCAGTAAAAAGACTTTGTTTATGGCTTCCTTTAAACGACATTCAATGTTTGGAAAGTTTTAACGTTAATGATCCTTTGGCCAACTGATAGATATTGCCTTCCTTTTTTCACACCCAGCGGGTTGTTAAAACAATTTAATTTTCTAATAGAATATTTACTCATATAATTATAAACATATGTCATTGATAAACTCGGTCTTTATGTTTTTCTCTATCAAAGCCTTGACTGATTGACAAGACTAATTTTCATGCCCTTAAACATTTTTACCCTCAAATATTTTGAGTATCAATGGAAACTAAATGGATATTGCAGTTTGGCTACTGCATTGCAATACATTCTAACATTCTATCGATCACACAATACGGACGAGAGAGAGAGAGAGAGAGAGAGAGAGAGAGAGAGAGAGAGAGAGAGAGAGAGAGAGAGAGAGAGAGATTGGTTATAAAAAAGAACAAAAATTCTGTACGTTTTAACAGACTGTTTTGCAGCTAACGTAACTTTGCCGCAAATATTCATCCACCGCCAGGTTGCAAAACTTGGCCATGGCCATAGACTTGTTGTAATCGAAACATTTCAATTATATTATAAAACATTGCATATCTTGATAAAATATTTTCTCATCACAACGCTACGCAACAAATATGTCTGTCTATACGGTCTTTTACGCTCTATCAGAACTTCACGCCCGCGTTTGACTCCAGGCTAAAGCTTAATGTCTATTTACACTTCGTCGTATAACCTAGGAAAAACAATATATATATATATATATATATATATATATATATATATATATATATATATATATATATATATATATATATAGATAGATAGATAGATATCTGTGTGTGTGTGTATAACAGACACTGTTATCATCAGAGGGACAAATTCAATTCGATGCTGAACAATCATGCATCGAACCTCTTCACTTCAATGAGGAATGCAGCAAGCGTCATATATTTGAGCTTTGCTAAACTTGAATAGGTTCTATGGCAACAATTTCTTTATGTTTTATGGCGACACTGCACGACAGTGATCCACTCGTCTTTTTTAATTTCGTCCCCACCTCCTTCTTGTCTCTCTGTATGTATTCAGGTGTATACGTGAGCGAATCTAAGATTTTTCTACAAATGATTTTCTCAAGAGGGTGGTTCATTGTGCTTAAAAATATATACTGTTCCGACCGGAAAAGGAGGGTCCGACTGAACCCCATACCCTCTGTAAATCTGCCACATATGTATGTATGTGCATCAAAAATTAAACAGTAAATATTTCATTTGCATCTGCTCATATGAAATCTGAGTTTGTCAATGGACAGTACTATGACGATCAATACAAGTGACTTTTATTATGCCTTCATTCGAACGACATTCAATGGTTGCAAAGTTAAAGTGATGTGAATGATATAAATTAATTAATTCTCAGTGAACTGATGCCTTTTGGATATTGCATCTGCCTTACATTTCATATTTTATGTATTAATTTTGTATTTGGATAAAAATGAATTTAATAGAGCTCATTATTTTCAAAGCAAATTTTAAGTCATCAACTTCACAAAAACAGCAGTCATATATTTATTAAACGTTTCGTGAAATAAAAATATATTGGATAATTGTACAAATTTAATCTTTTAACTGGAAGCATGGAACATATTTAGAAGCTGTTATTATCGTTTATTACATACGCATTTAATCTAACATGGTTGATCTGGTGTTCGATACGGTGTTCAAATCGTACTTCCGCATAGCATGCCCAGATTACAAATATTTAGGTGTTTTCATTGTTGTCTGAGCATCGATATTC
Source organism: Margaritifera margaritifera (assembly GCA_029931535.1). Lineage (NCBI taxonomy): Eukaryota > Metazoa > Mollusca > Bivalvia > Unionida > Margaritiferidae > Margaritifera > Margaritifera margaritifera. The sequence goes on from JAQPZY010001367.1 coordinate 1,782,641, forward strand.
TTCTATGCATCGAATCGAACCTTAATAAATTCGAATTTGTCTTGAATTCCGTTCACAGCATATAGCTAAAGATATTTGGAAAGAGTGTATATTTGACCAATTACTCACACAAGGTAGACTCTCGTAGCTATACTACTGCGCGTGTCAGATTTGTTGAGGTGGTGCTAAGCTGACTTGATTTACATGGTAGAAATAATAATTCATTCTGTGATTTAAAAATACGTTGTCCCTGGACTCATAACATTATGGTATATGACGCTGGTGGTACCAAATGGTATTAAGATATTTTTATATAAACTGTGACTCATTTACCCTTATATGGACTAGCCTGTTAAGGAAATCTGACAATTAGTAATTTTATTGTGTACTCTAATACCTTCACATATGATCCTACAGCGCTGACTGAAACTGTGAAAGCAATTAACCTGCTGTCAAATGGCAAAACACCTGGAGCAGGTGCTATACCAGCAGAAGTCTACAAAGCCGGAGACTCGCACACGGCACAGGAACTGACTGAACTTTTCTAGTCAATGTGGACTCAGGGAACTGTACACTAGGAGTACAAGGATGCATATATCGTCCACTTGTAGAAGCGGAAAGGCAACAGACAATCCTGTGACAACCATCATGGCATCTCCTTGCTGTCAATAGCTGGCAAAATTCTCGCCATAATTCTGCTGAATCGCCTTGTGCATCACGTCGATCAAGGGCTCCTCTCTGAGAGTCAGTGTGGCTTCAGGGAAGGACGAGGGACCACAGACATGGTGTTTGCAGCTCGTCAACTCCAGGAGAAATGCCAGGAACAGAACTCCAACCTGTACACGACATTCATTAAAGCATTTAATACAGTCAGCCGTAGAGGCCTTTGGAAGATCATGGCAAAATTTGGTTGCCCAGAGAACTTCGTCGTGATGGTTTGGCAATTGATGGCATGCTCGCTCGTGTCGTGGACGACGGCGGGTCATCTGTACCATATCCAGTCTCCAATTTAGTCAAGCAAGGCTGTGAGTTGGCCCCAATCCTCTTCAGTATGATGTTCTCGGCAATGCTTACTGATGCCTTCTGTGACTATGACACTGGGATCATTATCAGACACCCGACTGACTGCAAACTCTTCAATCTGAGGAGACTACATGCGAAGACGGAATTACATGATGTAATGTTCGTGATCTCCTATTTACTGACGACTGTTCCCTGAATGCCAAATCTGAGTCTGACATGCAAAAGAGTATGGACCATTTCTCTTCAGCTTGTGACAATGTCAGTCTCACAATCAGTATCAAAAAGACAGAAGTGATGCACAAACCTGCACCGTGAACGCCTGACGTAGAGCCTACCATCACAGTAAAATGGCCAAACCCTCCTGGCAGTGGACAAGTTCATCTATCTCCGCAGCACACTGTCACGTGGAGTCCACATCGATGATAAAACCAACGCCAGAATTGCTAAAGCATTTGTGGCCTTTGGCAGACTACGCGCAAATGTGTCGGAGCGCAGAGGTATCAGTCTACAAACAAAACTGAAGGTCTACAAAGCCATTGTGTTGCTGACCCAGCTGAATGCTTGCGAAACCTGGACGGTGTACAGACGCCATGCCAAGAAGCTGAACCATTTTCACACGGGCTGCCCGAGGAAACTGATGAGGATAAGATGTCAGGACAGGGTCCCAGATACTGAGGTTCTCACACGGGCAGGCATTACAAGCATCCACACTCTGCTGATAAAATCACAGCTGAGATTGGCAGGCCACGTCACCAGGATGTCAAAGAAGCGACTACCAAAGAAGATCCTCTATGGTGAGCTGAAGGAGGAATAGCGATCTCAGGGTGGTCAGAAGAAACGCTTCAAAGATTCACTCAAGTCATCCTTGAAAAACTTCAACATTAACCCTGAGTATTTGGGAAGATTTTGCACAGGATCACTCCACATGGCGCAGTGGCATCCTACTGGAGCTACAGACTTTGACCAATTAGAATTGCAGAGGCAGTGCAGAAGCGCGAACAGCGTAAATCTCAGAACTGCAGCACGTCCTCTAATGATCAAGCAAACCCAAGCGGCATCTTCTGTCCAGTGTGCCACAGACAGTTCAGAACACAAATTGGCCTGATCAGCCACTCAAGTACTCACAGAAACCAGTTAGTGATGTCATGGGTGATGTCATGGTCATCTTCGAACTCGAAGGACGAACAACAATATATATATATATATATATATATATATATATATATATATATATATATATATATAGAGAGAGAGAGAGAGAGAGAGAGAGAGAGAGAGAGAGAGAGAATTAATTACAAATATACACCAAATATGCGGGTGTGTCCGTTACGCATGAGTGCCTCAACCAGCGACTTTGT